>OZ010723.1:17737980-17820193 GCA_963932345.1 Ophion ventricosus | reverse complement strand
TTCTCTCTCTCTCTCTCTCTCTCTCTCTCTCTCTCTCTCTCTCTCTCTCTCTCTCTGCGGCGCAGCAATTTTCGCCCAATGAAGATCGAGCCACCACTAACCGCGATGACGTGAACATACGGGATCTTTGTCTTTCTCACTCCAACCCTCCTCCCCCGCCTTTCTCACCCTCAACCGCAACAAATTAAATGTCGCTCTGCGCTCTCGCACTCTCTCGTGTTCAACACTCGTTTCCACAAATTCCGCAATCAATAAAGAAGAATAAAACAAAATAATATTAAAAAACCAAAAAACTCTCATGTGAGTTCAATTAATTGATGAATACGAATTCGTATGAGATTTTTTTTCCTTCGTAATATTTGTTAAATCTAGCTACATTTACCGAGGCCCCGCAGACGCGTGGCACAATTTCGAGCACAAAGTTTGTTCATTCTTTTTTTTTTTGCCACCTTCTCATCTCGAGATAAAAGTTAATCCCTCGATCATCAACCCCCGTTATTCTTAAGACGTCACGCGTAAGAAAACGTTTGAGCAAACTCGAAGTGCGCTTGGCTGTGACACAAAAAAATTCAATATATATATAGGTGATTTCGAGGCCATTCGACTTTGCGGACGGTCCTCACAGCCTATTGTCCCCATACGCAACAGTACGTAAACACCAATTAGCTTAAAACGACCTTTGGACAAATGAAAGGATATTCGTAAAACAGTCATTTCAAGGACCTTTCTTTCCCCATATATATATATGTATACGTGCATTCATTTGTAAAACTGCGAATGAAGTGAAAACATGCGGCAGTATATATGGGAAACGAAAGAGCGCTCAAGAGGAGTAATTCGAAGCTCGAAGTGGATAGAAGAAAATGGAAAGATGATGAAAGGAAGAAAGAGAAAAAAAATACCAAAAAATAATATATATATATATATATATATATAGCGGATGAAGCGAAGTTTGCGACGTCGTCGCAGCCGCGAAGAAAGTGCAATTATACACCTTTTTCCGCAAACGACTTCGCCTATGCTCTCGGTTCTCTCGTGTGTGTCTGGCGGCTAAAGAAAGAAAGATGCCTTTGTTTCTCTCTTTGGAAACGCTCAGCCCGTACATATCGCTCTCTCATTCGCTTCTCTCTCTTCCTCTAACTCTCTTACTCGTTCTTCCCTCTCACTTTCCTTATATATACACGTTTAAGCAACACGGGGAATATAACGAGGCAAAAAATTTCAAACACTCGGCGAATCCGCTTTGAAAACTTCCGCCTGTTATATCCGCTCGGTAAAATGGGATATATTTCACAAGAAACGTGAAAGAGAAAGAGAAAAAGAAAGAATGAGAGAAAGAGAGAGACGCTTAAAGGGGACCGACGCCTCGTCGTTGAGGCAATACTTACAATTAATTCATAAATATGCATGATCTTGATAGAGAATGGATCGAAAGTGCTTTAAAAGCCAGAGCCCCAGCTACGACAAAACCAAAAATTCGTAACAAAGAGCTTGACACAGATATAAAAGACCCAAGGGAGCAGCAGTTTTCACTGCAAAGAGACACAATTGTTTCCGCATTATCTTAATTGGAGAACACGAAGATTAATTTGTGAACTCGGGATGAAAAAATAGCCCAATTAGCGATGCCGATGTATACCTGTTTTCAATTATTTATAATATAAAAATATATATAAGAAAAAAAAAATATTAAATACCAACGAAGAAATTAGTTTGTATTGTAAAAAAATAGAACAGGGAAGTGATGAAATGACAGGGCAGAGGAGAAAAACAATATCGAGTATGTCGCCGATCGTTCAAGATTGAGGGGACCAGAGGAAAGACAGTGAAGAAACGAAGAAAAGAATAAAAGAAGGGATGAAGAAAAATCAAAGAAATAGTCAGAGGAAGCCAGACAGAAAGGGAGAGAGCAGGACACAGGGGGGGGGGGACATAATTTAAAGAATCGAAGGAAAAAGAAATGAGAAAAAAGAGTGAAGAAGAAAGAGAGAGAGAGAGAGAGAGAGAGAGAGAGAGAGCTAAAAAGAAACGAGTAGGAAAAATCGAGTAATCCAGCAAAGCTTCAGTATCGAGATTCGATTAAGGAACTACGAACGTGGTTTGCGTAATTGCGACTTGTATTACTCCAGAAAGAATAATAGCCCGAGCCCCCTGGCACTCTTGACTCTCTCACTGTCTTTCCATTCGTCGCCGACTGCCACTGCATCTCAAGACCCAAGCAACCGTCTCTAGGAAACAAGTGGCGATAAAAAAAAAAAAAATAAAAAAAAAACGAAGACTAGGAAAAGGAAAACCTTAGGGTGAGCAGAAGGAAATAAAACCGAAGGGTCGTTAAATTCGCGAGGTTGCGCATTTTCTCATGAATGTTAACGACGTCACGTTTCGCGAGTCGCGCTTCCGGTTGCAGGAGTTTTTGACGTTTTTCTTTTTTCTTCTTTGTTTCTCGAAGGGGCCATATTGGAAAGCGTCGATTGATTAGCCTCGAGTCCGAAGTGTCGAGGTATGAATCTCGATCGAATTTAAGCAAAGCCAAACAAACTTTGGGCCAATTAAATTGCGACGATAGGCCAAGTTTTTTTTTTTTTCTTCCATTTCAAATCACAAGTTTGATAGATAAAAGAAAAAAAGATAGAAAGAAAAAGAGCGCGAGAAACAAAGAAAGACAATAGAAGTGGCGTAGAGCTCGTTCGCTATTGATCTAGTTCTAGGCCGCGACCCTGATAGCCTCGCGGAACTAGTGCCACGGCACAAAGTGTTTTTCGATCTCTGACTGACACACGCAACCACGCGTACGGGGTGACACAAAGGGAGGAATTTCGTTCCCGTTTCATCGCGTCACGACAAAAGTCACGCACTCTCCTTTCACGATTGCCGAACGGGTCCGCCACTTTGTCTCTTCGGTCAATTTTTGGTGTCTCTTAATAGCCTGGCAACCCCGTTCTAAAACGGACGATGCGCAAAGAGTCGACGATCCAATTAATTACGATCCGGAAACATCTGCATGCCCGCGATTGAGCACACGAGGCGTATAATCTTGCCGAAGGCAAACGGTACAAAGGGATGTTTACAGGAAATGGAGAAAGAGAGAGAGAGAGAGAAACGAGAGATTGATCAAGTGTATTACCGCTTGATAAAATCTCCGAGCAATAAAAAAAAAACGACAGCAATAATAGTTATAACATCAATGTCAACAGTGATTATATCAGGGTGTCTAATTTTGACCAGAAGTGAAATTTCTGGACATTTGAGGATTTTTTAAGGCAAGGAATAGGGCTTTTTTTCATGAATTTTAGTATGACTTTATGGTATAAAAGTATACTTTATAATAGTGCGACTAATTTTCTAAATTTTCATATTTATATTCTGCTCTGTGAAACAGATGTGTGTTGTATGCCAATAAAAAGTATTCAAAATAAACCAAGTCACCGAACTGTACAATTCCCATGTGCAGTAAAAAATCTGCAGATATTACACAAAGTGCAACTATTTCATGGCACTGAAAATGTAATCAGATTTTTCGGGTGACAAGAAAAAGGCACATGCAAATAGTATCGGTTGCTCTCTCTGTCTCCAACTCTCGAACTCCCCAACTCTCCAAATCTCAAAATCTCCATCTCTCCAACTCCCCAAATCTCCAACTCTGAACATCCCCAAATCTCTAAATCTCCAACTCTCCAATACTCCATTTCTCCAAATCGCCATCTCTCCAAACCTCCAAATCTCTAACTCCACAACTCTCAAAATCTCCAACTCTCCAACTTTCCAGCTTTCGAACTCTCTCTCTCTCTCTCTCTCTCTCTCTCTCTGGCTCTCTCTCTCTCTCTGGCTCTCTCTCTCTCTCTGGCTCTCTCTCTCTCTCTCTCTCTCTCTCTCTCTCTCTCTCTCTCTCTCAAACTGTAAATATAATTATCATCCTGATAACATTGTAATGTACACATCAAAATTGAAACTTACAATTTGCAACCACAAATGGCCCTACATGTAATGCAGCATTTTTCAATCAACCACAGGCATTCAGCGCGTCGCAGCTCGCCCACTCTGCTACAACACATCGGCAGTGGAGTGGAGGTAGCGTTAGTTTCTTGTGACATCTCGCTAAAACAGACCCCCTTATACAAATCGTTAAAAGCATTTTCAATGCTAAAACAAAAACGGGGCGTTATCATGGTTTTGCCGAAATAAGGGTTTTCCCGGAATATTTCTATGAAATACTTAGTTTTAGCGGGCGTGACCGGAATTTTCGCAATCAACGATCAATTTTACATCGGATAGGGATCTTCAATATCCAAAAATGGAAAATTTTCTTTTAAACCCAAACAAACCCAAACAACAAGGCTTCGTGCAGGCCCCATAGGCATCGTGGCGAAGAGCTATCACGAAAGTTATACGAAGATCGGCACAAAGCAGAGAGCGCGATAACATATATAGGTATAGCCAGAACGGAAACGTAACAGATATAGGTATAATCGGCGGGCTTTAAAATAAATAACTTAAAAATTCAATAACTCGAAAACTATTGCGAGTCGCCAAAAATCCCTTCAAGAGTTATCTTCGAATATTAAAAGGAAGGTTTGTGCAAAATTTCAGCTCGATCGCGAGGGAAGGGGGGGGGGGGGGGTACCGGAACCTTACCCGAATCAATATCAACATCGATGATAATATTGATAACTGATAACAGTAAAGGATTGTAACGCTGGTAACAGTAATAAATGAAATAAAAACAGTTGATAAATTGTTAATGGATATCGCAGAAGAATCATTGTCCATTTGACAGAAGCAAAGAAAGGCCGTCAGCCTTCAAATAAGCGACCGGATAAACGGCATTTAAAAAGAAATATGGTCGGGACTGTAGTGACTTCAGAGGGAAGAGAGTGCCAAAAGTGGAGGCACAAAGCGAGAGAGAGAGAGAGAGAGAGAGAGGAAATGAAAAGCCTGTTCCAACTCCGTCACACGGGCCACTTTTCACGGAACCCGAAACGACTGACAGCGGAGTAATGGTCCTCGAAAAATTGGCAAAGCCCGTGCGCAGGCAAAGCCGGAAATAAAAAGGAAAAAAGAAAGAAAAAGCAAACAAAACAACAAAAAAAAACGAATACAGGAAACTACCTAAACGGCTGAATCGTAGCAAAGACGAAGGGGTAGCTGATGGCGGGGTATTGGAGACAGGGGCAGAAGGTTGAGGCAGCCTTGGTTGGTTGGAGGTTGGAGATTGCACACTATACGTATACATATATGGATGAAAAAATGCCAAGATATCGGACAGTTGGAAACCCGGTGTGCATGCGGTCATCGATTAAATCATCCGTGGGATATGTAGCCAGTATGAGCGCGGTGGGCTATACGAAAGACACGGTGGACGCGGCTACTTTTCACGAAGCTTGGATCAGAGCCAAATCGAACTATCGTGTCTCTCGATTCTTCCGGTGTAGCTTCTTCTCCCGCTTCGCCCCTTCACTCTGCCGCCTTTAACTTCCTCGTTGCTTCCATCTCAGTTTGGGTAAGTCCCAGCTGTGTGTTCGAGCAAACTTTGCTAAGACGATGAATTCTTTGGCGAGCCCAATACGCGTTCAATCACTGGGCGCAACACGTTGAGACCGTAGGACAGAATGATGTGGTCTTTGAGGGAACAGAATGGAATCATTGTACGACATTTGCACGGGCTTGCAGTGAGGTGTTGGAACAGAAGACAGGATGGAGGATCAGCCCTCATAATAACAGAATTCATTCTAACTTGCATTGCACATTGCTGATTTTCCATATTCAACTTTGGTCTTCAAAAGTCACCAAGTCCAATGCATTTGTGTCGCTCGCTTCGCTCACGCCCGTTGTTGTCCTCAAGTTTTCCGGTTAGCATGCCCGACAAACAAGACCCAAAAGCTCTTCCGGCTAAGTAGGTGTTCCTTCGAACGCACTTCGGCACAGTCACTACGGCCGTCTCGAAAGTGCATTCATACACGTCGGTCTAGCTGAGACAAGAGCAAATACCGAGACGTGAGAGGAAAGAAAAGTAGGGAGCCCGAGTCACAGAGCCAGAACGAGAGAAATAATAATAATAATAATAATAATAATAATAATGCGAGAAACGCAAGGGAACAGCCATGTGAGACGAGAATCGCGTTGGGTGTACAACACTTCAAACTAATTGCGTATTAACCACCGTGGCGTTTGCAGTCACCTGGAGAGATTCCACAAGCACGTATGCTAATGCTTCTACAACAGAAACTAAACCGTTTCCTAAGCCGTTACGCTCACTCCCTCTCGCTCACTTCTGGTTTGAACAATAACTTCCGTAGCACATCCTAACAGCCTCCTTTCCCATTTAGGCTTCGTATATTCAAGTACACTGGAGGGAAATCGATTAGACCTCAGCTGATTTCCACCTAGTGATAATCCTGGGCGTCTCGCAGGACAAAGTTCCAACGGGAATAGAGAGAGAGAGAGAGAGAGAGAGAGAGAGAGAGAGAGAGAGAGAGAGGAGGAAAAGCCATGGGATGGTCTCCCCCACGGGCTTCTGGGATTCCAGACTCCAAGAGAGTTTGCAAAACAAAGTTTCGTGAAACGGGCGACAGGCGGAAACCTTGAAAGCCCAAGCTCGAAATTTTGGCCCGCTCGTACTGGTCGTCCAAGCATCAAGGGGTCTCGCTGATTGACTTGCCGTTTGACACAAATGCGGGGAAACGTTTATCCCTGCGCGAATAATAGCAGTAGTTTTGTGACGAGAGAACTTGCATTGAACAATGAGATAGGTGGGGAGGGGTGAGAGAGGGTGTCCGGAGGATAATCGTTCGAAATTGTAAGTTTCACGATCGTTCCCCATTTCTAGCTTTTGGCTGAGTGTCGATCATCGGCGACGTATTATCCGTTAAACGGTATAATCGGGATTGATTTTCTCTCGTAGCTTCTTGCCTCCTTCGAGCCCATATAATACTGCAATTCACTTGCCCATCTACTATATACGCAGGTATAAATCCACTTTATGGGGACGATGGTTTATAAAGAGTTCGATTGATCAGAAAAATGTTGCTTGATAAAATGCAGATGCAACTTCTGCGTGGCTTGACTCTCCCCGTATGGGAAATTGCTAAGATATCCCTAATACGATTTCGAGGCCTTCAAGGGATTATTTGTGGATTCCATAGTAGGGTTGGCCGTAAAAGAGCCGAACCGGACCCATATTAGGGAATGGTAAAGTAGGTAGGTTGACTAAAACTATGGTCTAAGTACGGAAACCAAGGAAAAGGCCTTTAAGGGGTGTACTTGTAGATTCCCTAGCAGCAATTTCCCCAATACTACTAGACTTTACTATTATAGGGGCAAATCAGTATAAACTGCTTGACTCAAGAATTTGTGGCATAATAATTATCGCGATCGATTAAATATAATAAACTAAACTATGCGTTTAATAGAAGAGCTGTAATGCCCTGAACCAACAAGCATGCAGTGCGTTCATTAGAACGACGCGGGATCAAACGTGACAAAATATGCGATAGAATTCTAAGCCTCAAATATATTGAAATAACACATTTCTTTTTCACACTGCACACTCACGCACGTGCGCATATGGCTGCGATAATTTGTTACGAGGCACCGTTGAGGCAATTTTAAGGGCCCCGATTATTATGCCTTCAATGGCCCTCGGTAGCGAAGTGTGACCGGCCACTGATGGCCTATGTGAGGCTTCCAGATTAGGGCTTCAATAAAGTTAGAGGAAATTAAGATGGGACCGATCAAAGCCCGAACTCAATTTCTGCACGGGTCCTTCTTCTGACCTACTCAGTCATCCCCATCAATCTAATGCACGATCTCTGGATAGGAATTCCATCTTTTTCAACGATCACGAGCGTAAACTTGGTCGTGATGGTCGCCAAATGAGCGACTCTCGTGAGCGTTCCCACTGGCTCGTGTAGACTTAAAAACTTACCAGTCCAAATGCCAGGTTATGGTATACGAATGGAACAGTTGCTGAAGCTCCCTCCTACCCAACTGATCTGATCAAATGCCAAGACCCAACTCATCTTTTTTACCCTACAGGGTTCAGCTTGAAGGATGGCACTTGCGAGCGGCTGGGCTTAGGAACGGCTTTCACGGAACGATACTATCGCGTACACCCAGGGAACCTCGTCCTAGGATGCGTTTGCGGTCTTGCTAAGCCCCGAGAAGTTGTACGCATATGGTGCAACCACAGAGGCAATGGTAATCGAACACGTTATCGAGGCCCGAGACTGCGAAACTGCACCAAGTTTCACACCGTAGAATGGCAGCCATAAGACGCCATTTGTTATGCTACAACCCAACCAAGTGGCGAGTCGGCCCACGGAAGGCGCAACTTTACAACGTGTAGCTGTCGTTAGGGATGTCCCGCTGGTTTTAGTTCGCGCAACATTCCCTATCTCAACCTAGCTGCTCCTCTCTCAGACACTTTCTCTCTCCCTCTCTCTCTCTCTCCTGCTATTGGGCACACCACGACTTCTTCTCTCGCAAATCGCCTTCCAGAAGCGTCGTTTTCCTAACAAGTTGCGCGGGAGGAAACTCTCGGTAAGGCTCGTCTGTCTCGTTTTACTGTCCCGGTGAAAATGCTGTGGTGGAAAATCTGTGCAGCCGGACGGGTGGTGGGTCAGGCTTGTGCAGCGTAGTCACCTAAAAGCGACTGGCGATAGCTTCCATTTTTACACAAATATATATACATATATTTTCAGGTCTTTGGGTAACAGGGATGAAAAGTTTTCGGTGACCGTAAATTTATCGGGTACACCGTGGTGCGAGGAAACGCGGGTGAAACGAGTCAACGTTTGGCCAAGTAACGAATGGGGGAAGGAGCTTAAAGCTTTCACGTGATGCCCGACTAGAGCCTGTTTCGGTATCCCAAGCTTTTCGCTCCGTACTTTATGAGAGACGCAAGAAATAAAGCGAGAGGATAACAAAAAAAAAAGAAACCCATCCGCCTTTTTCTTCGCCGTAGGTAAGGTCTTTGCGAGGCTAAAGGATGAATGAGGATACCAGGAGGATGGAAAAAGGAAAAGAAAAGCGGAGCAGGACTCGTGGCTCTTTTGACAGTCTGGCCAACGAGAGTAACGGGCACGCGACGCGTGTGCGCCTTTGAAGTTTCCACTTCTCCTCGAGTGGCTTAATTATACCGGGGGAGGCTCGATTCTACTGCCAGCATACACACACACACGCACACACACACGAGCCAACTATGATAGTTTTGGCTGACGATGCAAAGAGCTCCTTTTGACAGACTAATTGGAAAAGTCTGTCCAGTTGCTAAAGCGAGAAGATAATCGATTAAAAATTCTGTCGACGACACGACGAGATGAACGTGTCTTTCGACATTTTTGTTCAAGGATTACATGTGAGAGTGTACATATTGGCGCATTTTTTTTTTTGGTGTCAGTGTGAGTTTGAACCTATAACATTGACGTTACCTTCGACGGCAACATACCCATTTTCCTCGGATGTAAAACCGATTACGCTTTTTGTCGTACTTGGGCTTACATCGAATCGCTGGTAGTTAAAAGGACGGGGGCCTGGGATTCGTTAATTCGAAAGGGAAGCAGATTCATTTTTTAATATCACATGATATTCCTATATTCCTATCATATCATAATTTATAATGTGATGAGTAATGTATAGACACAGTCCCTAGTAAAAAAAAAAAAGAGGAAAAGACAAATGAGAGAAGCCTGACTTTGTATAATAGACTCCCTATCTCTTCATTATTACTTACGCACTTTGCCAATTAAAATGTTTCATCGTAGACCGTAGCTGGTCCATACATTTTTTTTTCATTCGTTTTTCGTTCCTTTTTTTTCTCCATAAAATCGCCCAACCGTAAAGTTTGAACGAATCGAACAATCGAAGAATCATAAATCCACGAAGTTTCGTATGAGTCACCGTGGGCAATTAAATCGCGCGTATGGCTGGGGTATAAAATGCCACGAGAACAATAGTTTTATCGTTTTTCCCACACAAGCTTTACGAGTTGACGTATAAAATGTAAGATTCAAAACAGACCAACAAACAAAGACGGAAATGAACGAAAAAATAAAACAAATTTCCCAGCCTCCCTAGGACGAATTGTCAATGTGGTGCTCAAGGGGTGAAAATATATCGATATAGACATGACGAAAAAAAAATTGGAAATCCAAATTTTGTTCACATCTGGGCTTAAAAAAGGGGCTTCACTGAATCAGACATCATTTTTTTTTCTGGTTCATGCACTCATTCTCTTCGTAATCGTTTCCTCTTCGAAATGTCGTTTGATCGTGCTCCGATATTTTTTCGATTTTTGGCAGAATTTCAAAGACGCGAAAGATGGAAGGGTCGATCTAGCGGATCGGCCCGTCATTCTATCCCGATAGGTCAAATAAACCAATCTTAAAATATCCATATGTATATAATGAAACCAAAGCAGGAATGAAAACCAAACCTTCATCCAATAGTAGAACCGAAAAGTCGAGGGGTTCGCCGATTTTAATTCTGCTTTTGTCAGCGAGCCTCGTTATACACGAGGGAGATTCGAAACGACCATGGCGAAAAAAAAAAAATGACAAGGGAAGATATTAATTCGGGGAATTGAAATTTGTCCAACGTTGTAAGCCACGAATAAAGAGTGGAAGGATACTCTCGTGGATCTCGGTCGGTCGTGGCTCTTCCTAGGAAACAGGGTCGATAAAGAGAGCTACGATTCGATTATAACGTCATTTCAATGAAGAAATAAATTATGTCATGTATACTTATATATGCCGTATATACATAGAGACAGAGAGAGAGACAGAGAGAGAGAGAGAGAGAGAGAGAGAGAGAGAGAGAGAAAGAGAGATAGAGGGAGAGAGGCGGAACTACAGAAAAGGGGATTAAAGATCTCGAAACGACCTCTCCCGCTAATCACTTTTATTTGACCTCCGCCCCCTACTTACCCCCGTTCCTCATCCTTTAACCCTCTCGACGTCGCGTTTGTTCGCTTCGACAGTTGTCTGAATTCCGTGAAATTCAATTTGTCGAGAGTGTGGACGAACCCGCAAAAAGCTCAGGGGCCTATTCTCCCGCTGTATATACATATATATATATATATATATATTCTCGATTTATATTTGCGGTTCTGGGTTATTATTAACGACCGGTAGTATGTGCAATCTAAAATTCGCTCGTGAGTTGCTTCAATTTTTCCGTATTTGTTCGAATGATTCCAGTCGATGCCGAAAAACAAAGAGAAAGAGAGACCGACCGACAGATAAAGGAAGAGGAACCGAGAGGACGGCAAAGCCATAAATAGAGAGGGCGACCGAAAGAAAGAGAAAGAGAAAGAGAAAGAGAGGGAGAGAGAGAGAGAGAGAGAGAATGGAAAAAGAGATAGCGATAGAGACGTGGAGACAGGAAAGCTCGACGAGAGAGAAAGGGACGAGAAAACGTGAAAACATCGAAGAAAATCCGTAGAAGATGGTACTCAGCAGCTTCAGGATAAAGATGTGATGACTTCAATGGATATCCTTTATACACACACATATATATATATATAAGGGAAGAAGTGATTTTCGAGACATTGGACTTCCAGGACCGATCACATAGTAGCCAATGGTCTCTATACTCGCCATTGCATAGATATAACGGGTTCAAAATATCTTTTCCTCGTATATGTTCCAAGAAATCGCTTAGCTAGCAAAAACAAGAGCTCTCTATCGCTCTCTTTCTCTCCTTCACAATCGCCAAGAAGTCTGGAAACGCAGGACGATGAGAAGCCACGTGAAAATAGCGAGGACCAGGCAAGATAAAAAAAAACAGTAAGAGATGAGAAAGAGAAAAAGGAGAGAGAAGAAAGAGGGGATGCGAGGGGATGACAGAGCGAGAGAAAGAAAGAGAGAGAGAGAGCTGATGGTGGAAATGTTTGTGAGAACGAGTAACGGATTAGCCATATCGGCAATGTTGTGAATCTCTTTCGCTCGAGCGTCCATGTTATTGGATCTTCCGAGTGTAAAGTTCTCCAGAGTTCGAGCGACCCCGAGCGTTCTTTGCTGGAACACGAGAGGAAAACAAAGAAAACAAAGCTAAAAAGACTACGAAGGAAAAAAAAATATGAGATCAATTGCGTAAACCCCACGGTTGTTTAAAAAAAAAAGATAAAGTTGATAGAAAGATGAATGAACAACGACCAGTAAAGGGCCAACTTGCTGTACGCGGCGTGTTCGTCAGTAGCATTGAAATTTCCTTTTTTATCACTTGGCGTCTAGACACCGCCGTGTCTCTTGATATTCCATCATTCATTTGTTCACACCGGCAACAGGAGACAGGAGAGCGTGGAAAAAAAAATTGCGGCTGTCCCAGTCGGGGCCAAGCCCTATACGTTTTGTCCGCTTAAGGCGGGCAACCACTTTAGATGCTTGAAAAAATCAATATTTTTTTTTAATTTCATAAATCGTTAGCAAAATATCTTAAGAATACACCCTGAAAATTTCAAAACGATATTCGGATTCCTTCCAACGGTATGTATATAAATGATAAAGACTCTCCGCTCGAATCCCAAGCGCGCTCAGGTATCCACGAGCGCTCAGTTAGGTAGTTTGTTTGGCTTTTCATAAGCCAAACAAACCCAAACTCGACCGTTTGGCGATAAGCTCCAAAACATCTCCATTCTGGCTACAAAATAATCGAGGTAGCGGCATTTCTTGCTGCTATTTTATTCAATGAAGGAAATTCAGCTGTACTCATGGTTACGAATGAACTACAAATCGTAGTTGGCAGGCAGAGCTACGGATATGCCGAGCAAATGGATCAGGTGCGCGTGGCTTGGCAAAATAGAAAAAGTTTATTAGAGACAAAAGAAGCTCGAAAAGCTCGTAAAGAGGAAATGCAAGCTTCGAATGCGTTGCTTGAGGAAGAGGAAGGACTGCTGTATGGTGCTGGAATCGCTTATTAATCGGTAAGACACGTTATCATTTGATTAAACACATTTGACTTTTGAGTTTTTCGTTTGTGAAACTTTAAACGTGTTTTTCTCGAAACATTTTTTTTCAATTTGCGGGAATCATAATTCAAAAACTAATTGATGGATCATCTTCAAATTTGAAACACGTTTACATAATATAATTTATTAAAACATGAACCTAAAGTTGGAGAGTTTAGATTGTTTAAAACATATTTATTATTGCAAAATGCCGGGAAAAAATGCTAAAAATCGATCATTTTTTTTTCAAACACATTCCAACATTCAATTCTCGATTTTTTTCTTCAAAATTTAGGTTCATTTTCTTAAAAAAAAATCTCAAGAATGTATAAAAATTTGTTGAACTATTTCAGATGCGAATTGCGAGCTGCACAATTCCCGCAAATCGACAACGACGATGAGGACACGCCAATGGACACAGCGAATTACACCTTAATTAATGCATGAAATAATTTGAAAAACTTACCAGAGATGTATGAAAATATGAATAAATTATTGTCAGAGTTGCGGAAATGTCCGTTTTGTTTTCACAAAAAAAAAAAATCCAAACAATCATCTAATTTTCGGTCTTCTAAAGTGGTTGCCCGCCTTAAGTATCGTAGATTTGTTAGCCCAATTTATTCGCGAGGCTTAGCCCCATTGAGGATTGATGGCAGCGAACAAGGTGTGCTATTCCAATGTAAGCGGTACTTTCTTAAACGCCGCTCGTTTTCTCGAAATTAGCGGAGGCCCAATTTATCCACCCCGAATGATCCCCATTCACCGCAAGGGAAGGATATGAGATCACGTTGAAACGGAGGATCTCGTGCCTGCCCTCCCCCCCCTGCCCCTCTCTTTCTCTACGACGATGAGTCGAGTGGATATATCCAACGGAGGGAATTTGAGGAGGATCCTCCTCAAATTCACGAGAACACACATATATATATATATGTAGGAGCGAGGAGGGCGTCTTTCGTCTTCGGTAAGTTCGCTTTCAACAATGGTGCCCCGAGACACGCCACACTCCGGCGAATCTATTGACCCTGCGTACAATTCGATTTCCGAGCTCAATGGCGATGCGGAACGGACAAAGGATCTTCTATCCGCGGGCGGCTTCCAACCTCCATATCTGACCCCGATTCTCCAACCCTCCACCATTTTCTCTTCGCTCACTTACGCTTTCCCTCCCTCTCCCTCTCTCCCTCTGGTCATCATATTATTGTCATTACATCATTATCTCTTCTTATTGTTGGTGACGATTTACTTTACTGTTGACTCATCATCTTTATTATCATTTGCATTAGTGATGTTATTGTTATCATTGATATTTTTAAATTTTATTGTCCTACTTTGTATTTTTATACATAATTTTATCATTACTCTTACTATTGTTATTAAAAAATGACTATTATTATTATCGTCATCATAATAATCACTATCATTTTAATTACTGTCTTCGTATTATGTTACATTATTTTTTTCGAACCTTCATTATACATTTGAGAGCTGAGTCATTATTTGCAATGGAGAGAGAGAGAGCGAGAGAACCGGAAATTACTTCGTATTCATTTTCTAATTAGTATAATTTACTTTTAGTTTTAAGTTACAATTATTTGTTGCGCTGTTATATTGCTTCACTTATTATTATTTATTAATTTTCCGTAACGTTTAATTAATGCTTGATAAATACCTAACCTAACCTCTCGCTCTCTCTCTCTCTCTCTCTCTGTTCTCGGTATAAATCTCCCAGCGTTCATCCGCACAGTTTCGAAAGGATGATTAATAGGCTTTAAATGAAGCGAATAATCATGAGCTAGTCTTCCCATCGAGCCAACCACCTTCCCGAACCATTCTCCTCCCCTCGTTCCTCGGGATACCGCACGCGAAAAGCTTACTGCCCCCCCCCCCCCCCTCTGTGAGCTTCATTCTGGGCCAATTAATAATGAACTACACAATTCCTTCCCTTGGCCCCCTCGGGAGGCGTTGCGTTTCTCTAAGAATTAAGCTTTTTACACACCCAACTTGCTCGGAGCATATTTGCAACGAAACTTTTGCTCACCCTCGTTTAACTTTATATCATTTTTCACGAGTGTTCGCGCCATCATTTATGTACTTGTAATTATGAAGAAAAAAAAAATTTGCATATATATCATATTTAATATTGTAATATTTAATTTCCTATTTAATTTCGTGTAACTATGAAAAAATGTCATATATTTAATATATTTTTTGCTTTACACTGTAGATTCCCAATTTGTATCTATAAATTAACCTTCAATTTACAAAGCGTATAATTTATATTATTTTTCACAGTACTGTTGAGTACGAGGTACGACTACTCCCTCAGGGTCAACAAAGAGACTAAATTTATGTTACCCCACGGGCGTGGTCGGGTTCTACTGCTAAAGGCTCTACTGTTAAAACTGTACTGCTAAACGGGCTCTACTGCTGAAAGCTCCAGTGCTGAAACTGTACTGCTAAAAGGCTCCACTGCTAAAAGCTGTGCTGCTAAATGGGCTCTAGTGCTAAAACTGGACTGCTGAAACTAGCTTCTGACAGAGGGCTCATATAAGTCCCACTGATGGAGGTTATACTGTACTTTTTGCGGTTTTTTGACGATTTTTTGGAATTTTTCTGAGAAAACTTATCTTGCTATCGGCGCCATTGTGCTGCACTCGGCGGGATGCATCCGTAGAAACCTTATTTGTACTCCTGTGACGTCAGGAACGTCAAAAGTTAGAAAGACCTACCGCCAAAGTTTACCTTAGGGCTGCATTATTGACGAAAGACTCTTTAGCAGTGCTGCTTTTAACACTAGAGTCTGTTTAGCGGTCCAGTTTTAGCACTAGAGCCCATTTAGCACTAGAGCAGTAGAGCCCCCCACGGGTATTCTGATTTATGTTAACTTATGTTGAGTATTCGTATTGTCGATCCCAAAGTGCCAAATTTGTGGTAAATATTTTATTTATTACATATTTGCTAATAAAAACTGAAAAATTAGATCCTCAACGACTCTGGAGTCTTCACGACGATTTTCAAGCAGTATCGAGATTCTGTAACTCGGTAGCGATCATTTTCGCTATCGTTAGCTAGCGACGGCCAATAAGAGGCTCCCTTTCTTCTGATCGTGCATGCGATTAGCTGTCGCTAGCAAGCGACAACGTAAACCGTCGCTATCGAGTTACAGAATCTCGCTACAGTGCTAGGTCATGCTCGCCAAACGAATCAGCTGTTACGCCCGACGTTGGCAAGTCTATGGGTACTATTTCGTCATTATGATAATATTCAACCGGAAGTTGAAAGCGTTTTATAATGTAGTGCTTGAACTACACGGTGAAGTTCGAATTTTCGATTTTTTTTACAACATCTGTTATGTCCAATTTATTAAATTTCAGTTTTCCAACGACCTTAGTTGGATACGTGAACAGCAAAACCGTGATCGTCGCACTTCCGGTCGACCGTCTCCATATAAGACGACGTTGCTTCGCTAGCTCAAAGTGCTCGACTTTGCAATTTCATTACGAAAAAACTGAACGATCAATATGGCTCAAATTTTTCCAAAGGGTGCATAACGTATTCGTCGACATCCTATAAAAATGTCTGGCCCGAAAGTTGGATTCGTCCCCATGTTCGTACCTCCTTAACTAACATTTTACATTTGTATTTTACATTAGAATGTATCAACTTTTTCTGGCGCATAATACCAAATTGTACAAAATGTATTATTATAAGATAGTTCCATCAATGTCTCTTCTCTCCTCTGCTTGTCAATTCTGGCGTGAAATCGACCGAGAAAAATCGCAACTCTTAAGCATTGCTTTTATTTTCTTTTGTGCTTCGTTTTCTTCCCTTTTCGGTCCTTTTTATTCCTCCACTTATCGGCGACGTTGAAATCGTCGACGACGACGGCGACAACGAGGTGGGAAACCGTGGGAAACCGTCGGGAATTGGAAAACGCGTACAGCGGGGCAATACGAGAGGTAGTTTGCGAGAGGCCTCGAACGAGCGTAAAATACGAATGATAAAGCCGGACTAACTCGTTCAACATTCCCTTTTGTAAGGATTCGTTGGTTTGGTATACGAAAAAAAGAAGAAAAAAAAAACGAGGGAGTGAAGAGAAGGTACAAAGCGAGGCGCACAATGGCCTAAAGATCAGCGAGGAAGGAGAAGGGCAAGCTTCGCCCTCTTTTTTATCTTGCCCCCCCACCCGTCGTTTATTCCTGTTTAGTGTCGTTTCGTCGTCGGGAATAGAACTCCGCGAGGGGGTCCTTTCGATAATTTCCATGCAGCATTATCCGATGAAGGCGAAGAAAAAAAAATAAAGCAACTCGAGCGTTGAGAAACTTTTTCCAATGGGTGTAACTTTTAATCGGAAGGACTTGTTATCCGAGACGAGGACATTTAACGAAATGGCGAAAGGGGGCGATAATTAAACTTTGACTGTTGCTGTTGAGGAGAGGATAGGGGTAAGGGGTTAAAAAGCAATGCAAAGACAAACAAAAAATAAAAGAAAACAGTCCCGCAATACTGATGTAGGGTTGATTCGTTGTAACTTTCGATGTATCAAGTTTTTCGGCTTAAAAGCAACAATGAAAAAACTTTTCATTAAGGCGGGCAACCATTTTAGATGGTTCAAATTTTTTTTTTACTTCATAAATCGTCAGCAAAATATCTTAATACACCCTAAAAATTTCAAAACGATATTCGCATTCCTTCTAACGGTACGTATATAAATTATAAAGACTCTCCGCTCGACTCCCAAGCGCGCTCAGGTATGCATGAGCGCTCAGTTAGGTTGTTTGTTTGGGTTTGTTTGAGTTTTCATAACCCAAACTGGGCTTTTCATAACCCAAACATACCCAAACTCGACCGTTTGGCAATTAGCTCCAAAACATCTCCATTCTGGGTACAAAATAATCGAGATAGCGACATTTCTTGCTGCTAATTTCTTGATTGAAGGAAATTCAGCCCTACTCATGGTTATAAATCAACTACAAATCGTAGTTGGCAGGCAGACTACGGATATGCCGAGCAAATGGATCAGATGCGCGTGGCTCGGCAAAATAGAAAAAGTTTATTAGAGACAAAAGAAGCTCGAAAAGCTCGTAAAGAGGAAATGCAAGCTTCAAATGAGTTGCATGAGGAAGAGGAAGGACTCCTGTGTGGTGCTGGAATCGCTGATTAATCTGTAAGACACTTTATCATTTGATTAAACACATTTGACTTTGAGTTTTTCGTTTGTGAAACTTTAAACGTGTTTTCCTCGAAACGACCTTTTTCAATTTGCGGGAATCATAACTGAAAAACTAATTGATGGATCATCTTACAATTTGGAACTCGTTTACATAATATATTTTATTAAAACATGAACCTAAAGTTGGAAAGATTAGATTATTTAAAACATATTTATTAATGCGAAATGCCGGAAAAAAATGCTAAAAATCGATCAGTTTTTTTTTCAAACACATTCCAACATTTAATTCTCGATTTTTTTTTTTCAAAATTTAGGTTCATGTTTTTTAAAAACATCTCACGAATGTATAAAAATTTGTTGGACTATTTCAGATGCGAATTGCGAGCTGTGCACAATTGCCACAAAACGACAACGACGATGAGGACACGCCCAAGGGACACAGCGGATTACACCTTAATTAATGCATGAAAAAACTTGAAAAAATTACCAAAGATGTATAAAAATATGAATAAATTATTGTCAGAGTTGTGGAAATTTCCGTTTTTTTTTCACAATAAAAAAAAATCATCTAATTTTCGGTCTCCTAAAGTGGTTGCCCGCCTTAATTCATCCGTCTTTTGGTGTGTATCTCTTATTGTTATCGTGTTTTCTTTATTTTCTCTTCGATTACCCTCGAGTTGGAGGGGGGAGGGGGGGGGGATCTCCGCGGGCTCGTATCCAACAGAGAAAACACGGGATCGAAACGTTTCGTATATCGCCGATCAAAGCCGAGGACGTATACGCACACGAGCACACGTATCTAGTGAGCGAAAATTACAATCGAGCGACAGCGAGAGGAAGATAGATAAAAAAAAAAAGAAAGAAAAAAAAATATACGTCGGGTCACAAGAGGATTAAAAATTGAACAATATATACAGGGTGACCCATTTTGAAAAGGTTTCAGGGGACCCACCATCTGGTCTGAATATTTTCCATATTAACGCCCAAAGAACGTACAAAGCTCAGGTTTTATTTTTATTTGCTTTCTTTTTTTTATTAATTCAATTATACATTTTTACCGCACCAATGGATGGAGCTCTTTTTTTTCCTGCACAAACCTAGTGCATCGATCAATGCATTAAAAAAATGCACGTCTCGTTAAATAAATAAGAAAATAAATAAATAAAAATAAAAAGTTTAAGAATGACCATTCCAGGTCCACTACGCTTCTACACAGAAGAAAAATCCTCTCAGCTTTTGACGGAAGTTGCGTCTACCACAGGCGTTTGCTTTTTGTTTGGGTTTGTTTGAGTCTCAACATAATTTAGTATCATCAACATCATCATCATCATCATCATCATCATCAAGATGATGATTCAAATGGTCCGCCCCGTATACGTATGCATATCCGTGTTTACATTCACACAAGTATTCATGTATATTCATATATGCGCATACGTATATTTGCATACACGCGTGTGTACGCATACGCTACTCTCTCACTCTCACATGCACCGGTCATGGCAAAAATAAAAAATTTAAACAAAAACAAAAAAAAATTGAAACACGATCAGAATACACCACGGCATACGCGAAAGGCATGGTAATGGGACAATTTGGTATGGAACGAGATGATGGGTGACACGATGGGTTTTGGAGGGAGGGAAGGAATGAGGAGGAAAGGCTGACAAAAAAAAAGTTATTACCCAGTTTGCGACTCTCTCTCTCTCTCTCTCTCTCTCTCTCTCTCTCTCTCTCTCTCTCTCTCTCTCTCCTCGAGATCCCATTCGATTTCGTTTTTGCCCAGTTTTTGAAATAAAATGGAAATGCAAAAAGCAGGTGGGAGAGTGAGGCACAGGATGACGGTAAAACGAAAAAAGCAGCGAAGCCGACGAGTCATATCTCATAGCTCACGAATAAAACGTACGTCCGGGGTATACACGATGTATAATTGACTGGCAGTCCGATATATATATATATATATATAGACGCACGTACACGCATGTGCATGTGCACGTATGTGCGTTCGTTCTACCTTTGTAATGGAACCGAACTGAATATGACCGATGGCGAATTTTCCCTATAGGCGAGTTATTTTTTTTTCGAACTCGAATAACCATCGTCCAAAAAGTTGAAGTAAAAAACAAATCGAAAGTACTCGTCGATGTTTCGTAACCCAGGAAAATCGGGTAAATAAAAAAAAGTACTCCGATAACAATAATTTTTACGCGCTGGCTACGAAATACTCGTTTTGCAGTAACACTGCATTGATCTGTATTGGCTTTTCTTTAATCTTCTCTCTTCCAGTTTGTAGGCTGAAGAATATTGTAGTCCCAATTCGCACTTTTTTTTTTTCGGAAGATCATTGAAACGTTCGGGAAGAGATTTTTCAAGATTTTCATTAAGCGAGGTTAGAGTTTTGGGTAGAGCTTTGGGAAACAAAAGAGTATTAAGTTAAAAAAATGAGGACTGTATTTGTTTTTATATAAATTCGTTTTTTCGTTTATTGCATGTATATATTGATTATTTTTATTTGTTTGTATTAATGGACTTTATGTGTGTAGTTATAGTTTTGAATTTTGAATAACTTCTTTTTGAGGAATTTACTTTTGATGTTTGATTTTTTTCTAGACGAAAATGCAAGTAAATAAATAAGTATTTATTGAAATAGGTATTAATATTTTTTGTTTGGTATTTACTAAAATTAGTATTTATGCATTATGTATACGTATAATAAAATATACACTACCGGCGAAATGTTTCCGGACAAAAATTCAAAAAAGTTCCGGAACGATTTTTTGTGCCATTTTTATGATTCAATTACCGTAACTCGAGAAAAAAAAGGTCGAAAAAAATCTGAAATTATTCTATTGCGTTGTAAATAGAAAAATAAATGTTTTTCCTCTCTTGAAATTTTACTACAAACCCCTTAGTTCTCGAGTTACGGTAATTAAATCATCGGATTTTTTACCTAACATTCATACCTTTTTTTTTACATTCATACCTAAAAAAAGGTACGAATGTGAATTCCTCTCCTTTAAAATGCCATTTATTAAATTCCGAACGATTCGGAAAATCGTTTCGGAACTTTTTAAAAATTTTGTCCGGAATCTTTTCGCCGGTAGTGCACATATAATACATATTAATATATGCATAATATATATTAATAATGTAACAATTCATTTTGAACAACAGTTCGTTTATTTTTGCCAGCCACAGTGTTCAAAAATGTCTTCTTCCTCCCGAGAGCTAAAAGATTCTGAAATTTATTCGTTGCAGGTAATCTTTCGAAGGTTGGTAAGACGAATATTCTCACATATCTGTGAGAGTAATGCCGAAAAACTTTGTCACATTCCCGGGCGACTGTACGATTTTCTCGATTTTTCTCTCGCTCTCTACGACTCTCGCGCTCTTTCACTCGATCCGAAAAGCCGAAACTTTTCGCACGACGTCACTTCCGTCATTGGAAAAAGAATGAATTCCAGTGTGGTGTACCAGTCGTTATGGATCCAAATCTTGATCTTGCGTTCGCCAGACAGGGACAGCGAGAGAGTGAAGAGAGAGAGAAAGAGCGAGAGAGAGGAAGGGGAGATAAAGGGAGAACAACGTGACGTGGATAACGAGGTTATTTGTTTAGATCGTTCGAAAATTCGTGACAATGAAGAATTAGAAAAAAAAACCAAAAAAACATACCGAGTGCAAGGGACACCAGGTATGAAGAGGCAAGGGAATGGAGAGGAGTGAAGAAAATAAAAAATATTCAAAAAAAAACATACAGGCACATGTATAGGCGTGTATGTATGTATTGTTTTTTTCAGCAACAGCAGCAGTGGCGAAAAATTGCACGTTACGCGAGGCGCGACCTGTCATCCGATGTGGAAAAAAAGATAGCAAGAGAGAGAGAGAGAGAGAGAGGGAAAAGAGGATAAACGTTACGCAAGAGTGAAAGAGGTCTCTGTGTCCGGTCGTAAATTCTCTTCGCGTTTTTACGTTGTAAAAAAAGAGAAACAAAAACATAACGCGCGTATACAAAATTTAGCATTCGTTTTTCGTAAGGGGATCTAGTTTACTGATAGACGTGTGCGTATAAATGTATCTCAATGTAGGGAGAGCAGAAAACAGAGCGAGAGAGAAAGAAAAAAGGCAGCCTAATTGACAGAGGACAGAGAGAGAGAGAGAGAGAGAGAGAGAGAGAGAACCGTAGAACCGATACGAAGGATAGAGAAAAAGGAGCCAAAAAGGAGCAAGGTTTAACGTTGATTCTCACTATACGTTCCGTCTTCGTTCCATACCGGCTCGGTTCCGTTTACGTAAAATATTATGGGCTGTAAATAAATGGACGTATGCACACCGTCCGTTCCGTTTGCATACCCTTTCCAATCAGTACCGTTCAGTATAGATGCAAACGTATTTTTTGACGGACAGGCGGAGACGTGTTGGAAGCGATATTGATAGTAGCAACATCGTTATGTTTTAGTTATATATTTTCTTACTATATTACGTACGCGTTGAATCGAAAATTTTGTTTCGCGTCGCTATTTAAGTACGAGTGACGAAAAGATAATTGAACTGGTGAGGGAAAATACGACGAAAATACTGACAATGTTTTCTCCATCGGTCAGTTCTATAAATCAGCGGTTCTTAAACCATACTGGAATATGAACCATTGATAGATATTCAAAGCTCATCTGCACTAAAACACACGTTTGAGTCTGTGCGACTTGATGAGTTTTGGGTTAGTGTTAAAACTGAATACCCTGAAGTTGCCAAAAAGGCAGTCCTAACCTTGCTCCCGTTTTCTAACAACGTATCAATGTGACGTAGGCTCTTCCACTTATGTCTATACGAAAAACAAATTTAGGTCGAGAATGGATGCTGTCTCAGATATACGAATTCAATGATCAGGCATAAAACTAAACTTTAAAAAAATAATTGATTCAACAGTAAAGCAGTTCCATTCGTCTCATTAATCTTTGTTTGAAATATCTTCAGTAATAAATGTTTTTACTCTAACTTTAAATTGCAGTATCTTTTATTTTTTATAATTTGGTATGGGGTTCCGTAAAATCAACATGATTTGTTGAGTATTCCGTGGGCTTAAAAGTTTAAGAAACGCTTTTCTAAATAGTATTGTATATTCTCCCTCAATCTTTCTTCTCTTTAACGTATTGCGCATCTTAGAAATCGTCGTTTTTTCTCTTTAACCTAGCTTCATTGATCACTTCATTGATCTGAACGAGACTGATCAAGAACGAAAAACGTGGATAGGCGAGAATTTAACTGAACGGATATGTAATGGTTGGGGAACGGAGAGGAGACGTATATTGAGAATCAACCCTAAGGGAGGTAAAATGGAAGCGACAAAAAACGAGAGTAATCCAACTTTGACAATTTGTAATTTACTACCAGGGGTTACATATAGCTATGCTGACCAAAAAAGGAGAAGGAGAGAGAGAGAGAGACAGG
This sequence comes from Ophion ventricosus, assembly GCA_963932345.1. Taxonomy (NCBI): domain Eukaryota; kingdom Metazoa; phylum Arthropoda; class Insecta; order Hymenoptera; family Ichneumonidae; genus Ophion; species Ophion ventricosus. Next base: position 17,796,635 of record OZ010723.1, on the reverse strand, counting down.
GAGGGCGAATCCAGCGACTCGCACGAGTCGGTAGTCGATTACAGTTCCCGAGGCAAGAAAAACCACATGGAAACTCCGTGTCGAGACTCGAGACACGAGCTTGAAACAAAACACCCCCCTCCCCCCCTCGCTCCTGCCCGCTCACAAATTGTTATTCCCGCGTGTGACGAAAAAAAACGGCATACAGCCATGAAGGGGGGGGGGGGGGGGGTCTTCGTGGAACGAGTGAAACAAATTGTAAAGTGTTTTTACGATTTGTTTTGTCCGAGAACGCAACGTGTACTACGAAACATGAAAACAATAAAATTTGCCAGGAGAATTTATACTGGCCAAATTGGAAAAAAAAGAGAGGACAGAGAATGATGCCTTCCAATGTGATATTGGTCACCTTGGTGAAGGTTTGAGAAGAATAAATTAACTAAAAACAAACTTCGTCGATTGCAAAAAAAAATTTTTCTCCATTATTTTATTGCTCAGAATCGGCGGGAAATTTGAAGTTAATCATTTTAATTTTAAGGCCTTAGGCCACTCTAGGATTTTCCAGAAATCGATTTTTTTTGTTAAAAATGTACCTTAGTACCTACAAAATTATATTCCAAAAGATTATGGGTGTGAAAAATCTCGAAGTACTCGATTTTCGAATTCTAGCTAGTTGCCTTTAGAATTACAATTTCTGAGGCACTACGTAGGATTTTTTTTTATTCTATTGCATAGTTTCTTTTTTATAAACAATTTCCTGACGATTTTCTCATGGCATTTTATACTTTTTGTTTTAGAAATGCGCCATTTTGACACAAAACAATATATCAAAAAAAATCCTACGTACTTCTATAGCTATTCTTATACAGGGTGTCCCAGAACGGAATGTCATCCCTGAAATGGGAGGTTGGAGGTGAAATTCTGAGTCGATTGATATAAGCATGTATGGTTCCCAGATCAACTCCTGAATTATTATTAATTTTTAAAGACGGGCCGATCAGGCGCGTCCGATGAGCGGGCTTACGTCGGTGTGCGATACGCGCGTATAGTGGTGCGTGGCACAGCACCGCTCCGCCAGGCACCACTACACGCGCATAGTGGTGCCTGGCACGGAACTAATTGTCTTTCGCAGAGAAATATCAAAGAAAAATATTTCACAATGAAGGTTACGCAATTGGGATTTGAAGCCGCGACCTCCCGATCCACTGGCTGCAACGCTAACCACTAGACCAACGCACGGGGTAGTTGTATCTATAATATTTTCTTTAATCATTCGGCGACCGCCGGTTTTAATTGTCGTTATAGAATCTTCAGAGTTTTTCACATGCTTAGCACAGTTTATATACTGCAACCTCTCTGATCGGCACAGCGGCGGGATCGGCGCCGCATCACACTTGCGAACATAGAGGTGGCGTACCGTCCACTCAAGCCGACTCTGCGCAGCTGACGCAGTGGATAGCGGTACTCCTTCAATCGCTCTCTTATCGTCTAGCATGCGTCGAGCCTGAAGCTAGAGCCTGGCGCTTCTCCTTCCACACGCTACACCGATTGACATTCGGCACCTAGTAAATGCTGATTTCATTTACGGAGGTGTCGATCGGAGAGGTTGCAGTGTATCAGGCATCTAGAATTATTTAGTATATAAATTATTCGATAGAAAAGGAGCCAGTGTGTCATCTCCGCAAAGTGCCGCGCGAAGAGAATATCTTGAAGGGTTAGGCCACTTCACAATTTTGAAAAACGACCTCTTCGTAGACGTTAAAAAAAAAAAATTCACGTAATATGCATATTTTCTTCTTGCTCCAGGGAGTCCCGACATCTTAAGACGGTTGTAGACGCAATGGAACGTTAGATTAGATTAGCAAAGTGCAGGTAGGAGTCGATAGGAAAGGATTCAGTCGGAAAGAGAAATAGATAAAAGCTAGGTTATATGTTGGCACTCAGGAAATAAAAAGAGAAAATACGTATTAAAATAAAAACGAGCAGAACTATTGAAATTAATAAATTGCAATACTTCGTTGAATACTGACAAAATAAAGCTGCAATTCCAACAAAATGATTGCACGATAAGTGAATAACATATTTAAATTTCTTGCCGCCAATATATCTTAATTTTCACTCCAAAATGTTTTTCAAACCAAGTTTCGATAGGCTGGGTAGTTTTATGGTGCTCGAGCGTCTCTGGGAGCGTTTGCAGTTTCATCGAAATTTCACAATAATAATAATTACGTGTGTGTATGTGTGTGGGTGTGTATTGACGCAAGGCACGAAAAGCGAGCGTCTCGAGCGGCACAGTAGCAAAGAGTTCGAAAACAAAAACACGACGCTGACGGGCGACGCGTTAGAGGTATAAAAAAAAGTGTCTCAAAGTGTGACTAACCTTGATCTATGAGACGTAGCGCGTTCGGCCACTTTTGTGCGTCGAGGCCTAATTTTTCTTGCAACAATTCCCGCACGTATTCGCCGGCTTTGTCGACCTGATGTTCCTTGTCCTCGCGTTCCTTCTCGAGTGGAATTCTCGGCTTGTTCTCGCCGCTTTCGTCCATCTGATACTTGTACTCGCCGTTGCTCGATCTCTCGGCCATTTTTCTTATTTACGCGCGCGCGCTCGCGACGTTCCGCGTTTCTTTTCTTTTTTTTTTTTTTTTTACTTTCCTTCGACACTCGCGAACTAATTGAAAAACTCGCCGGGTACGAGAAGGTCCTTTGTCACTGTCGTTGCGCGAGTTGTGAAGAACGTTGATTAATGTTTTCTTCTTTTTACGGGAAACGCGAGAGCACGTGAAAAGGACGCGCTACTTGCCAGCGTAGCTAATATGGCGGAAAGGCAACAACGTTGGAACGCGCGCGCGCGCGTCGTCGAACACACTCACACACACACGCACACAGATGAGAAGACCGAGCTGACGGGCACTCCACGCGACACTAGCGCTGGGGTCGGCAGCCGGTGCTGCACGAGCTACTCTTGCCCCGCCGCGCTCGCGTTCCGCTGTAACGCGACTCCCCGTTGGCTTGCACGCGTAACGCCACGACTCGCGCGCTCCAATCGCCGCGCTGGACAAGCCACTCGTTCAGTCACTCGCGCGACTCCAGTAGTGCACGATCGCTCGCGAAACGTTTTGACTACGTCGACTTTTTTTCCTGTGCAATTGTCGCTCGAGCTTTGACGCGAAAAAAAAACAACGCATTGAGCCGAAGAAACCGGACGATTTTTTCCACAACATGGGCGAGTCAGTTGATTGTTTTTTTTATTATTTATATTATGCACTGTCTACAAAAACGGGCTTTAAAATTCGCGTGTTGCTAATCTCGCGAATACTCTGACAAACGTTTTTTGGCCGTGTGTTCAGATGAGGCGAGTAGCGCTTTTCGAATCGCCCGTTATTTTTTTTACCTCCAGGATGAGGCGTTTTCACGCGCCTTTACAGATGCAGCATTTGGTCAAATGAAGCTAAGAAACGTATACTCGTTATTTGGTAATGAGAGACAACTTTCTTGGCAAAGCAAAATGTTTTGTTCTAAGGGGGCGGGGGGGGGGGGGGGGGGGGGGGGTACATGGGGACGACGAAAAAATGGCCGATTTTGATTTTATTGGAAAGGAACACAACGTTTTTACATTTGTGAAAGTCGTTTGTCTATGTCGTTGGCCAATGAGCATTCGATCGTTTTTCTCAACGTGTAAACTTTTTTTCTTATCTCTTGCTCGGGTATATGTAGAGATGTGTAGACGTAAAGAAGAAAAAAAAGTCTGCACGCTGCGGGAAACGATATAAGATTCATTGGCCAACGAATACTTTTGCTAATCTTTTTTTAAACTGCTATATAGACTATGTATACGGTTTGGAAAAAATCAGCAGAAAGGGTCGCCCAAGTGTGTACGTGTATATATATATATATATGTGAGGACAACTATTATGGAGCACAGTACATCGCTCTTCTCTCCCAGCGCGCACGTCCCCGGCAATGTATCGCCGGGCCGCGTCCAATGCAGTGAAATATTTCGGTCTGCCCGTGAATAAATGATGCCCGAAGATAAACTCAACCTCCTCTCGCGTCCGCGCGGATTAAATATTGCAAGCCACGCGAGAAACACCGATCCTGTAAAACACGATGGGACAAAACTCTCCAGCTACCTATATATATATATATAATATTAGACGAAGTAAAAAGTTCTGAGCGTTTTTTCGCTTTATTTCGACGATGAAATTAACATAGGATTATCCGATTTAGATCAAATATACACCGTTTTGTTCGATAACTTCTGTCCATTTTTAAGGCAATTTCATAATTCCGCGATTGAAGAAGTCCTCGTCCCTATTGGTAAAAAACTTGACCAGCTCATTTTCACAAGCCTCTCTTGAGGCCAGTTTTCTACTATCAAGAAAATTTTGCAAAAGCTTGAAAAGGTGATAATCGCTTAGTGCCAGGTCTGGACTATACGGGGGGTGCGATAGAACCTCCCATCCAAGCTATCGGAGCTTCTGGCGCGTCGTTAAAGATGTGTGCGGTCTGGCGTTGTCTTGATGGAACACAACACCCTTCCTAGTGGCCAATTCTGGCCGCTTCTGGTCAATCTCCTGCTTCAATCTGGTCAGTTGTTGACAGTAGAGGTCCGAATTGAGTGTTTGGCCCGATGGGAGCAGTTCATAGTGGATGATTCCCTTCCAATCCCACCAAACACACAGCAAAACCTTCTTGGCCGTTAATCCGGGCTTGGCGATCGTTTGGGCCGGCTCACCGCGATTGGACCACGATCTTTTTCGGCTGTTGTTCTCGTATGTGACCCATTTTTCATCGTCAGTCACCATCCGCCTCAAAAATGGGTCGATTTCGTTACGTTTCAACAAAGAATCGCAGGCATCAATTCGGTCAAAAAGGTTCTTTTGCGTCAATTCGTGTGGCACCCATTCATCGAGCTTCTTCTTGAAACCAACCTTATGCAAATGGTTCCAAACGTTTTTCTGGCTAATCTTCAGTTCCTGGGCAATGGAATAAGTGCTCACATGCCGGTCCGACTCGACGATTTCCACGATTTTATCGACATTTACGACGATTGGCCTACCAGAGCGTGCCTCATCTTCGACGTCCATATTACCAGAACGGAATCGTTGAAACCACCGCTTTGCTGTTGCATTCGATACTGTATTGGCTCCATATACAGCACAAATTTTTTTGGCCGCCTGCTCCGCCTTTTCACCTTGGTCGTAGCGGTACTGAAGAATGTATCGAATTTTCTCTTTTTTTACCTCCATTTTGGAACGGTGTAACACACAACTGGCTTCACCAAACACAAAACTGTCAAAGAACTTTTGTTGAAGCGTAATGTCACCTTTAAATCGCCGTATAGTATGACCCGATGCGATGTATAATACATCGTGAGATATGGCTCACTAAAGACATCTAGCGGAAAACGCTCAGAACTTTTTACTTCACCCAATATATATATATATATGTACATACACACACACACACCGTATTCGTTATTCTCCGACAACGAGATCGATTGATTACAAACAACGGAAGCAGCCACTCTTCTTCTTCTTCGGTAGTACGTTTTTAGAAAATGTAGAATGGTGAAAAATCGAGTACCTTCCAAGCGATTTTTTTGTTTATCCAAAATGGCAGGCAATTTATTTTTTAACCGACCTGCCTCTAGACTTTGCCTAGAACTACGTGTAGAAAGAACGGAAAATATATATTTTCAAAAATACAAACGTTTCGTTATAGAAGAATAGTTTGAGAATAATTGATGGATAATTTTGTTCGCAATCCGAATTCTTTTATTTTCATTTTACGCCAATGTTGGTATCTATTTTTATTATTGCTGCAATTTATCATTATTATTGTTTATTATTAAATCGATGTGCTGGTCTAGTGGTTAGTGTGATTGCCTCTAAGCCAGGAGGACGCGAGTTCGATTCCCAGTCTCGTGCTCTCGAAGAAAAATAAATACGGGCTTGACGTAGCTTCAGTTGTACACGAGTGTCACACACACGGACCCGTTATGTGTACGTGTGTCATGTGTGTATGCATGCAGTCCGTGATTTATTTATCGACGAAACGCGACTAGCTTCGAAACTGGGAGGCGAATTTGCCAGACCGACTGTATTGGTATGGATTTTCCGCAGTTTCCCTATGCCCATGGCAGACATGTAATGGCGAATGCGATACAGAGGGGGAAGTCGGCTGCAGCCGCAAGGTGGGGAACAAGATGGAATAAGGTGGGCACGTAAAAAGAGGAAGCACCCCGTACGACGGAACCAACAATAAAAAAGAAAACACTTCATTATTACGGCAATAGATTTTATTGCTCCAGGCAACGTAATTCCTCAGTTTGCACTGGGAAACATTCACCCAACCCCAAGGGTTCGGTTCGAACTTTATCATTATTATCATCAATTATATAATATTAATTATTTTATTATTGGATACATAAAATATTACCATTTCCCAGTGACAATTATATTTACAATTACATTTCATTTTAACATTATCGAATTACGTATTGAACTTTTACACACGAAGTTTGGCAAATTTTTCTATGCAGTTAAATTATTCTGTGTTTGTGAGTGTGTGTCTGTTTGGGTCAGAGAATACGTACAGAGTATAAAATGAAAAGTTACAAGGCAAAGAGCATTGGAAGAGAATGAAACAAAATTGCGTCTATCGCAACAGGAGCGCGATAGAGGGTAGGGGAGGGGCGGAGTCTATGGAACAGAGTAACGGAAAAATGGTTCTACGATCGAGGGGCACTCAGGGTTGTCCATCGATTCCTATAAGAACTAGGTGCTCTCGTATGTACGTCGAAAAATCCCTGGATATCGATGTTATTTCATAAATCAGCAAGCACTTTCTCGTTCGCGCGTGGTTTTTAAGTCCTACCCCTCACCCTCCTCTTCTCTTGGCCCGATTCTTCTAAATATTTCAAGAGCACTCGTGTATACGAGCTCACTCCTTCGCCCTCTCCCTAGATGCCCTGTACCACTCGATACGTACGCTTCACGATACTCACAAGCTTGATCCTTCAGAGACTTTAAAAAAAAAAATGCATCATGTATCCCCCTGGGAATAATTCACGTCGATCGAGCAACCAAGGGAATATTAGTTTCCGTTTTATTTATTTTCCCTTCGAATCCCGTGATGGATTTAACGTTGGGTAATTGCGGTAGAGCAATCGGAAAGGGCAAATCGTCGATTTTCATTTAGGTCCTTGACGTTGATGGGAATCACGATGTTTTGTGCAAACACGTCTGTCGAGGAATATTGAACAGATAAATGATTTGCAGTGGGGAATTAACGATTGAACGATTACAACGATGAAGTTTGCATCGTTGGAATGCCACGAAAGTGAATTCTTTTTAATTGCTTCAATTATTTCTGGTCTATATAAGCTGTGAAAATTGCTCGAACGTTTCTACGTATTCTTGTTAGAAATTTAAGGTCTCAATTTGCGGAAAAAAAAGCCTTTGGATAATGATAATATTGCACGAAAATTGTTGAAGAAAGTGAACTACTGCGAGAGGAAAAAGAACTTTTTGGAATGGGCTTTTTTGGCACTGGGGGATATGATGGGCGATGGTGCAGGCAACCGGAAGAGTTAAGAGGCGAGGTTAAAGGAGAAGTTTCTTATACGGGTTATCAGTAAATCCGTACAATGGGCTTGCATCGAAGCGGATAATCGAATGTCCTCTCGGCTTCCTTCCTCTTCCCTATCCCAAAGACACTCTTTCACCTTTCTTTTCTTCTCTGTATCGAATTTTATCCGATATATATATATATATATTCATATGTAGTCCAAGTCAGGTGGAAAGAGATAATTTTTTGTTTCCAACTTTTGTCGAAAACTTGACCGATTTTCCAGAATACAAAAACTGGTGTGCATTTTCGAAGGAGTGTACGAGAAGGTCTCAAAAATGATTATTTTTCTTCTTGCCAATTTTCAATGCTGAATTTTGCGTTTTACTTATGTTTTTGTTCCGATAAAAAAATACTCCATAGACATAAAAAAAAACGGGACTCGCATTAAAATTTTGACCTTGTCGGACAAAATCAAAATAACAAATAATGATAATTTTTCGATTTGAAAATATTGGTGATTAATTTTTTTTGGAAATCCTGTCAAGATTCCTCGTAATTTTAGTTAATTTTTTCTTGATTCTTTGCAATTTAAGCAATTTTTTTTTTCAACACTGGAAAATACAAATCAAGAGGAAGCATTAATTCACGAATTTATTTATTTTTTATTATTCATTATTTCTCGAATTTCTCGAATTGAAAGAAAATTTTGACAAATTTGATTGTTCAAATTGTTCCTAATTTTCATTATTTTTTTTTAACTCCCTCAACATTAGGAACAATAATTGCCCATAATTGTTTTCTTCACTCTGGATGGGAATCTTCGTAATTTTCGTTTATGAACCCCCCCCCCCCCCCCCGACCCCTCCCCCGCCGCAAGGGTGTATTACACGCGTGCAGGAATCCATTGTCTGAACAGTCGCAAGGTCTACGAGAGCTCGTTACCCTACAGGCTTTTTACGACTTCAGCTCGGACATTGCCACTTCGAGAGCTTTGAAATCTGGATACATCGGACTAGGGCCTTGTCGTACGCTCGTATCCCATCGCACAATGTGCAACGAAGCCGCTGTTCGCGTTCACCAACGTAAACTAATATTCATATATCCATGAGCGCGTACGGGTGCTAAATGGACCAGGGTACAGTGGAGCTTCGATTTTGTCGGGCGACCACTTGATCCCGAAAATATTCATCATCAATTGAAACTGAAAAATGGATAGCCCAAAATTTGATTAATTTTGATAAAAATTGATAGCGAATAAAAAAACCGATTAATTCATGCTTCGGATGTTTTGAGTTTTAGTTATTTTTTCATTTGAAAAAATTTATTCGTCAGTTATACACGAGATGGAATTTTTTTATTATTTCAAGTTTGCTCAATTAAAGTTATCGAGTGAAATAGATATTAAATTAAATGAAAGAAATAATAAATAAATTGAATGAAAAATCGACAAAGTGTACGATTCCATTGGCAGTGAATAATCGTGACGTTACTGTATCGAGTTTCAGAGCCCGGGGAGATGCACCGGTCTAACTGACCCTACTCGAAGCTTCTGCATGTTACCTCGGCTGTCTTGCGGTATGCATGGCTTGCAGTTGACGGGGGTATAAACCTGTACTATTACGTGTACGGGAAATCCGGCAGAAAGACAGCCAATTATATATGTATATATATCTATATATGCGCGTCTCTGGTGTATATGCATATATGTGTGTATATATATATATATATATATATATATATATATATATATACATACATATATATATATATTGGGCGAAGTAAAAAGTTCTGAGCGTTTTCCGCTAGATGTATTTAGAGAGCCATATCTCACAATGTATACATCGCATCGGCGATTTAAAGGTGACATTACGCTTCAAAAAAAGTTCTTTGACAGTTTTGTGTTTGGTGAAGCCAGTTGTGTGTTACAGCGTTCCAAAATGGAGGTAAAAAAAGAAAAAATTCGATACATTCTTCCAAAAAAATTTGTGCTGTTTATGGACCCAATACAGTATAGAATGCAACAGCAAAGCGGTGGTTCCAACGATTCCGTTCTGGTAATGTGAACGTCGAAGATGCGGTACGCTCTGGTAGGCCAATCGTCGAAAATGTCGATAAAATCATGGAAATCGTCGAGTCGGACCGGCATGTGAGCACTTATTCTATTGCCCAGGAACTGAAGATTAGCCAGAAAACCGTTTGGAACCATTTGCATAAGGCTGGTCTCAAGAAGAAGCTCGATGATTGGGCGCCACACGAATTGACGCAAAAGAACCTTTTGGACCGAATTGATGCCTGCGATTCTTTGCTGAAACGTAAAGAAATCGACCCATTTTTGAAGCGGATGGTGACTGGCGATGAGAAATGGCTCACATACGAGAAGAACAGCCGAAAAAGATCGTGGTCCAATCGCGGTGAGCCGGCCCAAACGATCGCCAAGCCCGGATCAACGACCAAGAAGATTTTGCTGTGTGTTTGGTGGGATTGGAAGGGAATCATCCACTATGAGCTGCTCCCATCGGGCCAAACACTCAATTCGGACCTCTACCGTCAACAACTGACCAGATTCAAGCAGGCGATTGACCAGAAGCGGCCAGAATTGGCCAATAGGAAGGGTGTTGTGTTCCATCAAGACAACGCCAGGCCGCATACATCTTAAACGACGCGCCAGAAGTTCCGAGAGTTTGGATGGGAGGTTCTATCGCACCCGCCTTATAGTCCAGACCTGGCGCTAAGCGATTATCACCTTTTCAAGCATTTGCAAAATTTTCTTGATGGTACAAAACTGGCCTCAAGAGAGGCTTGTGAAAATGAGCTGGTCAAGTTTTTTACCAATAGGAGTGAGGACTTCTTCAGTCGCGGAATTATGAAATTGCCTTCAAAATGGACAAAAGTTATCGAACAAAACGGCGCATATTTGATCTAAATCGGATAATCCTAAGTATGCTAATTTCATCGTCGAAATAAAGCGAAAAAACGCTCAGAACTTTTTACTTCATCTAATATATATATATATATGTATATATATATATGCTGTTGCTTCCCTCTACATATATTCACTCATTTCTCATTAAATAACTATCTCTAGGTACTTTATTATTCATATGTAGTTTTTATTTATATTTCTTTATTCTTGATAATACTTTTTATACATTACTTATTCATCTACCTAGATATATATTTTTAATTTACCTCTCAATATCATCGAACTCTCGTCCAAAAAATATTTTCGTACGATCCATACTTTCGAAGACAATCGAGTTGAGGGATTTAAACGAGACACCCTGTGTATATTTGAACACGTTCGGGTGCAGCTACGTTGCATGGGCAATGCACAACGCGAGCAAAGAGACGAGCCAGCGTTTTCCAATGCTCTCTCGTTTGTTCTCCTCTAACTCTCTCTCTCTCTCTCTCTCGCCCTCTCTCTCTCCCTCTCTCTCTCTCTCTCTCCATCCCTCTCTATCGCCGCTCTCTGCCCTTTACTTACCTTTCCTCTGCTTCTTCACTGTTAACCCTTCCTCGCCCCCGCGCTCTACCGTCGGCCACGAACCTCTCGATCCTTCGAAATGCCTTCATATATCACATCCTTCCACCACGTACCAGTTCAACGTACTACATATCATCTTGGCTCGCATATACACACACGCAACGGGCGCGCGCACGCGTTCACGACAAAAGAAAAGCTCTCGCATGGCGAGTGAAGAAGGATAGCAGGAAGTACATAGCGAAGAAAATAGAAAACAGGTTGCGCGTCAGAGGGGGGGTAACAAAAGATGGTGGGTGGAGGAACAAAGACGAGAAATGAGCGAGGTTCTCTTTCTCTCTTTTTTCTGCAGATCTCTTTAAGCTTATTCAGAAACAGTCGAAGATAAAAATACAATATTTGACCTCCAGGTCACAAAATTAGAGACTTCAAGCATGAATTTGCTTTTTTTTATTGCTCCACGACAATTTTTCGCCGAGTTACAATCTTTTGGAAATCACCTAAAAATTTCGACATTTTTTTGTATCCTTTAATTTTTGTGGCTAGTGTATTTATTATTTTTTATAAATACTTTATTAAAAACATATGAAATAAATAAGAAGTATTATGAAAAATGATTAAATATAAATAAAAAATATGTGTAAAAACAAAATTGTATAGAAAGAAGTATATATATATATTAATTGATTATTTAATGTCACCCAAAACGGTACGATTTTCCATTGATTTGCTATTTACGTTTACAAGTTTATATTTATTTTCATCATATTTATTATAGATATATGTCTCTCTGTATTCCTACATATATACATATATATGTGTGAAAAAGCACGAGTCTTGAAGCGCAAGTGCAAACTTTAGCGTGCACAAAACTTGTCGAGAGCGAGGGGATATCGTTCCGACGCTATGCGAGCGCTTTTCTTCTCGGACTATGTATAGCACGCGTTGAAAAGCACCACGCTCCTGACAGGACTGAGAGCCAGTTGCGAAAAAAGAAGAAAAAAAAAAAAAAAACCCGGAGGAAAGAGAAATTTCACACCGCGAAACATACACGGTGGTGGGAGCGGAGAGTGGCAAGAAGTTGTGAAGGGTTGGGAGAGAGCTAGTAGTTTGCGGAAACTCTCTCGCGGGGACAAGGGCTGTGGATTTTCGCACGGGAATCTCCACGACTCAAGATACATCAAGACTTCAAGTTTATTTTTTTTTCGTTATATGACAACCCCTAAAAAATAAGGGTTGTCAGAAGAAGAAAAAAAAACAATAGTGATCTGTTGCCTGTTCGTCAGGGTTATGCCCTTTTGTTTGTCATTTTGTGGGTGAATATGCGTTTGTGTGTATAGACATATACGAGCGTTGCGTGGGTGTATGTAGGTGAATGTGGCTCTCTCTCTCTCTCTCTCTCTCTCTCTCTCTCTCTCTCTCCCCCTCTCTCTCTTGTACGATCTTCCTCGCTCTCTTTCTGCGAGTGGTGTACGGTAATAATATTATTGCTTCAGAAACGAAAAGAGGTACGTAGAAGATCCATAAACGCTTCCGCAAACCGTAAAAGAGGCGGACATCCACCGTTCCAATTTCATTTTGAAAGGCGAAAAGGACATGCCGCAGCAAGGCAGAGAGAGAGAGGTAAAGATAGAAAAATAAGGAGCAAAGGAGAGAAAAATAGCCAAAGATAGAACGAGAAAGGGTGGAGGAGGAGGAGGAGGAGGGAGGGAGGGAGAGGGAGAGCGAGAGGTACAGGTAGATGGAGAGGGAGAGAGACCGATAAGCTCTTAATATTTCAAGAGAATCCGTATCAATAAGTTCACTCCTCAAGTCATCGGCGTTTATATAGGGTCGAGTATAGGAACAATACGGCTACTATGGAGACGGTCCTCAGAGTCGAATGCCTTAAAAATCAATTTTGCGTATACGTATGTGTGCTGTTGATTTGGCGAACGAAGCACTTTGGTCGTTTCACCTGTGCCCCAGTGGCCCAAAGCTTCCGCCTCGACGCAAGAACACATCGCTCACATTATTATTTCAGTGGTATAGGCACCCTTATCGAGAGCTACTGGCACACCAGCTGCATCGAAACCCAAGATCGGGTCAAAGGGAAATAACGGTTTATATCGTGAAGATAGCCGACAATAGAACACAGGTGTGGCGCGGGAAGATCCGGCCTCCAAAAGTCACTCCGTCACGAGTACACTCTCTATTCCTGTGCTTGCATCTCTTCCAACCCTTGGCCGCTCTTGTACAGAGGGCGGCCAAGATTCCACGCAACCCTTAAGTACCAACTTTGTGGATGATTTTTTTTTTAACACGCGGTCTATTTTCCGTCAACCTGCTTTAGGAAATTTTGTTTTTAATGGGATCCACTTTGTTGAAAAAAAACATTCAGGTATTTTGGAATTTGGATACGCGACGCGTTTGTGGAGCTCGAGCTGAATCACTATTTTGATTTTCGTTTGGATAGTTTTCGATGTTTCAATTTTCGTAATGTTTTTTTTCAGCTACTATTGGGAACATTATTTTTCGAGCCATTGTGAGTTTTGAGATTCTTCTTTTTTAGCGGTTTTCTTTTTAAACCAGTTTTGCAGTTGGGAAAGTTTTAGAATTTTCAGAACAGGACATTTTCGAATTTTCGAAATTGTGAATCTGAGGATTTATAGAATTGTGACTTCTAGGATTTTTAGGATTGTGACTTTTTTTCGAATTTTTCGGAATATGAATTTTTTTTTAACTTTAGGAATTTAAATGTTTGGGATTTTTAAGTATTGTGAATTTTTAGAATTGTAAAATTTCAAAATATTTAGGAATGTGAATTTTTTATTTATTTTTGGAACGTAATTTTTCATCATGAATTTTTAGGACGTTAAGGATTGTTTCTTTTTTTTCGAATTGTGAATTTTATATTTTTTTTTAAAGATCGCGAATTGTTGCCATTTTTCCTAAGTTCGACTATTTTGGAATTGTGAATTTTATCATTTTAAAATTGTATTCATTGCCGAAAGATTTCTCGCCAATGTCTGATTTCGTTTTGGTTGGTTTCGATGTCACTGACGAAAGATTTTGGCCCTAATGTCAGACCTTCTCTCTTCCTTGCTCTCCGCCCCCTCCCCCAAACAAGATTCGTTATAAAGTTTGAGGATTTCCCCTCGCGTAATCGCGCACGAGTTTCATTGTGTAATGATTCTCCGGGAGAGTAAAAGCGTCCTGAATCGGAGATAACGACGTGGCATCCGGGTGTGTGTCTTATCCATGCTATCGAAACGAGGTACAATTTGACCCGAAGAAAAGATGAGAAATGAAAGCGTTCTGAAAACTCACCCCTTTGAATTTCACGTCGTCTTTCAGCGGCGAAAACGATATCGCAGTTAACGCGTCGAGATGTCATTAAAAGACCTCCAGAGACGAATTTTTCGCTTGTTTTTTTTTTTTTTTCTTTCTTCCGAATTACCGTCTGTTCGGGCTCGTCGAAAATCTTATCTTTGGGGCGTTTTAATCCCTCTCGTCGGAATTCTCCGTGCCCCTCGACTCGGCGCAATTTTCCACTCCTGTATATTTACTTTCGCTTTTCCTTATTCCTTCGTAATTTTCTTTTTCGCTCCTCGAACGAGAAGGAGGAGCGTAGAAAAAAAAAAGACGATAGTTTCGCTTTTGCCATTTCCCAAAGTAAAAAACGTTCCCGAGGGTTGCGTGTCACGGACTGGGGATGAAATGACGAACGGGAGTCTTGTTCCCTCAGGAAAAGTATCGCAACTTCGGGTGTCTTCAATTTTGGGTGTACAAGGAGCACCCTTGGGCCGTTCCACATGAGCGAAAAATTGCTTTTTTTTTTCAATCGAGGAAACTTAAATCGCTGTATAGTGTGACACGATGCGATGTATACATCGTGAGACATGGCTCACCAAAGACATCTAGCGAAAAACGCTCAGAACATTTTAATTCACCCAATATAATGTGTGAACCATTTTACAAATATATTCTTGCAGTACATTAAAAATTAAACATATGTAAATCGATTGGGTGATCGATTTTTCGTATACAAAGTTTATTTACTTGTTCAGTATTACATACAAATAATTCAACACGAAATATTTATCAAATTCATTATTTGAAATAAACGTGTAGATAGAAATAAATAATTGCAAGAGATTTCATTGACTCAGCGAGTCCAATGAAATTGACTCGCTGGACGTGTAAAGTCCGGGTGCTGGACTTTACACGTCCAGCACCCGGTACATATGACTTCACGTCTCATGTCCATGAAAGTGAAATACAAGGGCAGAGGAGAAGAAAAAAAAGGCCTGCAAATAAATTTATCTCAGGTAGGCGGGCGTGCTTGGAGGTTTTTGTCAAAATAATAGAGTAGCCAATCCGTCACGCTTGGTTTTTAGTTTAAATAATACCCGCGCGGGTTCGGACAGACTTTTTTTTTTACTCTCTGCGCGTTTTAGCCACGCGGCGGCCTTTACTACGAGATTTTCCAACGCTTTACTCCGGACGTTTTTGCAGCCTACCCCGCGAATACAAAACCCTCCGATAATATTTTACGCGAATGTACACAGCTGTGCACAGGGTGTCCTCGTGTGCATTTTTTTTTTTGTGATTTATTGAGAAAAAAACTCATAAACTGTAATTTGACTCAACTGGACAGCTCCAACCTTTTCGAGATGTGGAAATGTGGGGAAAGGAGGCAATAAGAGTGCATAGGTGTTGTGTTGTTGTGTTCAATATGTCGAAATTTATACCGAACAAAGAGCATTCGCGGACAGCATTAATTTTTTCTTTTCATTTGAAGAAAACTGCTGCTGAATCATACCGATTACTTCGAGAAGCTTATGGTGAACATGCTCCATCGCAAGATACGTGTGAACGATGCTTTCGGCGTTTCAAAAGTGGTTACTTCGATGTTGCAGACAAGGAACATGAAAAAGCGCCAAAAAAATACGAAGATGTGGAATCGCAAGCATTGTTGGACGAAGATTATTCGCAAACACAAAAACAACTCGCCGAGCAATTGGGCGTTAGTCAACAAGCTGTTTCCAATCGGCTACGAGAGATGGGAAAGATTCAGAAGACCGGTAGATGGGTACCACGTGAGTTGAACGACAGACAAATGGAAAAGCGCAAAAACACATGTGACATTTTGCGCGCTCGATACAAAAGGAAGTCGTTTTTGCATCGTATAGTTACAGGGGATGAAAAGTGGATTTATTTTGAGAATCCAAAGCGCAAAAAATCATGGGTAGACCCAGGCGCACCATCCGCATCGACCGCAAGACCGAATCGCTTTGGCAGAAAGACGATGCTCTGTGTTTGGTGGGACCAGAGGGCCGTGGTCTATTATGAGCTGTTAAAACCTGGGGAAACGGTTAATACTAAACGTTAACAACAACAATTGGCCGATTTGAACCGTTCGCTGCTTGAAAGAAAGGCCAGAATACCGAAAGAGGCAACACAAAGTCATTTTTCTTCATGACAATGCTCCATCACATACGGCTAAACCGGTTCGCGACACGTTGGAAGCACTCAGCTGGGAAGTTCTACCCCATGCGGCTTACTCACCAGACTTGGCTCCTTCCGATTACCACTTGTTTGCATCGATGGGTCACGCACTTGCTGAGCAACGCTTTGGTTCGTACGAAGATGTGAAAAAAATGGCTCGATCAATGGTTCGCAGCGAAAGGGGAAGATTTTTACTGGCGTGGTATTCACAAATTGCCCGAAAGATGGAAAAAATGTATAACAAGCGATGGAGCATACTTTGAATAAAGCACTTTTTATCATTCTTCCGAATTTAACGTGTTTTTTTTTTTTTAGAAAAAAAAATCCGCATTTCATACTTGTACACCTGGTACAACTATTATCTCCATATTTTGCTGCTTCACTGGAAATAAGTTTAAAAAAATGCAATGAAAACTAAAAGAATGAAGTGTCGCAGCTGAAAAGAGAAAATAAGTTTGCTACACCGTTCGACAATTTGAAGACACCCGGTACGTGGTTTTTCGCCTCTTGTGCCTGCTCTTATTCGCAACTTGAATTTTGCGAGGGCTCTCGCGTGGCCCCGAGAGAAGCCTAGTTGGAATTTTAATCTAGGATTAATCCATTACTCTCGCTAGAAGTGAATTCCCGGAGGTACCAAAGCATTAAAATAATTGTTATCTTGGGCGGCCTCCTCGCTCAGCGTTGTACACGCTCCGCGGCAAGGAAAATTCACCGAGCCCACTTCTTCGACCACCCTCCCCCGCCCGCACATCCGCTACCCACGTCTCCCTCCTCTTGTAACGCAACGATATCGCAAACGTTCGAAAAAAAGTCTTTTAATTCACGACCTCGTGAATTTGCGGCATCAATTCATACGTTGAAAGAAACATTTTTACAATTTTTTTTTTTCCACGACTTTTCGATTTATCGATATTTTAATTTTTTGCATTTCATGAAACGTTATTATTTTTTCTTCGATTGAAAATTAAAGAAAATCTCAAGCACTGAAAATTGCTTGATTCTAACTTTAAATTTTTTTTTATTTATCTATTTTTTAACGCAAGTTTATTTTTATAAGTCCTTAAAAAAGAAGTTTTTTTTTTATACGAAGCCCCAAAAAATAGAGCCAAACAAACAAACGCATTCAATATAAAACATTTATTTTCTTCGATTGTTTTTTTTTTCTTTTCGAATTATCTTTTTTTTTACGTTTGTTTTTTCGATTTTTTTTTTTTTATACACAGTGGGTAAAAAAAGTATTTGTACTTGTGTTTTTCAAATTGTCCTATGAAAAAAAAAAAATGCTTTGGCATTTTATTTTTTTTTCGACAATTTTTGTCGAACATTTTATTTTTCTTCGAAAAAAAAAAATGCTAAAGTATTTTTTGTTTCGCAGGATAATTTGAAAAACACGCGATGTACAAATACATTTTTTACCCAGTGTATATTAATTTTGCAACAGCTTTGAGAAAGTCCATTTTCGTTGATTTATTTTGTTCAAAACTTGATTTTTGCTTTATTTTTGCAAAAAGTGTTCCAGAACGGAGCTTTATTTGAATGTACTCTCCACGTACAAAATTTATCGTAGATATTCAATAATTCCCTCGACTAGTTCACTCTCTCGCAGTAACAAATCTTCGTTCCAGAAAATATGAAATAAAAAAAAATATACAACCGTAGAATTGCCCGCACGCCCGTAGATATAAACCCCGTTCGATTCCTCTCGTTCTCAGGAGTCTCGTCGCTCTCTATCTCAGCTACATATAAAAATGCATTACTCGCATATTTCTATGTAAATTTCTTTTGCACTTTTGATCTCCCGCAGGAACGAGACGACCGCGTCGGGAGCAAAACGTGTGGCGCCTGCGTATAGCAGCGAGGAGGCATCGAAAAACACTTCCTCCCATTTATACGCGAATGTTACGTTTACTTTTAATTTTTATTGTCCCTTTTGATTTCGACTTTTCGGCTCGACTGCCAATTTTTTTATGGACTTCCTATTTATTTGTGTATTTTACTATATTTATTGTCACCATTATCATCATTATCGCTATTCATATTGCTATAATAATAATAATTATTATGATTATAAAATCCTGAAAGTTATTTATATCATTACGATTATACAATAATAATAATAATGATAATTTTCTATTTTTGTGCCTTTTCGCATTATTATCATGAATATTTTATTATCGCTATCATCTAATAATAAATAAGTTCGAGGCGAGAAACGGCGCGGAATGTCTGGTATAAAAACCACCTTTGTCTTTATCTCTTCTTGTCTTGGGCGATTCTTAAGAAATCTCATGAAGAGAGCAACGGAGGCCATCGTCCTAAGTAAAACCTAACTGAGTGTACTGTTCTTCGCAACCGTACAGACAAAAAAACAGAGAAAGAGAGAGAGAGAGAGAGAGAGAGAGAGAGAGAGAGAGAGAGAGAAAGAAAGAGAGAGAGAGAGAGGGAGCAAGGAGAGAGAGAGAGGGAGAGAGAGAGGGAGCAAGGAGATAGAGGGTGAGTGCATCACTCGAGTTCTTTCGCAGCTTCCGTTTGAGACTGATATAAACAGGGGTGTAGCCCACAGCAATAAAACATTAGCCGACAAAACTCGGAAACTCGTTCAACCTCTCGTGTGTCTTCCCCACCCCCCTCTCTCTCTCTGTTTTTTCGTCCTTTCTTTTTGTTCGCCTCTCGGTCTCTTTGTCTTTCGCTCCATACCTCTCTCTCTCTCTCTCTCTCTCTCTCTCTCTCACTCCCTCTATCGTCACTTGCTGTACAAAGATTTGCTCGTTGAGTTAACATCGTGTAGAATTCGTCGCAGGCTTGCTTTGTACATATACATATAAATATAAATATCTATATACCTCATTTTTGCGCATGTATATGTATATTCAGGTCGCATTAGTTCGGTACCCTGTTCGCGATACCCCCCCCCCCCCCCGCTACCTCATCTCTCTGCAGAAATTATTTTCTCAAGCTGTACATCCTATATTTCATTTAAAAAATGTTTTTCTAATTTATATATATTGGTGTGTATATATATATATATATATATATATTATATATATATATATATATATATATATATATATATATAGATATAGAGAGAGAGAGAGAGAGAGAGAGAGAGAGAGAGACAAATATCAACAGACACATTTATCGATTGCTTAATAAATTAATTAATCAGTATGTTTTATACCGATTGGTTTTTGTTTATATCATTTTTTAAAATAATAGTCTTATTGCCCGGGTACATACTTCCTCAGCTTGCACTGGATAACATTTACCTACCCCCAAGGGTTAGGCTCGATCTTAATCTAAACCACAACAATAATGCTGGGCGCCACTCGAGGGTTCCGACACCAGCTCGGCTGCCGCCTAGTCCGAAAAAAAACGCGTTAATGTTGCGTATAATAATAATTATTGTAACTCAGTGCGTGTGTATGTATGTGTGTGTGTTTGCTGAGAGAGAGAGAGAGAGAGAGAGAGAGAGAGAGAGAGAGAGACAGGTGTGTGCAACAATCGGAGTGAAGCTAGCTGTGGGATGCAAGTATAACACAACTATGAAACTCTTGAGCAAACTGTTGCGTGCCGGTAGCGTTTACCGTTGGCCAGATCGAAGAAGCACTGCAGAGCCAGTGGTCTATACCGAACCGACCAGACGAGAAACAGCTCGCGAAATTAGATCGGGGATAAGGGAGCAGGTTGATAGTTTGCTTGGTGGGGAGGGAAAACTTATGTACGAGCGAGAGAAGGGGCGACAGAGGGAGAGAGAGAGGAGAGAGTAACCTTAAGGGCATGTACAAGGTCAACATAACCTCACAAATTTTCCAACCCAGCTTTTTCATAAATGGTTAAGGTCTTTAAGGAAAAACAAAGCATCAGGCTCTGGAGAATATCCTGACACAGAGCTTGATGATTTTCTTTTGCCCAAAAAATTATTCATTTTTGAGAAATTACGGTTCGAAAATTTTAGCTATCTCTCTCGCACTCATATGTCACGTGGTACACCTTCCACTTCGCCTTAAGAGAGAGAGAGAAAGCAGCCCTGGAAAAAAGAAGAAAAAACAATACAATATTTCAATAGAAATATACGATGCAATGAAATAAAATAATAAATCCGAATAAATTGTTTTCATAATTGTATAATTCTAAAACAATTTATTCGAATAAATTCGAATAAATTGTCCTTTCGCTGGCGTGGCCCAGGACGACTATACTAAAGGAGTCCCAACTCTAATGGGAGGGATAGAGGAAAAGTGGTACGCGAATCTGCTGAATTTAAGTAGTACTTGATGGAGCCACCAGCAGCGCTGGGTAGAAGCTGACGCATGGCGCAATGAAGGTAGCCACGTGTGAGAGAGACGAAACGAGGTTGTTGATTACTGTAAACATTATTTACTTGTGTATGCAAATAACCATGATAGTGATAAAAAAAACTAAACTATTTTGCCATTTGTTTCTACATAACATAGACTTATAGAAAACAATTGATTTTTGCTTTCCCGTTAGAACAAAAGTATACAACAAATTATTCTGAACTTTATTTTTGCTTTACGTATGAATATGGCCGCCACTGTAGGTTTAATATCGAAGAGTTCGAGAAGAATGGTACGAAATACAGTTTGCAAACTAGCGAAAAAAAAAAATAAAAAGATGATGAATTTTTATGCCGTAGAATTGACAGTAGGTGAAGCTCAAACTTATGATTGTGGATTTGCCATTGAATTGTAATTGTCAATGGCGTTGTCGAAACTCAAACAACTCGCTCATTAATGTGGTATTTGTCATTAATTTTCTCCTTTTTTTTCCATAAATATGATTTGATTTTGCGATTGATTCATCGGCAATAGAAATAGTCACGCTTGATCTTTTCGTTCAAGGGATGCGCCTATATTTTAGCTGGCGTTTTGATTTTTGCCACGAATGAAAGCTGCCAGTTTTTCTGAGCGCGTTACTAGCCTGATGAAAATTCTTTATTCGATACAGGGAACATTACTGAGGAAAGTGGTAACATGTATATCCACGATTAGATTCAGAATTTGTTATAAACAATCAGCAGTAATTACTATCGTCTGGTTCGCCTGATTATGAGCATGGGGCGTTTGAATATTCAGTTTTTGGTTATGTTTCTTTTCATTTTCACTCAATGGAATGAAGTTTCTCGCGGTTTACCCCCCACTGCCGATGCGTCAGCCATCACCGGCGCCACATAGTGGCCACAATGGAAACTGTGTATTTCCAGCAGATTCTTATACCATTTTCGTAGTACATAGTTGGGACTCCTTTAGTATAGTCTCCCTGGCATGGCCCTTCCTCGCGCTTTTTTCGCAGCGCTCCGATTTTCTCAGTCGAGGCGAGGTGTGGAGATGAGTTTGATGATCGGCGATCGAGACCGAATCGCGTCTTCCGAATACTTCACCGACTCATTCCTACTTCTTTCCTGTCGCTCGACTTCAGTCGGGGATCCCCGCCGCTACTCGGCTAAGCCACGCTCGCAGTCCTAGTTTGGATGCTTTAGGACTTTTTCGCTCTGATCTATTCCCCTGTTCCCATGCCGAGTCCAGTCGTCCGCTGGCGTGGACAATGCGATAGGTCACAATGTATATATATGTAGAGATAGATAGAGAGAGAGAGAGAGAGAGAGAGGGAGGAAGGGAGGGAGGGAGAGAGGGAGGGAGGGAGGGAGAGAGAGAGAGAGAGAGAGGGAGAGCTTTCACGTTAGACCGAACAGAAAAATGCAATGGCGCCGTTTGTGCACTGGCTCGTGCAACATTTTGCTTCCCCGATTTCATCGCCTTTCTCTCCTCTCGCTCACAAAGGGATATTAACGATGTGGTGGTCGCGAGCCCCTGGTAACACGGACCACTCATAAATCGGTCTAGAAACGATGCCTCCGCTTTCATGGTTACCACCATCTCTCTCTCTCTCTCTCTCTCTCTCTATCGCTCTCTCATTATTTAACGCAAACACGTATGTCACATTTATTTCGGTGAAAAGCCACATACATACTTCTACTAAATACATGTGTGTGTGTGTCTGTATATTTATATATATATATATATGAGTTTGACGAGCAAAGTTCGTACAGAATTCACAGCAGAGCTTTTAACCTGCAATGCACATACGAACATGCATTGATGCACGTAGTTACGCATGTTCAATAACAGGGGTATGGCATATATATATATATATATATATATATATATATATATATATGTCATACCCCTGTTATTGAACATGCGTCCTAAATGCGGCCTAAATCGTCACAAAAATATAGAAAATAGAGAAGTAAATCTCATTGCATTTCAACGATCCAAACTTTAAGGCGGGCAACCACTTTAGATGCTTTAAAAATAATTTTTTTTTTAATTTCATAAAATCGTTAGCAAAATATCTTAAGAATACACCCTGAAAATTTCAAAACGATATTCGGATTCCTTCTAACGGTATGTATTATAAATGATAAAGACTCTCCGCTCGACTCCCAAGCGCGCTCAGGTATCTACGAGCGCTTAGTTTGTTTGGGTTTTCATAACCCAAATTTGGTTTTTCATAACCCAAACAAACCCAAACTCGACCGTTTGGCGATTAGCTCCAAAACATTTCCATTCTGGGTACAAAATAATCGAGGTAGCGGCATTTCTTGCTGCTATTTTATTCATTGAAGGAAATTCAGCCCTACTCATGGTTATGAATGAACTACAAATCGTAGTTGGCAGGCAGAGCTACGGTTATGCCGAGCAAATGGATCAGATGCGCGTGGCTCGGCAAAATAGAAAAAGTTTATTAGAGACAAAAGAAGCTCGAAAAGCTCGTAAAGAGGAAATGCAAGCTTCAAATGAGTTGCATGAGGAAGAGGAAGGACTGCTGTATGGTGCTGGAATCGCTGATTAATCGGTAAGACACTTTATCATTTGATTAAACACATTTGACTTTGAGTTTTTTCGTTTGTGAAACTTTAAACGTGTTTTTCTCGAAACGACATTTTTTCAATGTGCGGGAATCATAACTCAAAAACTAATTGATGAATCATCTTCAAATTTGGAACACGTTTACATAATATAATTTATTAAAACATGAACCTAAAGTTGGAGAGATTAGATTGTTTAAAACATACTTATTATTGCAAAATGCCGGGAAAAAATGCTAAAAATCGAGCATTTTTTTTTCAAACACGTTCCAACATTAAATTCTCAATTTTTTTTTTCAAAATTTAGGTTCATTTTCTTTAAAAAAAACATCTCAAGAATGTATAAAAATTTATTGGACTATTTGAGATGCGAATTGCGAGCTGCACAATTCCCGCAAATCGACAACGACGATGAGGGCACGTCAAGGGACACACCGGATTACACCTTAATTAATGCATGAAGTAACTTAAAAAAAATTACCAGAGATCTATGAAAATATGAATAAATTATTGTCAGAGTGGCGGAAATTTCCGTATTTTTTTTTTCACAATAAAAAAAATCCAAAAAATCATCTAATTTTCGGTCTCCTAAAGTGGTCGCCCGCCTTAATGTACTGTTTTACCGTAACCCAGTTTTGCTTTGGATTTTTTTTCTTTCGTAATTACGATTCAGTTAATCGACTCACAATTATCATCCGAACGTAAAGCCACGTGGGTAGCGCAGAGTGAGGACAAGCTGCCGGAGCAACGTATATAACGCTATGGCATAATTATTATTCAGGTAGTATATTATTCTAGCGATAATGGAGAAACTTGGCTCGTTTCGGGCTTAACATCGAACATTGACGCACACTATATATATATCCTCCCACGTCTCGGTGTCGAATGCCATGGACAATGTAAAGTGAACGTGCGAGCGGTCCCCGAGAAAGGTTGCTCCTCCTCGACAATCGTAGTATCTATAAAATGCAAAAAAAAATTAAATAAAAAATCCACTCCGTCATACCCATTCTTGCGAACCGTAAATTTATATTCAAGGCGATAGTTTGTTTCATTTTTTTTTTTTTCATTCTCTACGCGGGCAGCTTAATTCCCGGTTAACTTGCTGCAACTTGGTGAAATATTCCGCGGGCCGGAAGATACGCGAGGGCATCATCGCGCACCCATGAGGATTTAATAACCGAGAAACGACGCGGGCAGAACTCTTTGTGGCTTTTATCGCAGGGGGAGTGTGTGTGTGTGTGTGTGTGTGTGTGTGTGTGTGTGTGAGAGAGAGAGGAGAGAGAGAGAGAGAGAGAGAGAGAGAGAGAGAGAGAGAGAGAGAGAGAGAGAGAGAGACAGAGAAAAGTTGACTGTGTCGAGACTTTGACCAGGATATTTTATCCTCCTATACTATATACGCCGTAAAACGCGGACTGCTAAACTCTCGAGCCTGGGCTACGAGGTACATTTTCTCCAACACGCCATACGTTTTATTACGACTTGTCGCTATTTTATATTTCATTTCTTGTGATTACGACACTCTGCGCCGTTGCTTCAGCCCCCGCGAATGAGCTTTTTACGCTTTTCCTTCCTTAAATCATACCGTTGAATAATAATAATAATAACAATAAATAATAATGAATAATACTAACAGATAATCATATTTAACAATGTTAATCATTTTTAATCATTATGGCGTCAACAGTTATTGTTGCGGTAACGTTTGTAAGCTTTTTTTTGCTTAGTAAAAAATAAACCGTATACTTTCCTTTTCACGTATAAAATTTTGTTTAGTACAAAAAATCATTTTTTTTTCAAAATATATATATCTACGTGTATGTAAGACTTTGATAAGAACAATAAAAAAAAGAAAAAATATACATATAACTATAAATAAAATGAATAAAAAAACAAAACGAAAAGTCATATATGACTATAAAGGAATGAATCAATAAATAATTTATACAACTATAAGTAAAAACTGAATGCAGAAATATATCAACGGAAAATAAAATATGTGTTCGTATAGAAATTATTTTATCTGATCATTTTATATTTGATTATTTTCAATAGTTTAAAAATTTTTCGTGTGATTCATCGGAGAAAATGGGACACCCTATATATAAATTTATATATATATATATACATACAAAATTGCTACATACGACGATGTAACACTATATATATATACATACATATATATAGTGTTACATCGTCGTATGTAGCAATTTTGTATGCACATATGTATATTTGATGGGCACAGCACAATTTGAGAGAAAGAGACACACGTCTGGGGTAAGCTTTAACTTTTGGTGTCCCAGTTTGGCCAACGTTGCACCCTCACTGCCAGTGAGACTGAGTGGGGGATAGAGAGGGGGGACGACGACTTTAAAGCAAGCCCTAACTGTTGTCTTCTCGATGCAATGATATTTGCATTTGGAAATGCAACTATCGTGCAGTCACAGATGGTCCCGAGGCTTTATAGCATTAATGATAATAGTTGTGAAATGTTACTCTATGTCTTTCGGGCTTGCTCAATGTGTCTTCTTTTTCTTTTCCGTTTGTTTCTTTTCTCTCTCTCTCTCTCTCTCTCTCTCTCTCTCTCTCTCTCACTCTCTCTCTCTCTTTTTGTCTCTCTCTTCTTTATTTTGTATAATTGCAATTTCGTAGCGCACAATGTTTGCAGTGCACTACACAAACTTTCCAAGAGCATACGTGTTTTTTTTTTGTACAAAAGCTGTTCACACTTTGATTATCTTTTGGGTCTAGGAAAATCTGCTGATCCATTGAAAAAAAAGAATAAATGCATGGGAACAAAAATATATGTTGAAGCTTCGTGAAATGCATTTCGTTGCATTTTTATCGGAAATTTACTTTTTTCCAAATGATGATTTTACAATATATTTAAACAATAAATTACTTTGCCATCTTTTGAGTGAATTTTCTATTGTATTTCACGATGAATTTCATAGCAATTTTTCGAATAATTTTTATATCGAAGTATCCAGCCAATTTTGGAGTAAATTTTGCAGTGAATTTTACAATAAACTTTACGATATATTTTTTTTATAATTAATCGAGTAAATTTTAATATATATTTTTTTTCTAGTACTTCGGATTGGTTTTTTTTTTAAATTTATTTTTAGTAATTTCCATTAAAGTGCACGGTGAATTTTTTAGTAAATTTTGTAGTGAATATCAAAATAAACTTTGCAACAAATTGGATAGTACATTTTGTAGAAATCATCAGGCAACAAAAAAAAAAAAATATTGTCGAAAAAAGTGAGAGACGTTTGGCCGATTGGCTGTTTAAATTTGTGTCTCTAGTGGCGATGAATTTGTCTGGGTTTGGACAAATTTCGCGACGAATTAATCCCCGATCAATCAACCTCGTTCTCGTCCCGTCCACGTGTTCAAATATATTTTTCGCCACATTGGCAAGTGCAGTGGTCCCTTCATATTAGCATGTCAAAACGAGAAAATTTTTCGAGTGATTCACGACTGGCGTAGATGAAAGTCGTTGAGAAGACTGGGCCGCTCTCGTAAGTGTCACTCACCCAGATATTATGTATTCAGGGTGTCCCGATTTCAGCGGCTTACCTGCCCACTTCGTTCTTCGGCAAATAAGCTTCTGAATTTGCTCAAACGTATTTTTCATTTAATCAACGCTCCGTCGTTTTTTTTCTTCCCTCCGCGATCCGCGCACCGTTGAAAAGTTACGAGCGATTATTGTAAGCGCTTACTGCACTCGCGTGTAAGCCTTATGCATAGCCTATTCGGTCGCGTTCGAGCGATGACGTCACAAGCGCCAGCGCCGAAATCGTGACATTTCGCGCCAACATCTACAATTTGAATTATCTTTCTATAAAAACAATAAATAATTATCTTTAGAATGATTTCAAAGAAAAACCCTTTGACATTCGGTTTTAATATCACAAAAGATCAATTAAAAAAAAAATCGAACATTTTTTTTTATTAACTCAATTATCTCACGTGACAAGCCTTTTCTAACGGGCATCCCGAATTTTTCCGTGCAAATTTGAGAATACCCTAAAAAAAAAACACTAGAACGCTGAGAAAACCCTCGGATGCTTTTCGAAGCTTGCATTTCGCGGGAAAAAGCACGTTCGAGAGAGAGTCTGTTCGAATCAGCACACCCTGTACGTATAAATATATACATGTGCCAAAAATTTCGCCGAGAAAACTATAATTCGTGGGTTCCGAGTTCTCTCACACCGTCGAGTGAAATGCGAGGATATTACGCGGCTCAGACATATATATATATATATATATATATATATATATATATATATTCCCCCAAGTATTATGTAATATAACGCACTAGACAAATACTCGATTATTTCTGGTCTCCGGTCGTCTATCGACCCTTACTTTTTAGTCTCGTCTGCTCGCATAACGTTTCGCCGAATTGTGCCCCAATCTCGTGGAACGTTATCACTATATATTGGGCGAAGTAAAAAGTTCTAAGCGTTTTCCGCTAGATGTCTTTAGTGAGCCATATCTCACGATGTATACATCTCATCGGGTCATACTATACGGCGATTTAAAGGTGACATTACGCTTCAACAAAAGTACTTTGACAGTTTTGTGTTTGGTGAAGCCAGTTGTGTGTTACAGCGTTCCAAAATGGAGGTAAAAAAAGAGAAAATTCGATACATTCTTCAGTACCACTACGATCAAGGTGAGAAGGCGGAACGGGCGGCAAAAAAAATTTGTGCTGTTTATGGAGCCAATACAGTATCGAATGCAACAGCAAAGCGGTGGTTCCAACGATACCGTTCTGGTAATATGAACGTCGAAGATGAGGCACGCTCTGGTAGGCCAATCGTCGAAAATGTCGATAAAATCATGGAAATCGTCGAGTCGGACCGGCATGTGAGCACTTATTCCATTGCCCAGGAACTGAAGATTAGCCAGAAAACCGTTTGGAACCATTTGCATAAGGCTGGTCTCAAGAAGAAGCTAGATGTATGGGTGCCACACGAATTGACGCAAAAGAACCTTTTGGACCGAATTGATGCCTGCGATTCTTTGCTGAAACGTAACGAAATCGACCGATTTTTGAAGCGAATGTTGACTGGCGATGAAAAATGGGTCACATACGAGAACAACAGCCGAAAAAGATCGTGGTCCAATCGCGGTGAGCCGGCCCAAACGATCGCCAAGCCCGGATCAACGGCCAAGAAGGTTTTGCTGTGTGTTCGGTGGGATTGGAAGGGAATCATCCACTATGAGCTGCTCCCATCGGGCCAAACACTCAATTCTGACCTCTACTGTCAACAACTGACCAGATTGAAGCAGGCGATCGACCAGAAGCGGCCAGAATTGGCCAATAGGAAGGGTGTTGTGTTCCATCAAGACAACGCCAGGCCGCACACATCTTTAACGACGCGCCAGAAGCTCCGAGAGCTCGGATCGGAGGTTCTATCGCACCCGCCGTATAGTCCAGACCTGGCACCAAGCGATTATCACCTTTTCAAGCATTAGCAAAATTTTTTTGATGTTACAAAACTGACCTCAAGACAGGCTTATGGAAAATGAGCTGGTCAAGTTTTTTACCAATAGGGACGAGGACTTCTTCAATCGCGGAATTATGAAATTGTCTTCAAAATGGGCAAAAGTTATCGAACAAAACGGCGCATATTTGATCTAAATCGGATAATCCTATGTTAATTTCATCGTCGAAATAAAGCGAAAAAACGCTCAGAATTTGTTACTTCATCTAATATATACACGTTGAGGTAATAAATTTCAGCAGCAGCAATATTTTCTAGCCTATCAGACTTAAGGGAAAACTTTTCCTACAAAAGTTGCACACAGTTGAAAAGGGGTCATCGAGTGGTGGCTACGAGGTTCATCCAGGTGGAGACGCTTCGGAGATTTCAAAGTCACCTTTATTTTTCTTTCTAACGTTACCACCATTTTTTTCACATAATTTTATCAAGCAACTGAAAGTAATTTCGCACACGAAAATTCAAAATGATCGATCAAGATTTGGTATGAAAGATACGATAGAAAAGAAATTTCAATGTTTCAAGCCTAGAATTGATTCGCTCTTACTACTGTAAAAGATGCTCAAAGTGATGGCCACCACTTTCAATTGAATTGGTTGAATTGTTTTATTAATTACGTTAATCTGTAGTAACGAACATACTCGAATTATTCTTCCTTGCATATCTTGCGCGGTGGGAGGCAGCGCTTCTTCGTACACTATTTCTTTCAAAGATGAACACAAATACTGTAAGAATATTGTTATTTTTTATTTCTATGTATTTTTTTTTTTTTAATTTTTCTCTCTTTGAAAATTGTCCATATATATAAAATTAATTTAAAGTATAATACATTTATAAGTAAAGTAAATAAAGTTTCTATATATATACGTATATGGCCAAGCTACGAGTGTAAGCTCTCCGGGCTGGAGGGGCGAAGAGCAGCGTACCCAGTAGCCGTGGACCGAGAGCGAAGAAGAACGCGACGAGCGGGCAACATCGGTCGCGACAGTGGCGCCGCTCGTGTTCCTCGCCGCTGCGCGCCGGGCTCACGATAGCTTCAGTCTCATTCGTACGAGCGACGCAACTGGTTGTACCGCGTACTCGAGCCGCGTACTTATTCGCGGAGCTTTTTTTTCCATCTCCGCCACTCGGCACAGCCTCGACGCAAGCTGCTCGGGGCACAGCGCCCGTCGTCTACCGTCGCTGTCCCGCGAGCATTCCCTACTTCCCGACTCGAAATCATTTCGGGACGCGAGCCTAGTATTATTGCGACTGGAATAAAGTTTAAAGCGAAAGAAAATAAAAAAGAAAAAACCTAAACTCGTGCGACGATAAAATTGTACCGATAGGTCAATTGTACACGACGAATTGATTCTACGAGTGATATATACATATATCTATATATATATATATATATTTAGGGAGAAGTGTATGTACGAGGGAACGAGAACGATTTGGCCGGACTAGAATTTTTGGTTAGCGCGTATTTGTTTTTTTTATTTTTTTTAATTTAAGAATATATATATATATATTGATTAGGAAAACGAGAAACCTGGCGATCGAGAAATCGTCGGAGTATTGTGGTGATTCGTTTGGTGCTCGAATTTTGGTTTTCGATGTTTATATTCTATATAAACAAATGATTTTCATATATTTTTTATACGTCAATTATGAATATATGGAGAAATTATTTATTGTTACTTTATGTATATATTCTTAGAAAGCTTCAGTATATAGATATAATTTATTTATATTTATATATAAGTAAATATATATATATATTATATATTATAATATATTAAAATATATATATATTATATATATTTTAATTGATTGATTTATTTATTATAAGCCTAATATATGCATATATATATATATATATATATATATATATATATATATACACACACACATATAAATAACCAATATATAAAAAAATGTCAACAACGCTAGATAGAGAAATCCACGAAAAAGTGAAATTTTTCTGTTTTTCGCCTTTTTTTTTATTTCAATTGTTTCTCTCGCGATTTTAGAATCAATCACATATGACTTAAATTAACCTCGTATACATAAATTATATTTTTATTATTATTTAAAAAAAATTAAATTTGTTAAATTGCAATCTTTTAATTATGTGAATAAATTATATAATACGTAAATTAATTACAAAACTATATTCACGAATTTAGTGTAATTTAATGAATTAATTATTTGTTTTTATAATTCTACAGATAATTTCACATTTATATATATATATATATATATATATATATATATATATATATATATATATTAAAAGCCAGATATATACACATACATATATATATATATCTCTATAAATAAATCACGAAAACATGAAGTGAAATTTTTCTAACGTTTCTCGCTTTTTTCCCCTCTTCTTTCCATTTGAATTGTTGCCCTCGCGATCGAGCAAACACGCCGAATACCTTGATACTCGAATTTTTTTTAACCGTGATCGCGCCCTCACAGAGTGAAAGAAGCTTCGAGTGATAATTCTGATCTTTGTTTTTCGTTTTTTCGTTCCTTCGTTATTTCTTAAAGTTTTGAATATCGCGTCGAGACGAGAATTCGAGGAGATCGAAGGTAGCGTAGGGCGAAAACGTGAGAGCGGACGGAAATTCGGAGCTTCCGCCGAACGTGGTCCAGCGAGGCTCGCATGAAGATGCACGTGGGCGAGGAGGATAACGAGATCGGCGGTGGGCAACAGACTCATCATCCTCATTACAATTCTTACAACAAGCACGGTGAGTCTTAAACAAAAATATTCAAAAAACAATTTGTGTTATGTACAAAATTATAATTACGATATTAAGATTTTATTATACAGGATTGAAATAATAATTAAAAAAAAATCGTTGCCATCTAGTGCGAATTGTTTTTTTTTTCTAGAAAGTTTATCAAAACTCGGTGCTTTTCGGGGCACTTGAAAGTGAGATTTTTTTTCCGGCCAATTGTACACGAGAAACGATAGTCTCGAATGTGAACGAAAAAAAAAAAATTGCGTTGGCGGCTAACTTGATAATGACCGGGAGTTTGCTTGGGAGCTTTGCTCTTTTTTGTGCTTCCTTCTTCATTGTCCTTTTTTTTTGCTCCTTCGTCAAATATTTGCGGATACGGAGATTCCGCGGTGAGTTTACCCGATAACATTTGATGTCAGCTTTGCGGTGTTAATTTAATTATTCTTCGAGGGGCTCGCGATGTTTTTTTCGTCAATATTTTTTTTTAAGCATCCTCTGCTTTTGGGGTTCGAGGGTGAGAATTCTTAGTTTCCATATCCCTTACTCGTACTCGTTAAATTTTCTCTTTCTCAGTCTCATTCGGGTTCTCTCTCTCTCTCTCTCTCTCTCTCTCTCTCTCTCTCTCTCTCTCTCTCTCTCTCTCTCTTTCTCTCTTTTTCTCCCTCCCTCTCTCACTTTTATTCTCCCGTGCACGAAAATTCCAATAAAAGTCAGAGGACAATCACCGACCATTAAACCGCGCACTGTTAACTTTAACGGACTGTAAGGGATGAAGGAATGCACCCCTGATTATTGAATCAAGCAGCGAAGGTCTCCTTTTCTCTTTCCGTCTTTCTTTCTCTTTTAATCTGCGGTCGATTACCCCTCTCGTCTTTTGACCTTAACCCCCGAATATAGCGTCTCGTAAAGGATCATGAATTTTTTCATCCTCTTTTTACCCCCCCCCCCCCCCCCCCCCCCTGCTCCTCTCCCTGTCTTGAAAAAGTAAAAAGTCCGGATAAACTTCCAAAAAGCCCACACCTCCGAATAATTTAGTACTTCGTGTACTTATGTATTTTGACTCGCTGAACACGAATAGTGAAAATACCGGCAAATTTGATTTTCAAGGTAAAAACTAAAAAAACGGTTTTTTTTAGTTTTTCTATTTTATTTTCATAAATGTTGATCGTAGAGGAAAATGTATCCTAGAAAAATTGTAACCCATCAAAAGACCGTTAATTTATGTTCTATACAAATTTTGTCTAAAATCATTATTTTCCAAGAAAAATGGGATAATACTCCAATAATTATATTTTGCTAAACTCCATTAGTTTCGATATTATCTACTCCCGCACTTTACTGCATATGGGTCCAAACAAACGCAAATAAAACATACCCAGACAAACCCAAACCCAAACAAACTCGGATACGTTGAATCGTGGGGTGTGTAGTTCATTGGGGTGGGCGCAGGGCACTTCGGATGGGTGTGTGGAATCGCAGGGTGTGTAGAACACTGGGGTGGGCGGAGGGCACCTCGGATGGGTGCGTGGAATCGTGGGGTGCGTAGAACACTGGAGTATTCTACGCACAAAGCCACATAAGTTTTTCGTTTTTATATTGCTTAACCTTCGATATTGTCCTATATAATACTAAAATCACAAAAAATAACAGAAAACAACATAAAATACAAAAAAGACCAAAATAAAAAATATAAAAAAAGCAAAAAAGAATAAAATACAAAAAAAGAAAAAAAAACATGCACTTTAAAGACTAAACTCTAACCTCCCCGTGGTAAAGTGCGTAAGTAGATAACATCGAAACTAATAGAGTTTAGCAAAATATACTTATTGGAGCATTATCCCATTTTTCTCGAAAAATAATGGTTTTAGACAAAACCTGTATACAATATAAAATATTGGTCTATTCATAAGCTACAACTCTTGTAGAAAACATTTTTCTCTAAGATCAATATTTATTAAAATTAAATAGAAAAACTAAAAAAAAAGTTTTTTTTTAGTTTTGACCATGAAAATAAAATTTGCGGGTATTTTCACTATCATATTCGTGATCAGCGAGTCAAAATACATAAGTATACGAAGTTTTTATTTAATCGGAGGTGTGGCCTTTTCGGAAGTACAGCCAAAAAATATATATACACTATCCGTACAGCTTGCAAATTTCGAATGTTCAAAAATCACGAGCTTTTCATTGCGACAAGTGCCGATGCATGTAAGATTCGTTGAAGGAATGAAAATCCTTGGTTCGAGAAACGGACGGACGTATGGACTCGCGTGACAGAGATTTTCGTACTCGAAGATGCGATGAGGTGCAAATCCTAGCGTGTAATCCGACGAGTATGGCTGGTCGGATTTTCGAATCTACGTGGATATATTTCTTTTTTTTTTCTCTCTTTGCCATCCTCCGAGCCAGTTTTATTCTTGCCGCACGCCTCACTTAACTCCACCAAGTGGATAAAACTCGCCTGAGAAGTTAAAAAACAAAAAAAAAAAGAAGAGGGAGAGAGGTACGGAGTCGAAAAGAACAAGAAAACGTGAATTTTAATGTATTCGCCCACATTTACCCTCTTCTCAACGCTGTCTGACAATGCGCTTGTCTGTACTACTTAGATGGTCCGACAGCACGCAGACTCAAACTACTTAACGGCCTGACTGCACACGGACCTCGACTACTTCACTCTACTGCGTTAAGACTGCACGTTATTAAAAAATATTCCCGGGTAAATCTGGCTTTTAAAAACGTAGTGTTTAGTTTTGTTTGGGTTTGCTTGCCCACATTTATCCCAGGCAAATCTAACCCTAAAAAAAACGGAATATTTGTGCGTGGCTTCGTTTGGGTTTGAATTATAAATATTCCGGAAAAAAACTCTCGATACAAAATTTAGCGAAGCATACGCGAACAATTTTTGCCTCGTTAAATACCATTATTGTTTTTTTTATTTATTCTAACTCCGACGTTTGCCTTTCGCGGATTTTTGTTTATGTAGGAAGCCAGGGTTTTTGAACCCACACCTTCCCCCCCCCCCCTCCCCTCGCCGCCTGCTACACACCCACACACAAATACCGGATACGTCGTATCCGAGGAAATTGCGAGCGTGACGTTGAACTCTCCGTCTTGTCTCGCGTATATTGTGTCGTCGGACGACATACGGGCTCCGACCACTTGGCAGCGGTGTAACAGACGCCTGAGGCCAGGCCTCGGCTGACCACGAACTGTATCCGCTTGGTCCCCTTTCCACTCGAGCGTAGAGTGGCCCGCGTGAATTTGGCTCTTACCCGTCATACCGGACGTACCCGCGGCCGGCGAGCAGTAGTCACGGTAAACACGGGTCAGCCATCTCGCTGGCTCGACTGGACAAAATGGTGGCTCACTCTACGACCTGTATATATATTAGATGAAGTAAGAAGTTCTGAGCGTTTTTTCGCTTTATTTCGACGATGAAATTAACATAGTTAGGATTATCCGATTTAGATCAAATATGCGCCGTTTTGTTCGATAATTTTTGTCCATTTTCAAGACAATTTCATAATTCCGCGATTGAAGAAGTCCTCGTCCCTATTGGTGAAAAACTTGACCAGCTCATTTTCACAAGCCTCTCTTCAGGCCAGTTTTGTACCATCAAGAAAATGTTGCAATTGCTTGAAAAGGTGATAATCGTTTGGTGCCAGGTCTGGACTATACGGCGGGTGCGATAGAACCTCCCATCCAAGCTCTCGGAGCTTCTGGCACGTCGTTAAAGATGTCTGCGGCCTGGCGTTGTCTTGATGGAACACAACACCCTTGCTATTGGCCAATTCTGGCCGCTTATGGTCGATCGCCTGCTTCAATCTGGTCAGTTGTTGACAGTAGAGGTCCGAATTGAGTGTTTGGCCCGATGGGAGCAGCTCATAGTGGATGATTCCCTTCCAATCCCACCAAACACACAGCAAAACCTTCTTGGCCGTTAATCCGGGCTTGGCGATCGTTTGTGCCGGCTCACCGCGATTGGACCACGATTTTTTTCCGCTGTTGTTCTCGTATGTGACCCATTTTTCATCGCCAGTCACCATCCGCTTAAAAAATGGGTCGATTTCGTTACGTTTCAGCAAAGAATCGCAGACATCAATTCGGTCCAAACGGTTATTTTGCGTCAATTCGTGTGGCACCCATACATCGAGCTTCTTCTTGGGACCAGCCTTATGCAAATGGTTCCAAACGGTTTTCTGGATAATCTTTAGTTCCTGGGCAATGGAATAAGTGCTCACATGCCGGTCCGACTCGAAATTTTTTTGGCCGCCTGCTCCGCCTTTTCACCTTGGTCGTAATGCTACTGAAGAATGTATCGAATTTTCTCTTTTTTTTACCTTCATTTTGGAACGCTATAATACAAAACTGGCTTCACACAAACACAAAACTGTCAAAGAACTTTTTTTGAAGCGATACATCACCTTTAATTCGCCCTATAGTATGACCCGATGCGATGTATACATCGTGAGATATGGCTCACTAAAGTCATCTAGCGGAAAACGCTCAGAACTTTTTACTTCACCCAATCTATATATATGTACTCCTGTCACGGTAACTTTCCCTCCGCGGAACGGTTTTTTTCCTATTTGACGAGCCGATTTGTAGGAAATACGATTGACGCGGGGGAGGGCGGGTCGGGGGGGGGGGGGCGGAAGAGGAAGGGGCATACCAAAAGGTGTTCGAGGTCGATACGTCGTCAAAGGGGCGAACTCGCGCTTCAACCGCGATTGATCCAATTGATGAGGGTGCGCTCGAACGAAATTTTCAGGCATTGCTCGACCATGTATGCCGTATATCGATTTCTACCAATTTCTCCTTCAACATATATATATATATAATGATGTTGAAGCTTGCATCGTTCGATTAGAACGGAAATTAATTTTTTTTAAATAAAAACGCATGAATTTTTTAATAAAAATTCATACTTTCATAAATAAAGATGAATTTGTTTTTATTCAAATGAATTCATAAAATTCTTTGAATCAATTTATTATTTTAAGAATTAACTTTAAAGAATTAGTAATCATTGTTTTTTTTATTTTTGCATATCTTGTTAATTGATTCTTAAAAAATAAAAAAAAACAATGATTACTAACTCTTTAAAGTTAATTCGTAAAATAATAAATTGATTCAAATAATTGTATTAAATTCGTTGAATAAAAAAAAAATTTATCTTTATTTATGAAAGTATGAATTTTTATTCAAAAATACATGCTTTTTCATTTAAAAAAAAATGAATCTTCATTAAAAGGAATTTATTCTCTCAATTAAAAAAAAAGGAATGAATTTTTGTACTTCTTTATTTTTATTACTATCCAAAGCCATGCTTTTTTTTTTACAAATTCGAGGTCATGAATCTGTAATAAGGATAAGTAAAAACGTTCGACTTATTTCGTCTATAATAATCACTCGTACATTTTTACTTGCTCTCATTAGAGATTTACGACCGATAATTGTAAAAAAAAAGGCCTCGGATAACAAAAATAAAGAAATAACAAATTCATTAATTTTTTATTGGACGAATGAAGTTGTTTGCGTTCGTTTGTGTTCAATGAAAAAAAAAATATACAAAAATAAATAAATATAATAAAAATGAAGAAATAAAGAATGGAAAGAAGAAAAATTCGTTGCATCCCTACGATTTAAACTGCAACGCCATTAAATATATATGGCCATAGGCCATATAACTAAATTGTTATTTCCATCGATACGCATGATGTATCACGTTTTATGTTAGTAAATATTATACCACATACAAGTCTACGTAAACACAAATATATATATGTGAGAATAAATTTATATATGCATATGTATGTATATATAAGTTGATATGACAATAAAAGGTAGCGGACGAGCAACACCACCAAACGCGAAATATCGATGTGTTCGGAATATTACGGCGAGGGGGGAGGGCGAAGGGAATAGCGATAGGGATAGGTCTCAGTGAATCCCCCAGCCTCGTTTATCGCAATATTTGACAGTCGATTGACGTTTGCAGTAACGCGATAGTGCCGCGTAGATCGCGCGTGTCTCGCGTACATTGGCGCCCATCAGCTCGACGCGAGTACACCAATAAAATGTCAATAGCTCGACCCCCTTCTCGCATTCTTGA
This sequence comes from Ophion ventricosus, assembly GCA_963932345.1. NCBI lineage: Eukaryota > Metazoa > Arthropoda > Insecta > Hymenoptera > Ichneumonidae > Ophion > Ophion ventricosus. Next base: position 17,758,846 of record OZ010723.1, on the reverse strand, counting down.
TCCCCGGGGGTGGATTCGAAAATCTTTATGTGAAGAGACTTTCAAGAAAAAAAAAGAAAAAAACAATACGCATCCCCCTTTGTGCGTTGCCGGTCGCAGACTCTTATAGAATGAAAAAAAAAAATCTCGCTCTATGGACAAAGATAAAATTGGAAAAAAAAAATGAAACGTGAAAAGAACGTGAATGGAAAAAGAAAGAAAAAAAAACTCAAAGGACGAAGGAAAAGAGCATCGGAAGAGTGGGAACACGAGCTTTATCGTGAGAGAGCATGCTCATCCCGGGGGGAGGAGGAGTGGAGGGAGAAAAAAAAAGCATGGTCTGCGTTATCGTAGACGCGGAAATAGGTAGTGGCAGGACTGGACCAAGTATGTTGAAGTCACATAACTCCCCTCCCCCGCTCTCTCATCTCCTCGGGCTCTTCAGCCTCCCCGATCGACCTACTCTCGTAGAAAGGGCGAAAGTGTCTCGATGTAATTGCGCCTTTGCCGAAGCGCGTTAATGGCATCAATAATTAATTTATGAGCGAGCAGAGAGAATGAGAGAGAGAGAGAGAGAGAGAGAGATAGCGTCAGTGGGAGGGAGAAGGATGGTCCTCTTTGCACTTTGGGCATTATCCTCATTTTCTCGTATCCTCTGTACACGATTTGACATATATTACTATTTAATAATAATAATAATAATAATAAAATCATTTTTCAATTAAAAAAAATTGTAAATGTAAATAGTAATAATGATATACACCCACGCACATACGTATACTATATGCTTCTAGTACGATTTTGAGGGACTTCCGGTTTCGTAATCACTTGGAAAAAGTATTTTGGAAAATGAAACGTGAGAGAAAAACCTTTTTTTTTTTTTTTATTTCCCCGTTCACCATCGATATTGATTCTTCTTCATTCCATTCTATATCTTCTTGCCCTTTGTTACTTTTTTATCGTGTTTTTTTTTTTTCCTTCGTTAGCTGAATCGTTTCGTGGATATCTGTACGCTGAGGAATTATAAATTGAACGGTCGCACTGTGTGTAGGAGGAACGTAACGCGGTTGATCCCCTTTAACGGGACCGGACGCTAACGAGAATACTCATTAAGGCAACAACGATCTTTGACGTTGCGCGATCTTCCGGTCCTGTCGATCTCGCTCTTGCTCTGCGTTCTTCCTCATTCATTTCTCCTCTTTCGTACGATCGTTTGCCGCCTCGTTGTCGAGCTTTCGATAAAACTGCCTTCTCTCATCCTGTTACCGGGAAATCTCCACTGGGGGAGAGGGAGACGTACCGTTCGAAGCTCGGACGCAATGATGCTTTTTCATTGCGACGAATATATCCTCGGTAGAAGCTTTTTTTCGTGCTTTCGATTCTTCTTTCCGATAAAAAAAAACACACACACACCCATATATATATATATATATTTATGTAAATGGTGATTTTGAGAAAATGTGACTGCAAGAATCGTTCCGTTCCAGAAGTGAACGACGCGTTTTGAAAAAAAATTAAAGACTATGAGTGTAGCTACTTGAAATTTGGTATACGTATTCTTTAATACGAATAACAAAACGCATATTTTAGGACTTTCTAAAACAACCCCGAATAAGGGGTGCAACTGGTAATGAAGTTTCTGTGGGCCAAATACCACGTGGACGAAGCCGCGGGCGGAATACAGATATATATATATGGGGATGTTAACGTCGACTGGCAGTACACAAATCGTTATCTGGTGCAGCCAGCAGGTGACGCGTTCTTCCGCGGGCAAACCATCCAGTAAACCGGAGCGAAGCAAACACATCTCTCTCTCTCTCTCTCCCTCTCTCTCTCTCTCTCTCTCTCTCTCTCTCTCTCTCTCTCTCTCTCTCTCTCTTCGTTTTCCCCTACATAATCGAATGGCCGCGAGCGTCAATTACTCCCGTCGCCACTGGCACTTCTCGAGCATTCTATTCCTTCCCCCCTCTGTTCGTGCACGTACATAGCAAGCGTCTTTTTCACGGAAAATTTTTTTCCTTGCGAAAATTATTTTTACAGATACGTATATATATATATATATATATATATATATACTTAAGTGGTTTAGCTTTTATAAAAGCTGCCTGCTCCTTCCTCTTCTCTTTCGCTTGTTTTTCGTTTGTACTCCTCACCCTCTCTCTCTCTCTCTCTCTCTCTCTCTCTCTCCCCCTCTCTCTCCGGAGAGGGGGGGGGGGGGGACCGGAATTCAACGAAACATTTAAGGAATTGCTTGCTAAGGGTACTCTCTAGCTAATGCAATGCAGGGTTTCTAGTGGCTTGTTCGTCTTCTCACATTGCGTATAATTTTTTTTCAATTCGTGAATCTGCGATTATGACGATTATTATTATTTTTATTATTTTTATATCTTTTTCTTGTATTATATAGAGTCACTTATTCTTGTTTTTGTATCGAGTCTTTTCTTAATTTGTTTGTGTTTTTCCTTTTTCTGTATTATGTGTTAAATATGAGGATTGTGTGCCAGAGGATGCTGTTTAGTCCTAGTGCACTATTAAATACATCTACATCTACATCTCCCCCTTTCTCTCCCCCTTTCTCTCCCCCTCTCTCTCTCTCTCTCTCTCTCTCTCCCTCTCTCTCTCTCTCTCTCGCCCTTCATAGCCCTTATACACCCACATACCTCAATGGTAACTGAACCGTGTGCAACGACCCTCGTCTGAACGCCAGTTTGCCACGCGGCTTCGGCTGCATCTTCCTTTCAAAATGTTCGGTTCCGGGCATGCTCTCGGGCCAACAGAGAGAGAGAGAGAGAGTGAGAGAGATAGGATGAATGCGTGGCGCCCACTGATCCAGTTCCCACAGAATTCTTCGGAGCGTGCTTCGAAAGTAAACCATCGCGCTGTTACTGCTACTCGCCCGTTTTACCTTTCATTCCGAAAGTAAACGTTTATCCAGGACGTGCCGTGTCACGGAAACGCTCGATTGAACGAAAATGATTTAGTATACGAGAAAAGAAAAAAGAAGTAAAATAAAATTAAAGTTTACGAATTTTTGCAAATTTTTTTCCGTGAGCAAGCTTGAGGGGGTAAACCACATTCCATACATTTTCGACGACTTTTTTTGAAAATTGAGGGGTTGGGGAATATTCATGATGAATTCATTTTTCGGGGGTAGAAATACGTGGATATAGATTCAGAAAATAAAAATGTGTACATTTTTTCTCCATCTTCGGCAAAAACAAAAGTGGCTTCACTGAATCGTCGATCATATATCTCGTCCCTTTGATTTTGGGACTTCACTCTATGCACATTCTCCTCACAATCGTTTGCTACAAAAACTGCCGCCTGATTCATCGAGCTGCGATTATTTTTCGATTTTTGGCGAAATTTCAATACGGCGGTTGAGGCCATCGCTGGACATTAGAAGAAAAGAAAAAAACAAAAATAAGTTGTCCGATTTTTTGCAAAACGCGTCATGAAAAGTGGGACAGCGCCGAACGATATATTATATGAAGTAAAAAGTTCTGAGCGTTTTTTCGCTCTATTTCGACGATGGAATTAACATAGTTAGGATATGTTAGGACATAGATCAAATATGCGCCGTTTTGTTCGATAACTTTTGTCCATTTTGAAGGCAATTTCATAATTCCGCGATTGAAGAAGTCCTCGTCCCTATTGGTAAAAAAAACTTGACCAGCTCATTTTCATAAGCCTCTCTTGAGATCAGTTTTGTACCATCGAGAAAATTTTGCAAATGCTTGAAAAGGTGATAATCGCTTGGTGCCAGGCCTGGACTATACGGCGGGTGCGATAGAACCTTCCATCCAAGCTCTCGGAGCTTCTGGCGCATCGTTAAAGATGTGTGTGGCCTGGCGTTGTCTTGATGAAACTCCCTTCCTATTGGCTAATTCTGGCCTCTTCTGATCGATCGCCTGCTTCAATCTGGTCAGTTGTTGACAGTAGAGATCCGAATTGAGTATTTGGCCCGATGGGAGCAACTCATAGTGGATGATTCCCTTCCAATCCCACCAAACACACAGCAAAAGCTTCTTGGCCGTTAATCCGGGCTTGGCGATCGTTTGGGCCGGCTCACCGCGATTGGACCACGATCTTTTTCGGCTGTTGTTCTCGTGTGTGACCCATTTTTCATCGCCCGTCACCATCCGCTTCAAAAATGGGTCGATTTCGTTACGTTTCAGCAAATAATCGCAGGCATCAATTCGGTCCAAAAGGTTCTTTTGCGTCAATTCGTGTGGCACCCATACATCGAGCTTATTCTTAAGACCAGCCTTATGCAAATGGTTCCAAACGGTTTTCTGGCCAATCCTCAGTTCCTGGGTAATGGAATAAGTGCTCACATGCCGGTCCGACTCGACGATTTCCATGATTTTATCAACATTTTCGACGATTGGCCTACCAGAGCGTGCCTCATCTTCGAAGTCCATATTACCAGAACGGAATCGTTGGAACCACCGCTTCGCTGTTGCATTCGACACTGTATTGGCTCCATAAACAGCACAAATTTTTTTGGCCGCCTGCTCCGCCTTTTCACCTTCGTCGTAGTGCTACTGAAGAATGTATCGAATTTTCTCTTTTTTTACCTCCATTTTGGAACGCTGCAACACACAACTGGCTTCACCAAACACAAAACTGTCAAAGAACTTTTTTTGAAGCGTAACGTCACCTTTAAATCGCCGTATAGTATGACCCGATGCGATGTATATGTCGTGAGATATGGCTCACTAAAGACATCTAGCGGAAAACGCTCAGAACTTTTTACTTCGCCCAATATATATATATTTACACACACACACACCCCCGTCAACCCCTTTGATGACCGAATACGCGCGAACGCGCGTACATTTGATCTTAGCTTCGCTTACGGTAGGTTGATGCGCATCCATTCATTCGTTCCGCTTTTCGAGTTCGGCGATTTTTCCCGAGCGAGGCGCGATGCAAGGGACAGAGAATGAGCGAAATGTGGAGGGGTAGGAGTATTTTTTGTATCCATCTATTGGTGCTAAGCTTTTCGTGCTCGTGGCAACGAAGCTCTTTCATCGTAAAGGGCAATATGAAAAGCCTCTCTGCCGATATCATTTTCTACAGGGGCTCGAGATCTTTCGCTCTTCACCTTTGCTCTGTCGCTGCCCCCCCCCCCCCCCCCTCTCACTCTCTCCCTCTTTTATTATTATCATTTCATTATTGTTACTACTTTTCTTTTTTATTTACATTCTTTTATTTTCATCCTCTTCCTTTTTTATTATTATTTTATTACTGTCACTGCCTTTCTTGTTTATTTAACCGTTTATTTTTTTTTGCTACTGCTAATTATTATTTCATTATTGTAGCTATTATTTTTTTTATTATTAATTCGTTTTATGAATTATATATTATGTACCACCGCGTCTCTGTTTATTTTTATTCTAATTTTTATTATGTAAATTATTGTAAGGCGTTTCTTCGTCACTTACCGTAAAAAAATCCCCAAAGATCTCTTTTTCTCTACCCCCACCCCTCTCTCCCTCTCTCTTCCTCTTCCTTGCTCTTTCCATTGACAAACTTTTGACACGGAAATCTTTGAGGGCTCTCTCACTGCTCAAACATTGCCACCGCTACGCTCAAACTTCAACAGCGCGCAGCCTCTCGCCCACACTCGGTTGGAGCCTCGGATCCTCGACCCGAAAAGCCTTTTGGCAGGCGATATAAACGTCGGAATAAATTATCCACCGTTCCTAAGGTGTGTGCATAGTCATTTTCTACACATATATATAACATGTCAGATGGCATATATGAATGATCTGATATGTTGGAATTTTTGTTTGATCATTATTCGTACTAATTAGTCAGGGTGGAAAAGAGTTGGTTGGAATATTACATGCCGAGTCCTGCATATCGTTTTGTGTGTCAAGTATTTGTCTTGAACACGCGTTTTGCTTGGCACTCGATCGATCGGGGCACTCTTGATGCCTATCTGACTGATGGGATTTCCAGTCTCTCCCTCTCTCTCTCTCTCTCTCTCTCTCTCTCTCTCTCTCTCTCTCTCTCTCTCTCTCTCTCCCTCTCCCCCTCGCTCTCTAATTCTGGTACTGACAACGTAATTGCGAGATGTCCTCGCGGTTTCGACATTGAAGACTCTTGAAAAGCCAAGAGGAAGCACTCTCGTCATTTCCCCTATCTCTCTCCCTCTCTCTCTCTCTTTCTCTCGTTCTCTATATCTTTCATTTCTACAACCTCGTTCGCCAGCCTGCTCTTCTCGCCTCGATCAATTAATTTCATCGTGTGCTCTCCGGTACCATATTTATCGTTCACGGAGCCTCGAAAACCGCCCCAACCCCCAATGAAGGCCCTTGAGTCTATAGAAATCGATATTGGATATCTCTAGATGAATGTTTGACCACTAAATAATGTGAAATTATCGACCGTTGACTCGAGTATTATTATTATTATTATTATTTTAATTTATTCATTGTCGCACGTAGGAATTACGTGGTGAGGTACTTTTGAGCGGACCTGTAGAGGTTTTTACACACGTGCAAATATCTGTATCACCGTCACGTATTATGTTGTGACAACGTGGTTCGTATAAATTGCTTTTGGACGCGAGACACATCTGAACTGCGTTCAAGCTCTATTTCTCTCCCTCTCTCTCTCTCTCTCTCTCTCTCTCTCTCTCTCTCTCTCTCTCTCTCGCATTAATTATCCAGTCATTCAGCAGCTTTATTTGTGGCCAAATTCATCATCCAATCTCGCTAACTTGTTCACCACACCCACCTCATTTCTGTGTTCTTGGTAAAGAGACGAGAGGTCTTTCTGCCATTGGCTTCGGAGATGGAGAGAGGGAGAGAAAGAGAGAGAGAGAGAGAGCGAGAGTGGGTGACATGATCGTGCCGAAGTCGAAGATAAATGGATAAAGATGAATTACAACGGCGAAAGAAATATTTTTTACTTCATAGGTATGTGAAAGTTACGTACTGCATCCAGGCCTGACAAAGCATAAATTTCAACCACTTTTACCACGGCAGCAAAACGGCATTTGCATCCGTATGTATCCTCGAGAGATCTCTGACCCTCACCTACCCTTCTTCTCTCCCCCTGATCGCCCCACCAGCCTGCCCTCACGAGACACCCGGCTCACCTCTGTCTCTGTCCGCGACGTGACTATCTGCCTGTCCATCAGAATGTTTTTGGAACATTGCCATCTGGCCCGACTCGGGTACACTCTACGTTCCTTATCCCGATCGCTATCGCAGCTCGCATATACATATAAAACAGCACCATCATCATCAGCACCAGCAGCAGCAGCATCATCATCATCACTCACAGCACCCTTTTTCATTTCTGGAGTCCAGTCTGTGCTATCGAATTGAGTATCGAATGTTGTTGAAGTTCGTATCTTTGAAAGGCAATAAAAAATTCTCTTCAGCTTGCCTTCGATTTTTAGGGAGGGAGGGAGAGAGAGAGAGAGAGGGAGAGAGAGAGAGAGAGAGAGAGAGAGAGAGAGAGAGAGAGAGAGAGAGAGAGAGAGAGAGAGAGAGAGAGAGAGAGAGAGAGAGAGAGCGCGAGAGAGAGAGAGAGAGAGTGAGAGAGAGAGCGGGAAAGGCGGAAGGGAAACAAAAGGAAGGAAATGCAGGGATGAATCGAGTCGCAACCACTAGCGCGATCTCCTTGACAACGAGATGACGGCTCTGAACGGTAGTACGATCTCTGAGTGTTCTCTCTCTCTCTCTTTCTCTCTCCCACCCCCCCCTCCCCCTCTCCATATGTGTATATATTGCACCCGCGGCTCTACGTGACATTTCCATCCAGTCGGAAGATCTCTCCATGATGCGCGTTCGGTTCACTCTGCCACGCTCTGACTCGATTCTCTAGGACGACATCCACCACCACCCTCGCTTTCACAAATGCGGTGGATAAGTGTACAAGGAAGCTCCCCTTGCGTTTGGATCTTATATATTTCTCTCTCTCTAGGTACATTTATATATATATATAGAACGAAACACGGGATTATATTCCGACAACGTAATATATCCGGCCGCACCCCCGCCCCCCACAAGAAGAAGCTCTCTTCAATATCCACACAGGCAACATCAAGAAAGTTGGCCAAATATTGGATTACTCTCGGAGCTTTTTATAATAAACGTGTGCTTGTGTGTAGCTTGCATACACCCACACCCATTCAAATCCATATGGGCAAAGATTTTGAGGACATTCGACTTTGAGGATTGTCCTCGTAGTAGCCAGTTGTCCCTATACTAAAGAGTAGGTTAATCCCAAGAGCTCGAAAGCCAACTTTGGATGGAACGTGCGTATTTTTATGAGGACGCATTTTCAAGGACCCCAAAATTTTCGCATTTCTCGATAGCCCACATTGCGCAGATGTAACGGGACGAAAGTATCCATTGCTCATGTGTGTGTGTATGTGTGTGTGTGGTCAGATATAGTGCTGGGATTGTACGTCAAGCTGCCACCGATGCAGCTATCACATGCCACGAGAGAGCAGCAACGGGAGGGCGAGCCAGAAAAGTTTGCTCATAATCGTGGCATGTTAGCTTCTTCTTCTTCTTCTTTATCTTTTTCTTAATTTCTTTGTGTTCGTTTTCTTCTCATCCTTATTTTCCATCTTGTTCATCCCCTTTGGCCCTGCACGTACGTGGCAACCTCGTTATCGAATCGAGGGAAACAAAACACAGGATATTGGAAGATTAATATACGTCTGAAGGGTGTTTGGAGAAAGTTCGAGGCACTTCGAACTCGTGTATTGTAGAAGAAAGACAGACGGAGAGAGTGGGGTGGAGGGAGCAGGAGGATACGTGAGGTTTACCAAGTTATAGAACGTGTTATGTGGGTGGGGAAGGCAGTGTGCTCGCGAAAATCGAATGTCATCTGAAGTGTCATCTGTATAAAGGCGTAGGGCTGAAAATGGTACTGTCAAAGTATCCAAAGGTACCCAGAGACATTCAAGGATACCTCACGTTACCCAGTCAGATCTGAAGTGATCTGAAAGTATCTATAGATATCCGAAGCCTTCTGAAGATACCTATGGGTATCTGAAGTCATCTGAAAGAAACTTACCGGTTTCGAGGCGATAAAGTCATCGACGAATTTACGCACATCGTCCAGCGTTTTGAACTGTTTATCCACTGAGGCGTGCTGCATTGATCGGAACAAATGGTTTGTTCAATTGAACAAACTGAGTTTGTTGAATTGTCGGCTGTAGCGTTCCGCAGTCACTGACCAGTTTCCATGAGTTCGTAATAAAGCACACCCTTCGTATCCTGTCCAGGGCGCGGCTGGTCACTAAGATCGAAATCACCACTTCTAAAACGTTTGTACCAATAATTACACGTTTCATAAGACACAACGTCGGCACCAAGAACACTACAAATTGATTCCCGTGCTTTGGCAGCATTTTTTTCCTTGTTGGAATTCGTACAAAATGCAGTGCCGAATGTGCTGTTTATCAGTTGCCATCGTAAACTCTGCTATTCTGAGAGGTTTTGTAACTCACGTAGACTTGTCGTTCGGTGTTCTGAAAGCTTGCGTCCGATCCTTTCAAAACCACAAAAGACCGCGAAAATATTTCTATTTTAAATATAATTTTAAGCTCGAAGAAAAAATCTGTAAAAATTAAGTCATATATATATATATATATATATAAAAACATAGGGAGCGAGAGAGAGAGAGAGTGAGCGAAGCCTTTCGTGACACGTTATCGAGTTCAGCTCATAGTTCCTAGTGGTGAACGCTATATACCTCGAGGACTCGCGGTGCACCGAACTTCGAAACCGAATTAGTCGCTCTCTCCCGGTGTCTGACTAATACGATCACACACTACTGTAGTCCCCGCAAATCCCATGAGAGACTTTTCTCTCTCCTCTCTCTCTCTCTCTTTGTCTTTCTCTCTCCCTTAAGCCCCACACTTTGCGTCCCATGGCAATCATGCATTTTCAAAGGTCTCGTTCGTACATGAGAGTTGGTGAATTGCTGCACGTCATCCCAGAGAGTGATGCTGTGCCTCTGCTGCTGCTGCTTCCGCCGCTGCCGTCGTCGTTGCTTTACCGTCTGCCAGAGTTAAACATAAATCTACATAACTACCCGATAATGACAAAACTATTGTATTCAAATTTTGTCCACTTTTGTGCTGTGCTGTGTGTCGTGCTGTGCAACGTATGCACGTATATCAAGCGCCCTCTCACTTTTGACCTAACGTAATTCTGCACGATCCCAGCGACACGTGTACAGAACGAAATTTCGTAGGTTTTTTTTTAAGTTGGTTTATTCAAAAATTATTTGAATCTTGCAAATTGCACTGCTACAGGAATAACAATAATAATAATAATAATAATATTTAGTAATAGTAATGATATGCGAATATAAAAAATAATCATGATAACGAGAAGAACGAGAACAACATAATAAAATAAATAATAAAAATAAAAGAAAATAATAATTGTAATATCGAAAATACTAATAATTACGATATCGGAAAATAACAACAATAATAATGATGTCGAAACATGATACTTTTTTGGCCGAACTTCTCACAATATTTGACAGAACTCTAGACTTTTTTTTGTAAATTCGTCAAATCTTCTTTGGGACAAATTTTAATTGAACACACAATAATTATCCGTTTATATTCATGAATTATATATTTTTTCTTTACGTTCGAAACTATTTCGAAATCTTACTCTCTTTATCTCCTGCTCTTTTTCTCTTTTATTTAGACCTGAGGCTATAAGCTCGGAGGACAAAACTTCTCTTTTGGTAGTTGAAAAAAAAAACTGCTGTGGAACTGCATGTTGGGAGCGAAAGGGGAGAGAGAGAGAGAGAGAGAGAGAGAGAGAGAGAGAGAGGAGGAGGAGGCGGAGGAGAAGGAAGCGAAAAAAAGAGGTTGAATCTGAAATTCGGCTAGTTCGAGGGATGGTCCATGGGCAGAGCGAGATTCGAACGAGGTTGGAAAAGTAGCGTCGTTTCACTCTCATTCAACGTCCGGCTCTCGCACTATCAGGGTTAATTTGAATCCCGTTGTTAGGTGGCTGCCATTTCCAGAGCAATAGAGAACTGTGGCTTCGCTGGTCCGAACAACCGGGAATTTCAGCGTACCTCCTCCTCCTCCTCCCGTCCTTCCCGCGAATTCAACGAGAAAAGAGAAGGAAAAAAAAGACTGCAACAAATTTAAAAAAAGATAGAAGGGAAAAAACGAGTAGCTCTCTCTCTCTCTCTCTCTCTCTCTCTCTCTCTCTCTCTCTCACTCTCTCTCGAAATTCGGTATACTTTTTAAAAATTAAATAGAATTTAAAGAAAGACGATTTTTTTTAGTTTTTTTTTCACCAATAATCACGCATTTTTTTTTCCGAATCAAGAAAAAATATTTTTAATTTTTAATTTTACTTTAGAAATCCTTAACCACCGAGTACTCTCATCCTTGCTTTTCATGCACGTAAATCCGGCAAATTCCTTCGCGTGCGCCGAGCCTTGTAATTTGTGCATTTTTTTTTTCTATTTTTATTTCTTTTTATTGAAAAAAAAAATTCACTGCAAATCTTCTTGGTTGTTTTTTTTTTGCGTGCTTTTTTTTTCCTTTTTTTATTCTAATAACGTCTTTCGTCTTCGTTCTAATCCTCTCGCGGCGGGACCAAGGGGAGTCTTGAAGTACAATCCGGGGAGATTTGGTTCGTTGAGTCGCGTAGAGGCGCCTCGGGAAAGCTCCGTAATCGAGTTCGAAAATTCTGTGGATTTATGAGGATCACCGCAATGTATTCTCTCTCTCTCTCTCTCTCTCTCTCTCTCTCTCTCTCTCTCTCTCTCTCTCTCTCGACAACGCTCGGCACCGCACCATATAGTATAAAAGTTGTTTACCACTCTCCCGCTGCGAGAGGAATTAGGATATGACGCCCACAAGGGTTGTTATCGATGCCTCTTTATTCCCCTCCCCCTCCCTTTGCTCCGGCACTGCCCTCGTCCACCTCAGCTCACTAATGACCTCGGCGGAGTTTTTTATAAATTTTATTTCTTATTTATTTTATTTCTGTCGAGGCTCTTTACGAAATAATTTTCTTTGTTTCAAAGCATCCTGATGTTGAAGAAAAAAAAAACAATGTTTCATTTATTATTCGATTAATACGACGCTGACTATATTTCTTTGCAGTAAATATTTCTAAGGACTGAAAAAATTGTCCTGTAGAACCGATAACGGAACAAAAAAGATGGAAAAATGGTTTTTTATTCAGTATCAGTTTTGCGAAATAATTATTTTATTCCTTAAAAATATATCGAGCAGAGAAAACTAATATACATACTATTTGAAGTACGAACGAGTTCGTTTACTTTTGAAGTAAAGAAAGAACATTCTTTATTCCAGTGTTGAGATGCAAAATGCATTGCGTTTTTTTTTTCGTTTTTTTTTTTTCGTGCGAAATGCTATCAAATATTTGTGACTTACAATGAGATGGAGTTTGAGGAAGAAAAATAGGGCGAAAAGTCGTTGCGCGAAGGAAAAGTTACACTTGTCGCGTCGAGACGTTGCACATTACCTCACTCCGAGAATGAACTTTATCGAGCGTGCGACTATAAAAATTGTATATATATATATATATATATATATGGTAATCAATTCATTTATCACCGTCAGGCACAACGGTTTACGATTTTTATTCTTTTCTCGGGATAGAATGCAGTAAGGAAGACAAAGAGACGGAGAGAGGAAGAGAGGGAGAGAAATGCCTAGAACGTACGTTGAATCATTATTGAAAATTACGGTAATTAGTTGACGGTCTCTATATATGTGTGTGTGTGTGCATATATATATATATATATATTAGATGAAGTAAAAAGTTCTAAGCGTTTTTTCACTTTATTTCGACGATGAAATTAACATAGGATTATCCGATAGATCGAATATGCACCGTTTTGTTCGATAACTTTTGTCCATTTTGAAGGCAATTTCATAATTCCGCGATTGACGAAGTCCTCGTCCCTGTTGGTAAAAAAATTTGACCAACTCAGTTTCACAAGCCTCTCTTGAGGCCAGTTTTGTACCATCAAGAAAATTTTGCAAATGCTTGAAAAGGTGATAATCGCTTGGTGCCAGGTCTGGACTATACGGCGGGTGCGATAGAACCTCCCATCCAAGCTCTCGGAGCTTCTGGCGCGTCGTTAAAGATGTGTGCGGCCTGGCGTTGTCTTGATGGAACACAACACCCTTCCTATTGGCCAATTCTGGCCGCTTCAGGTCGATCGCCTGCTTCAATCTGGTCAGTGTTGACAGTAGAGGTCCGAATTGAGTGTTTGGTCCGATGGGAGCAACTCATAGTGGATGATTCCCTTCCAATCCCACCAAACACACAGCAAAACCTTCTTGGCCGTTAATCCGGGCTTGGCGATCGTTTGGACCGGCTCACCGCGATTGGACCACGATCTTTTTCGGCTGTTGTTCTCGTATGTGATCCATTTTTCATCGCCAGTCACCATCCGCTTGAAAAATGAGTCGATTTCGTTACGTTTCAGCAAAGAATCGCAGGCATCAATTCGGTCCAAAAGGTTCTTTTGCGTCAATTCGTGTGGCACCCGTACATCGAGCTTCTTCTTGAGACCAGCCTTATGCAAATGGTTCCAAACGGTTTTCTGGCCAATCTTCAGTTCCTGGGCAATGGAATAAGTGCTCGCATGCCGGTCCGACTCGACGATTTCCATGATTTTATCATGGAAACCGTCGAGTCGGACTGTAGGCAAAAAACATGATTGATAAGTGAGAAATAAAATGCCGAATCGAATAAATCAATAAAGAAAAAAAATATTAAAAAATTAACGTGTGACGATTAATTGAATAATCTGAATAATTAATGTAATAATTATCTAAAAAAAAACTAAATTCATATTTAATTTAAAAAAACAGATATGAGAGAGAGAGGTAAATAAAAAATAAGAGGATAATAAAAATTAAAAAAAAACACAACGAGAACGCGAGAAATGGAAAATAAAGAAAATAACATTAATTAAAACTAAACAATAAACCAAAAAAACTATAACATATCAATCAATTATATCAATAATAATGTCATAATGAATAAATAATATTTTGAAAGTTTTTAAAATGTAGTCAAAAATAAATAAAGAAAAAATGAAAATTAAAAATAGACGAATGGCAGCGTGTAAAATAAACAACTGAAAATTTTTCCTCTCGTCCTTCCTCTCCAACAATTTCCCTTCGGATTTACGTGCAGTGTAAAATGCAACAATGAAAGTTACATGGTAACGCCTCGACGGAATTAGTATAACTTTTGTATCGCAGTGAATTAAGCTACTCACACACCCGGGAGTTTTACGGGCGTTTGTTTGGAAAAGAAAAATTGTGACGAAAAAAAAAAAAATGCAGAAAAAAAGGGTGCTCGAGCCGTGCGATAGAGAGAAGCGGCGGAAGAGGAGGAAGGGCCAGCGGGTCGAATGAGACGAGCAGGCTTGAAAGACCTTTCGTAATTATCGCAATTAACGATGCGAAAGATTTTATATCTCGATGTAAAATGAATGACGCGCTGTTTTCAATGCGCGAACTCAACGACGAGATGAAAGGGGAGTGCGAGCATCGCTTCACTTCCTCTCCTCCCCCCGCTCCCTTCTGTCGTTTTCCGCTTCCTCTCAACGTCAACGTCCACGCTGAGAAGGGAAAACCTCGGGGGCAACTTCTCGAGTCTACAAATCGCAACCCTTCGCGTATGTTTTCGAGTCATCCCTCTCCCTCACTTGTCTTCTTTTTCTCCCTTCATTCCTGTCACTTCCAAGGTTTTTTTACGATTTTTTTTTCCTTTTTTTCTTCTTAGTTTTCTAGTTTGAGTTTTTTAAGGCCCCACAGCACGGTAAAAAAATTTTTTTTGTCATTTTTTTTTTTCATCTCCTGAAAGATACATTTGTTAAGAATGATTTCACCAATTTTTTTCAAGAAATTTGTAAAATTGGCGGAGATACAGCATTTAATGTGAAACCGTTCGAAGCGGACGACAGCGCCGAGCGGCAGATTTGCGGCAATAAAACCGATATACGTGGACCTTAGTAAAGACGAGCTTCTTCAACGATGTTTAGGCACTTTTCACCAGAATAACAACGAGTGTTTGAACTCTGTTGTATGGAAATTTGCGCCAAAGACATCGTGGAGCGGCAGACCCACAGTTGAAACTGCCGCTAATATTGCTTCATTACTTTTTAACAATGGTCATATTGGCCTCATAAATGTATTGGAGATATTAAACATAAAAATTGGTGAAACACTCTACCAATATTGTCAAAATATCGACGAGAAGCGAATATGCGAAGCCGAGCACGAAGCCGAAAAAAGCACGCATGAGGGTCGTCCGCGTGCAAAACATGAAAAAAATGATGAGTCTCTGGATGCTGAGGAGCTGTTGTATGGTCCAGGAATAGCTGACTAACGGTGAGAAACAAAAAAAAAGAGACAAATAAAAAATTCAGTTTGTATGTTGAATTATCCTTCGGCAAAACTTTGAACGCGTTTTTCTCGAAACTACGTTTTTCAACCTGGTTGACAACATATTAAAAAAACTATTCATCCGATTTGCATGCGCCAAGTCTTAAACTGTTCGAAAATCCAGTCTCTATGGCACCACGTAGGGATTTTTTTTATAAAGGGCCCCCTTCTATTATTTTTTATGAACGATGAAAATTTTCCATGAAAATCGGAAATAAAATTTGCTGGTCCGTCATTTTTTTTTTTAGATATCGAAATTCCCCTACGTGATGCTGTAAACCTATATGTCTAGTTTCTAAATATATTTTTATTTTATTTTTCACATGAACCGTATGGCTTAATCGCTGTCAACCGCCGAGCAGCAATTTCGTCGGAGTGTCCTCTTGGAAGCGGCGTACACCGCAAACTATACTTTAGATTCGAGTACAAAAATTTGTATACAGTCTTCTATATGTATATATTGACTATGAGTATTAATAAAAAAAATTCCATTCATCGTTTGCTTGAAAATAATTACGAAAAATACACCCTCGTACCGCGCACTAACCGTGGTGTGGGGCCTTAATTTCTCCGTTTTCCTTATATATTTCTTTTTACACGTTGCTTCCTTTTGCATTTCTATAGCGGCGAAGCATCCTTGAGGACTTTTGAGAACCCGGCCTTTTTACGTTTTATCCCTTCGTTCATTGATGTAGGAAGCTATAGAAATATATATATACATATTTAATGTCAATATCTTAAATAAGTATTCAAAATCTTACAAACATTTATTATCAGGTTGAAAATATATTTTTTTTACAATAAATTGTCGATACAATAATAACGATAATAAATTGGGTGAATATTAAATGTAATAATATACAATGTTTGAAGAATTAAACAAATAATGAAGTAACTCATTTATATTATAAAATTAATTGCGATAACAATAATAATGATGAGAAGACGAATATTCACGGATGTCTATTGAAATTTATATTTCGTATCATATAAATATAATTATAATTGAATTCATCTAATATGGAATATTCATTTCAATGGAAGGACAAAAATAATATAACAATTATTATTGCAATTATGGTAATAATTTATATGAAATTCTTAAATGTTATACGTATATAATATTGCAAAGGGAAACGAAAAATCGATAATTTCACATCGCTAGGGAAAATTGGCTCTCGGGGGTACGTACTTGAAAAAAAAAATGAAGCTTCCTCTGTGACTGTGTATATATGAAGAAAATGAGAAGAAAACTCGATTGACCCGGTAACCTTTCGATGTTGCTCGCTCCTCAGCTTTTATCTTGACGCTATGCTCCTATTAGGAAGAGATGGTGTGCGTGAATGTGTGTGTGTGTGTATATATATATGTAATAAAATTCCCTTCTGGTCGAGGGAACCTTTCGTATTTTCATCTGAGGAAGCTTGAGACGTTATCATCATCATCGCTTTTGGTCTGAAGAGTGTGCTCAAATGTTTTATTATCAGGAGCCAGAAAACGAGATGGAAAAGTTGACGTTTACTCATGAATTCCCAAAATTTCGTATCATTTTCGTTCTTAATTCACGTATATTTAAATAAATAATAATAATTTCCTTCATTTTCTCTTCACGTCATCAAATACGTAGAACAACGAAGACTAATTAGATCAGTAAAAAATACCCATCGACGAAGATTAATTGCAAAAACATAGAAAAGTTTCCGGACAAAAATTCAAAAAAGTTCCGGAACGATTTTTTATGCCATTTCGCCGATAGTTGACATAAATGAATTAAATAAACGGCATTTTGAAGGAGAGGAATTCACCTTCATTCCGTTCTTTTTAATTTTTTACTATTTTTCAACGACTAGTACCCTTTTTCGAAAACGACCATTTTTTTGCCTTTTTTTTTTCTTCCTTTTCTGGTGAACCCTGTTTACAGGCCGATAAAGAAAAATCAATTCTGCACGCAATATACTCAATGATAAAAGTTAATTCAACGAATGAAATATCCAATAATTCGCTACAATGTAATCCAAGTTTTTCGTGACCAAAGGAAATAAAAAAAATCGTCAACTATTCGCTCCTCGTTTTAAATCAGCGGCACGCTGAAAACTGGCAAATAAATAAAATTCTACAAGTCGGAGAGAGAGAGAGCGAGAGAGAGAGAGAGAGAGAGAGAGAGAGAGAGAGAGAGAGAGAGAGAGAGAGAGTGAGAGAGAGAGAGAGAGAGTGAGTGAGCCCGATTCCGAGGGTCGTACGACGACCGATCCAACAAATACTGGGCGCCAAATCCCGGCGGGCTCAGGGATCTTCGACCCGTTGATTCTGCTCGAAAATGCCTATATATTTCTTGCCAAAAGCCAATATCATTTGTCAGGGCTTTTTTCACCGAGGCAATCCCAAGGAAACGGAGACTCCGAGCATCGATTCTCAATTACTCGATGGCGAGATTTTTTTTTCCTTTCTTTATTTTCCGTAGTATTACAGCTAGATATTGTCACTAACACATGTATATATATATATATATATATATATATATATATATACTATAGTTTTTGTGGTGTGAGAGAGACAGAAAGAGAGAGGATTAGGGATCCCATTGGAAAACTTGAATGGGACGTTATAACTCACAATTAAGTTTATGTGTGTCGTCGGCTCACAGCCTGAGGCGGGTGCGAGAGCGCACCTAGCGCAATTCGCCTCTTTCGAAAAGCTCAAAATTGGAAAGGAAAGAGTGAGAGAGGGGAAGACAGAGAGAGAGAGGACAGGTGAAAATGAAGAATAGAAATACGAGGAAGAGCAAGGGAGAGAGAGAGAGAGAGAGAGAGAGAGAGAGAGAGAGAGAGAGAGGGAGCGAGCGAGAGGGATTAGATTAAATTAGATTCATTATATTTTGATTATACCTTGAGGAAATGAGAACAAAATAAATATAAATGTGGAAAAAAATATTATACATAACGAGAAAAAAGAATTAAGGCCTTGGGCCACTTTAGGATTTTCCAAAAATCGATTTTGTTTTTTTTTTTTGCATAGCATGCACAGAGGGATGTAGTCGCCGCCCTCTCCCGCAACCCTCTAGCCTGTACAGAGGGATGCTTTATTTCAAATGGTTCACCCTCTCCCCCGCGACCCACAACACCATTTCACACGTCTCTTTATCTCTGGTATAACGATTAAAAAAAAGTAGGGCCAAGGTGCGTGAGGTCGAAGAGGCCTGTCGTCGGCGAAAAATCTCGCTCGCACGATAAAAAGTGGAAAAGGCCACCAAGGGTCAGACCGAGAGCAGGTTGCGTGCTCAAACTGACGTGCGTATGGTGACGGCACGAAAAAAAAAAAAAAAAAGGATTTAGAAAAGCCCGCGAAGAGGTAGATGAATGAAAAAGAAAAAGAAAAAAAAAAGAATCCTGGGCACGAATGCTTCACGAGCTACTTCGTTTACTCGAAGAAAAGCCTCGTAAAGTTTTGAATTTTTCGTTCCACGAGCACTCGAGCTCGCGGCACTTTTACCCATGTGTGTATCTGTGATTTTTTTTTTTCCTCGCTTCTCTCTCTCTCTCTCTCTCTCTCTTGCTCTTGTTTGACGGCGTGTAAAAAGTTTAACCAGTTATGGGAAGCCACGGCGCTCACTCGTATACAGGGTGTCTGACTCAAATCGATCGGCTCGAATATCAGAATAGAAAATACGTTTTGAACAAAAGTTCAATGACTCCACGGGATATGCGGTTTGGTGCAAGTTTATTTATTTTTTTGTGAACGCGTAGACGACACGTGGAGGTAATTTGTTTTAAGGAGTTGCGTGGGTTTCGAAACAAAGAAAAAGCCTATTTTCTCTATTTTTTTTAAAATATAATATATAATTTATTTTATTCAACATATCAAGCACACAAAAGAACAACATTTCAACAATATTTAACAAAAATTTGGGAAATTCAGCCGGTGGGACCTGGTTTCCGGAGACACCTCAAAAAAAAGGGTCCTCGTGGTGGTCGAAATAACTCATGATAGTTTTATCTGAAATTAAAAAACCAATTTTTTTTCTGTCAGTAGATAAGTATAGCTCGTGATTGAACGAAGGATTTTTAAAAAAATTCAAATTTGCATTTTTGGCAGAGTTGTATGCAAAATAGTTCAATTTTTCGTACAATTTACACTACGTATAGCCTTGTAAAATTATTTGTAATCGAAAAAAAAAAACCTTCATTCAATCACTAGTCAATGCTATTTTGAAGAAGTGTGCAAAATTTCAATAAGATCGGTGCATTAGTTTTTGAGAAATCGTGTCCACCGACTCAAAAAAATAGTGTTTTGAGAAAAATGCGATATACCTGCGTTGCTCCCGGCCGATCTTTCCCAACGGGGGGAATTTCCAAATGGTCTCTCTCTCTCTCTCTCTCTCTCTCTCTCTCTCCTAGACGTTTACTCCGATTGACTCAAAACTTTGGGAGAATATTCTAGACATATTGCACTATTAGATAATAAAATAAATAAAAAATGAATTTTTTGAAATTTTCAAACCCACGTAACCCTTTAACTTCGAAAAAAAATTTATCATGGAATTGTATTTAAAAAAAATGTTAATCGTTGTTGAATTTGAAAAAAAAAAGTATCGTCTCGATTGGTATATTAAAAAATATATGATTTTAATGGAAAAAGGTAAGTAACGTAAAATTAATAAAGGATGTTGACCATCCTACACCCTCTAGGCTCTCATGTGGAAGAAATCTACTCACATAGGAAATTTCGTCACTCGAAACTGTGCAACTTTTGTCTCGAAGGTATTTTTGTATCGTCAACAGTTTCAAAGATATTCGTGTGGATCGTTTCACACAGGCGACCCTGTATACGTGGTCTTGGGTGTATATATCTCGGGCACGTAGCCACTCGATATTAAATGAACGCGGACGTGTGATGTACCTTCACAATCCCGGAAGTATAACACGAAGAGAGAGAGAGAGAGAGAGAGGCAAAGGATGGAGGGCGAAGCTTTTTTACGACTCGAGCAGATTCCCGATGAAAAATTCCTCGACGACAAAGCCCCCCACATGTGGACAGCAAAAAAAAAGTTACAAAAGCTTTTTTTTCTACCTTTTTTTTTTATTGACTACACAAACGATACGGCCCTTTCGTAAATCTCTCGCGGATTCACGCGAATTTTACGAAACAAACGTCGAATTTCACGAACTAGATTTCTCAAAGGGAGGACATTAAAGAAAGGAAAAAAAACACACGACCCTTTTTTGCTTACCGAGTTTTATTATTATGGCAACATTATATTTTGTTTTACTTCACTTTTTTAATCTTTTTTCACCCTTCTTCGCAATAAAGATAATTTATGGCCATTTTCTTCTTAATTACTTGTAATTATTATTATACTTTTTTTTTGTTTGGAAAAGTTAATTTTTTATCATTTTAATTTGATTTTACAATAATGAAAAATATTGGCCG
>OZ010723.1:17420221-17737780 GCA_963932345.1 Ophion ventricosus | reverse complement strand
AAAATACCGACTATTATATACATAGATATATATTTTATGAAGCCACTTCCAATGCTATGTAGCTTTATGGTAACTCGATGGGGATTTGGGAAATTTGTGTTTTTTTTTTCTTCTCCCGCCCTCTGTCCCTTTCACCAAGATATTATACCCGAGGTAGTAGTCGGCAGTAGTCCGGGGGCGCGCGCTCGTTTTCCAGTCTATATCCCATTGTGGAGCGCGCAAGAAAAATGGTCCTGTGAAAAGCAGAGGGCAAAGAAAGAACGCGGGCTTAAAGTAAACGCCTGACTAATTAGTCGACATTAGTCAAGACCTGTTCTCTCTCGTACTGTCGCTGTTTTTTTTTGTCTTTTCTTCTTTTTTTTTTTCTGTCTCTTTCTCTTCGTGCCTTTCCTCTTTCATTTAATCTTTCGTTTTAGTTTTTTCATTCATATTTAATTTTTATACTTTATTCAATTTGAATTGATTAAAAAATTAAATTTGAATTAATTTATATTTCGGTTTTTCTTTTTTATTTAATGATATTAAGATACATAAATAATTAACGCACAATTTAATGGAATACTTTAATGGAATGGTACAATTCATAATGACATGTTTCCACGCCATTTCACCTAGCCCGTGACCTCAATCATTTTTGATTTTCCTGATTTTTTTTTTGTTGTAAAATTGTACTCCATGAAAGGAATATCCACACCAATTTTTAGATTTTTATCTTTTTTCTTTTAGGAGTTATACATTTTTAAAAAATGTCGATTTCAGAAGTTTTGGAAATGTTGCAACGCTGATTTTTTTTTTCATTTTGAAGCATACTTTTATGAAAAATTATGAAAAAAATTATCAATTATACTGGACCACATATTTTTTGCTTCGAAAGTGGAAACTATTTTTTTTAAAGATGATTGCCATTTTTTATTTTTTTTCAAAAAATTCTTTAAAATAGAGTGACCCATTCTATGATTTTTGAGACTGGTCTCATCGTGGGCCCATTTTTTCCTTCTATTTTTTTTTGAATTATTAAAGGAGAAATTATTAATTTCTCTTTTAATAATTCTTTTAATTTCGAATTAGTAAAAGAGAAAATTATTTCCAGATTAAAATGATAAAAATCTTCTAAAAAAATATATAATTAATTCGAAAAAAAAAAGGAAAAATGGGCCCACGATGAATTAAAAATCATAGACTAAGTCACTCTGTTTTAGACAATTTTTTGACAAATATAAAAAATGGCATTCATTAAAAAAAAATAGTATCCACTTACGAAGCAAAAAAAATACATGGTCCAGTATGAATCATAATTTTTCTCCTATTTTTTCATGAAAGTATGCTTCAAAATAATAAAAAAAATACATATATTGACATTTGTCGATATCTCAATTAGTTCAGAAGTTATCACCGTTTAAACGTTTCCAAAACTTCCGAAATCGTCATTTTTCGGAAAATTATAACTCCTGAAAGAGAAGAGATAAAAATTAAAAAATTGGTCTGGATATTCCTTTCATAGAGTACAATTTTACAAAAAAAAATCAGGTAAATAAAAAATGCTCGGGGTCACGGGCTAGGTGAAATAGCGTGGAATGCCTCATATACAATAAACTTATTAAAATTATACTAATAAATTCTTTTTTTAAATATATATATATCATTTTTAAAAATTCTTATTCAATAAAATAAAATTGCATAAATGAGAATTACATAATTTACCCAATAATATGATGTATCGATGGATCATACAATTCCATTTACATATTAATAAAATAATTACAATAATATATATATTTTTTTTTAATTCATCTTTCAATCTCATTCAATAAGATTTAATTCCATAAAGAATGGTTGCAAAACGTATGTGATGACAAAATGCAATCGTGCAATTCATAATAGCATCAATATGAAGTGAAGCAATGAAAATAATATTATTTAAAAATAATGACACAAGAGTCGAGCAAAAACGTTGGAATACTCAACGACGTCGTGCTGATTGGGTCTATATAATCGTGGAAAATAATCCAATTGAGCGTAGCGCCGAATCGTATCGCTTGTTGCAAGGATGGCAGAGGGGGCAAACGGTTGGCGCTGTTGGCGAACAGCGAAGGGGCGAAGGGGATTCGCATTTCGAATTCCGTGGTATCCGTCGTGCATACATGATGCAAACTCATTCGGCCGTGTGCTCCGACGTTTCGATCGTGTATACACGTACGTGTATCGGGCGATAGAATCGAGAATAGAGTAACTCCGGGCAACAAACGTGTGCCCTCCCTTCTCAACGTTCCTGCGATCGAGCTTACTACCGCTTTTTCTCTCTGGCTGTCTATCTTTTCTTGGTTTTTCACGATTTCTCTTTTTTTCTCCGTCATTTATTCTCTGTCTCTCTCTCTCTCTCTCTCTCTCTCTCTCTCTCTCTCTCTCTCTCTCTCTCTCTCTCTCTCTCTCTCTCTCTCTCTCTCTCTCTCCCACGTTCTCAGTTAATTTATTAAGTTTATCAAATTCTTTTTATTATTCATTTTTTGTGGCTCGAGTTTTTCTTATGTAAAAAATTTCATTTTCGTTTTCATCGAGTTTTACTTTGTATTTCAATTTGCCTTTTTCGTTTTTATATTTTATTTTCTAACTCATCGCATCTCATATTGTTTATTTTTTTTTAATAACGAATCTTTATTTTCCTTAAGCTCGGTTAATCTCTTCGTTTTATATAAAATCTTCGTTTCTTCAATTCCTATTAATATTTTTTTTCTCATTCCATCTGTGTCTTTGGATTGGTCGGAAAATTTACTGGGGCATAAAAAATATGATCAATCGATCAATGTATTCATGCTTCTCTTTTTCTCTCTCTCTCTCTCTCTCTCTCTCCTCTCTCTCTCTCTCTCTCTCTCTCCCTCCCTCTTTCTCTCTCTGTCTCTCTGTCTCTCTGTCTCTCTGTCTCTCTGTCCCTATGTCTCTCTGTCTCTCTCTCTCTCTCTCCCTCCCTCTTTCTCTCTCTGTCTCTCTCTCTCTCTCTCTCTCTCTCTCTCTCTCTCTCTCTCTCTCTCTCTCTCTCTCTCTCTCTCTCTCCCTCCCCCTCCCTCCCTCTGTCTCTTGTTTCCCAAAATCATCATAATTTTGCCACACGTACACAATCGCAAATCTCAGGCTCCAATTATGCGCCTACCACAGATGCAAATTGCGAGCTCGAATGCGACCGCACAAAGCCCCCCTCCTCCCCCCACCCATTCCTCTTCCGCCACCGCCCATCGTATGTTTCACTCGTTGCCGTACGAGTATCGTACAGCAGGCGGGCATTGGCGCGAGAGCATTCACGCGTTGCTCTCGGCTCAACCGAAACGCGTGTAGCCCCTATATACGTACGTTGCCTCCTCGCCACAATTCCCTTTCAGCGAGGAACACACGTATCCTCCGAGCTGGAAGGAGCATTCGCCAAACATCGGGCTCAAGTAAAAACTAAAACTAAAAACTAGAGACACGAAGAAAAGAGAAGGAATTTAAAAGAGAAAACCGGGAAAAGGAAACGAGAGGGAAGGTGCTCGAAATGAAAATTGTGATGATGCAAAAATTCCTCGCTTTCTCGTCACGACGTGACCGCACTTGTCATATGCAGCTGCGGACGACCTTATTGCGATATTCATCGCGAAGGTTCATACACTCGTACGGGGAAAAGAAAAGTTAAAGAAGGGTCATGCACAATGAGGGAAGTAAATTACGAGTGTACGTTATGTATATATATATATATATATATATATATATGTGTGTGAGTGTGTGTATGTAGTTATAATGCGGGGGGCCGCGAACAATAGAAATATAGGCAAACAAGAGACTGACAATCAATATTGACCTTTATATATAATTCTATCGATTTATACATATATACTTACTGCTTTAACAAGCACCATGTCATTGAGTATTCCGTTTTTTTTTCGAGCCTTGTCTTATAATAAAGACCCAATTTTTATTATAATAACATTGTTTTAAGAATTTTTGTCTTCGTATAATTATACTAATATAATGATTAATTATATTCTATTATATAATAATATAATAATATATTTATATAATTATAAAATGTATAAGTATATAATTATATGATCATTATTATATAGTCCAGGAATTATATTGTTATTTCATTTGGAATTAGTGAATTACGAAAATAATAATAATTCCAAATAAAATAATAATATAATTACTAGACGAAATAATAATATCTATTCTCTCTCTAACGCTTTCTGCTTTTGTATTGTGGGCAATACGTCGATTTTTCAATTTTGTTCCAATCCTGCTGGATTTCTTGGTCGACTTTTGTTCTCGTCCCCTTTTCTACTATCCTCTCCATTTTCCTTATATCGTCACTTGTCGTAGCTCTCCATATGCTTCCCTCTCCTTTTTTTCTCCATTTCATTTTCGACTTCCAAGTATAAGAAAACTATTAACATTATATTACTATAATTAAAATCGTCAAATCAATATATATTTTCCAAAAATCTACAAATATTACACAAAATGCAACTATTTCGTGGCATTGAGAATATAATCAGATTTTTCCGGTGATAAGAAAAAAGCACATGCAAATAGTATCAGTTGCTCTCTCTGCCTCCAACTCCCCAACTCTCCCACTCCCCAAATCTCCAACTCTCCAAATCTCAAACTTTCCAACTCCACAAATCTCCAATTCTCCAACTCTTCAATTCTCAAAATCTCCAAATCTCCAGCTCTCGAAATCTCCAAATCTTCAAGTCTACAACTCTCAAAATCTCCAACTGTCCAAACCTCCAACTCTCGAACTCGATTCTAGAAATATTTCTATGAAGTATTTCTTTTTGACGGGCGGAACCGGGATCTTCGTAATCAGCGATCAATTTTACATCGGATTGGGTTCTTCAATATCTAAAAATCGAAAGTTTTCATTTCAAACCCAAACGAACCCAAACGAACCTAAACGAACCTGAACGAACTCAAACACATCTTTAAAAGCTTTTTCAATGCTAAAATTCATAGAAATTCATGTATATGTATAAATAAAAATTATAATATCAATGTATATACATATATTATGTAAAAATATATACCGTAAAACGAGCACGAGCATCGGCAACATCCAAAGCCTCTTTGCTCCAACATTTTCTTCGATAATCACTCGACAAATATTGGAGAACTTGTAAATCATTCCTACGGGCCACGATTTTATTTTATTGTTTCGTTTTTTTTTATTTCTACGGCCTACACACAGTACTTGGACGTCGAGGAAAAACTAAACATGGCGGTAGTCTCGGGTCGATTTAGGGGTAACACCACCCTGGCGGCCGAAAAGAAGACCTAACTTGAACGATTTTTTTCTTATTTGGGACTATAATAAAAGGAATGGGAATTCTTTTTAGAGGAATTATTCAGCACAAATTTAAGTATAGAATTTTTTATTATTATTTTTGTACAAAATGGCGACGAGAGAGCTAATCTTCGAAATGATCTTTAAAAAAAAATACCCCCAGTAGCGGACAAATTTCTCGTAAAATATAAGATCTGGAACAAAAAACCAAAAAAATAAAAAATCTATATACTATTGGCTATAGAAGTACGTAGGAATTTTTTATTTAATCAAATTTTGTAAAAACGGTGCACTTGTGACAAAAAAAAATCAATTTTTTGTTAAAAAAATAAGCAGTAAATTGTTTATTAAATAAAAACTTTACATTGAATCGAAAAACCCCTACGTACTTTTATAAAGGAGGTAATTGTGAAGCTACTGTCAGCATTTCAAACTGATCCGTCGAAGCGTGGTGCAGTAATGTGTTCGCTAAGTCACTTTGCAGCTGTACTTACTCACACATACAAGTTTATTAAGGCAGTAGCGTTCCCTGGTGACCTTTTGAGTAACCTCAAGCACATTTTATGATGTTAAAGGATTGTTCAAGGCCTTAGGCCACTCTAGGTTTTTCCAAAAATCGCTTTTTCTTTGTTAAAAATGTACCTTAGTACCTATAAAATTATATTCCAAAAGATTATGGGTGTGAAGAATCTCTAAGTACTCGATTTTCGAATTCTAGCGCAACGCCTCTTCATTCATGTCGTGACTTTCTGCTAACTTCAAACGCGTTTATCTCAAAACTACATTTTTCAAGTCGGCCGGACTCATGACTCAATCAAATATCAAACGATTCACTTGAAATTTTAATTGTATATTTAGAATTACATTTTCTGATGCACTACGTAGGATGTTATTATTATATTGCATAGTTCCTTTTTTATAAACAATTTTCTGACCATTTTCTCATGGCATTTTATACTTTTTGTCTTAGAAATGCGTCATTTTGACAAAAAACAATATATCAAAAAAATCCTACGTACTTCTACAGCTATTCTTCAATATAATCGAAAAAACTTTAGTGTCTCATCGTAACTGAAAAATGATAGGAGCTGTTGGTCCGGCCGTTGACCTTCCAGAAATAAAGGCGTCATCGGAAAAATGCAGCACGGTCGCCATTTTGACATGCATCGCGGTGAAAAAATAATTTTGTATAGTCAATTACGTGTATAATAAAACCCCTATTTTGCAATTTTGATTTATGGTTTCGCTGAAAAAAAAATCACAAAATATGCCCTTTTTTGCCTCTAGAGTGGCCTAAGCATTAAAAAAAAATGATTTTTTCGTCATCCTACAGTGGTGTTACCTCTTAATCGATCTGGAAGCCTATACGAACGAATCGATCTGGAACGATATATATATATATATATTAGAGAGGTTGTAGAAGCAAGGAGGTCGTTACGCATCCGAAATGTGTAGCCCGGTAATTACATAAAGCCATCGATGTGAACGGGCCACTAATGGCCAGCAAGCGCCCATACTCTTAGTGCCTTGCCTTGCGTACCAAGCTCACTTGGAATTCTACATCGTGGAGCAGTTAGTTCTCCAACACCCCCTCCCTCCCTCCCTCCCTCTCTCTCTCTCTTCGTGTCTACCCCGCTCTCTCGGACAATCCGCCCCTAAGAGAGTCGTAGACGTTGGTGCCTCCACCTTGTTGGAATATAGAGAAAGCAGCAGGCGATCGAAGGTTAAGATCCCATCTCCTAGCCCATGCCTTACACGTATAGAGACGGCATATTTCGAACCCGTTGTATCGACCTGGTGTTGGCTGTATCAGGGCATCCGACTGTTTTGAGAACGAACCTTGAAGGTTGTTTTCTTCTGAAGAAATAATCGTGGGTTTTACGGACACCCGGTATAGGTGTGAGAAATGAGGCAGTCGGTGCAGCAACGTTTATACAGGGTGGCCCGGAAACTAACGTCCAAAAGAAAAATCTAGATGCCTCGTGTCCAATACCACACTCATATCCAAATTTTTTAAATTTTACAATCTTTTTTAATGTCCGAAAAAAAAAGTATTTTTTTTTAACTTGTTCGCTTTTGCGTATGTACTCTCCTAGCGATTTATTTTCACACTTGTGTTATCGTTACGTAGCGCACTGTCGAGCAATGTGTAAATGATTAACTCAACACTGACGCTGATGCCTTGGGCTTTGACAAAAGGTTAAAGAAAATTGGTTTGAGAGAATGAGTCACTAAAGTTCGAATGACGAAAAACAAAATACTTGTCTTAATCTAAATGACTGCCAATTGCTTTTGAAAAGTATATGCGCGAAAGAGAAAGAAAAAGAACAACTTTTGCTTAAAAACTAAATAAAACCTGTGAAAAAAGATCGTGGAACATGCATGTGGCTGATACGGATAGGTATCGACAAGGGACGTCTAGAATTCCCTTTTGGACGTCACTTTTCGGGCTACCCTGTACGTGTGTGTGTGTGTGTGTGTGTAGTCCCGGCTTTGTATGTAAAAGGAGCGCATTTTCCGAGCTATGCATTGGGGAGTGTGCACATCAAAGTCAATTCTACGGATTTCCGCGAAAACTCTTGGAAAGCAGTCCCAAAAAGTTGGAAAAACACATCAAGTATATATGTATATATAGATGCATATCCGGTTTTAAAATATCACGAAGCCCGGAATAAACCGAGGATACTTTGGCTTTTTTCTTCTTTTGGTTTTCTTTCTTTTTTTTTTTTTCTTTTTTTTTCGTCTCCCACGTATATCCGTGCATACGAGAGACTGTAGTACGTTTTATCCTAGCAAGATTTCTATTCCATCTGCGGGGCTCGTTGTCCATTCAACCGTACCGGGGAAAAATATTTGGAAAAAAAAAAGGAAAATAAGGGGTAAAATAATTCAGGATTCGGGCGACCGGAAAAGAGGCGCGCGTATAACACACCGATGTGTGCGCACTGGTAGTCGAAAAAAGCAGAAAAACGTATCGTCGCAATTTCGAGTAGGAAAACATCCGGATCCCTCGATCTTTTTCCCATAGGACGATTCAATACACGTGGGGGAGATCAGTCAGTCGAAAAGTTTTTTCTCCCTCGTACGAATATACGTCTCGCTGGTATGTATGATTTATCTACTTATGCGTGGCCTTCGCAATAACCTGTAAATCTTGCCAATGCTGGCCCTACCCTTATCTGGTAGAATTGCGATCCTAAATGACTATGAATATGAGAACGGGAGAAACCAGATTCGTGAGAGAGAGAATCAATGATCCGCAAAGTTAATCGGAGCATGAAGATAAACATCGAGGATTGAAAACAGAGGGGCAGGAGAGAGAGAGAGAGAGAGAGAGAGAGAGAGGGAGGAAGATCGAAACGATAAATTAAAGGGATAGGCCACTCTGGAGCAAGAAATAATAGGGATATTTTGGGAATTTATTTTACCGCAATAATAAAATAAATCGTAATTCCGTGCACAAGTATTTAATATATTATTAATGAAGTATACAAAATAGTTTTTGTTCGTAGTTATTAATAACAAAGTAGCGGCCATTTTTTAACGGCGGCCAAACCTCATGCCATTTTTTAACTGGAACAAAAAAACCAACATTTTTTCGATTATATATAAAAACAGCTGCAAAATAATCTAGGATTATTTTCGATATATTTCTTTTCGCCAAAATGGGGAACTTTCGATTTTTTTAAAATAAATTTCAAGAAAAAGTCATCAGATAATTGTTTATAACTAAAAAACTATGAAACATAACGAAAATTCTACGTACTTCCGTAGAGAATTTAGTTTTGAATTTACAGGTTAATTTTAAAATCGATTGCGGAAGATTTGTTTATGTTTCCGTCCAAAAAAAAAAGTGTTTTCGAGAAAAACGCGTTTCAGTGAGACGCGTGAGACATTATTCAGTATTATAAAATCATAGAAAGTTCTTATATACTTCTAATCTGCGATGCCTCAACCGCACAATTGGCCTTCCACATTTATATACGGCTCCTCTGTTTCCTTTCTGAGCGCTCTAAAGCTGATCCATACCTCTGTTGCAGCTTCAGGCAGCGATTGTTCGAAAAGCTTGATACGCCGTTCGGCTGCCTCCAGGCAAAGATTATAGCTGTTTGGGTTACTAGGAGATTTTTACCGCTGATAATGTTTTAGTAAATCATTTCTAAGAGCCTTAGGCACCTTTAAAACCGAAATAATGTTTTCTATTTTCCAAAATTGTAGAGTGTTCTAACCTCTTAAAGAGTGACTAAACGCTAGTGACGAATAATGATCCTCTGTAAAATCGACAGACAGCCCAGGTCCATCGTCCCAGTTTCGAAATACAGTAGATATAGTCCGTATGAAGTCAGACGAGCCGCCACATTACCAGACTCGGGGAGAGGCGGAACGGGGCAAAAAAGATATACCGGTGTGATGAAAATACGAGCTGGGCTCGTTTTATACCTCATATATATGCACATATACATTTCCTGATGCATATATATATATATATATATATATATATGCGTGGATGGGAATAACACCAGCGCGAACAGGCGGTGCGAGACGCGCAATAGGGACCGAGAAGAACGCGAGATTCTCGCGCGTCTCGCTCCCTTTTGAATACGAAAACGAGCTCGTGCGCTTAACATATTCAACGCGATAAAACAGGACCAGGCGAATGCAGTTTCATATACCGGGTATTCGGCAAAAGACTCGCTCAAACTTTCGCTGAATGGATAGATCCCGAGATTTCTGATAGAAAAGACCTCAGTCACTCTTCTCTACGATGCGTCGTTCATGAGGTATCGATTCTTTAGTGGATAGCCAATGAGTGAACGGCGCCGAGAGGACTGTACTGCGCCTGGCGTATGGTCGGGCGCGGCTCCCCACCTTGTCGACTCCCGAACGCGCGCCCTATTGGCTATCACCAATTGAGCGATATCTTACGAACGGTGCGTCGGAAGAAAAAACGGATGAGGACTTTTCTCTTCAGAATGTCGCACCCTATCAATTTCTGTGAAAATTCACTCGGGCTTCGGGAACACCCTTTACATGCAATCTCGCTCACATTCCAACCTTGCGCTTTCCGTGAGTCACGTCTACACCCGTATGGGTAATATCCTTTCCGTATGTAGCCCTTGGAGGATATGAGTCCTGATACAGACGTTACAGATATGTACACGTAGCATACGACCATATATTTTATATATCCACACATGTCGGTGTATAAACGTGAAATTGACTCCTCCAGACTTGTCTCTGATATTAGGAAATGTTACTCGTTTACTATCGCGAGCCTTCCTTCCTTCCTTCCTCTTACGCAACTTTACGTATGATACTTCTTTGAGCTCGGGCAAAGTAACGTTCGAAAGGATACGTTACTCGAAGTAACTTGGATTCCGCTCAATATTTATCCGTTGGCAAATATCCGTTTGAACTTGCCTCGTAACGTTTCCGACGACATTCGTACGAATATTAGATGGAAAATGTCAAAGGAAATATGCACCGCTGACAGTGGTGAACGCTCGGTAGAACGTATATTGGAAATGAAAAGTAATGGGAAAATTAATGGTCAAAGGTGAAACGCAGAAGAGAAAATGACATGTTTCGCTAGAACAAACAAACAAAAAGTAATGAACACACCACCAAGCGAAAGTCGTGATCCCTCCGAACTAACGGAACAAACTTTGAGCGCAAACGTCTTGATGGTGACTGCGCAAAAAATGGGGAGAGCAAAAGTGACGCAAGAATATCGAAAGCTCGTGAACCGACGATAAGAAAGTTGGGCAATGACACATTACGATAAAAACAGTGGTAAAAGCGATAGTCGTAATAATATCCAGCGGCATCCGTTGAACGATGATGATCATGATGATGACGATTGCTATGGCCAGAAGTCCCATTACGGGGTAATAAAACCACTCTCTCCAACTTGTTAGTAAGACGAATAAGAGAACAAAGGTGCGAGGAGGGATGAAAAAGCAAAGCGCTCTTGTGAATTCAAGTGGAGAAAGTGCTTACACTGACTGAGCGATAAGGCCAGTTGAGCGAGGGTAAAAGAGAAGCAAGAGAAAGGAAGAAGAAGAAGAAAAAAAAAAGAAATACATTTATATGTATATGTATACATGTATACGTATGAGGGGCAGGACCACATAAAGTAGAGAACGTCCGGCACGATATTACCGTCATACCTTTTTCCCATAAGGGCCATTCCATTTTACCAGCCAGTTTGAAGTGATGCCAAAGAAACGAGGACCGCCAAGAAACCCCCCCATTCCTTTTGCCCACGCCCTCTCTTTTTTCTCTTATCGGACAACGTACCACTATTATCGAAGACGCCTCTGGGTTCTTCGCCATTCGCAGCAATAATAAACCCTATGTCTCCTCTGGACCATACCACTCCATTTTATTTTCTACCCATAACCAAGTGCCGGTTTTCAAGACGGTCATGTAGGGCTGCCCTCGTGCAGCCCCCCTCGTGCTCGTTTTCCATTCGCCCCAAGATCGAAAGAGGGATAAGAGTGCATTGGCAGTCGGAGGGATTCACCTTCGAACGAGAAAGCAAACGGAAAAAGGATCGTTCTGAGTAACCGACTTGATGAAGTGGCAAACAAGTGCCGTAGCAAAGGTAATAGTAGCAGGGAAGAATGAGAAGAAGGGTGGGCAAAGTGTTTAAATGGAAATATCATGATGTGGGAAGACAATGGATAATCGGAGGGAATATTGGCCATGCTTATACCAGGCTTTGGTGCATTGGTGGCGTTTGATGTGTCGATGGCTGATGAGACACCAAGAGGGAATGACAGGAATTAGTGGGACAACAGAGACGAGCGAGTGATCGATGTTGACGTGTCATGAATGATATGTGAGTCGAGTTGTCGGAGTAGAAAGAAGGAATGAAGAGGGAAAAGCTATAAGAAAACAGAGAAGAGCAGGATGAGGAAAAACAAGCGGAGAGGAAGAAAGAAAAAGGATTAGTAGGAGGAAGAGAAAGTAACGACGTGGCGAAAAAAAAACGATAGCCGGTTCAGTCCAGCGGCATTCTCTAACAGGGAGCATCACTTATAAGTGTCCGCGTTCGATTTTGTCGAAACTCATATATGTGATAAAGCATTGAAAACTAGACACTCGAAACTACTTGTTTTTTCACACTTTTAACAATTTTTTAAATGGAATTTGAGAGTTTTGGGAAATATGAATGGTCAATTCGTATTCAGGGGGTCAAAATTCATCGACATGAACCCATCAAAAAAAATATATTAAAAATCCAACAAAATTGGCCACTGCGACCGAAAAAAAAATGTTTCTTCACTGAATCGCTCGTCATTTCGTTCCTCTCTACATTTCAGACTCCTCTTTGTGCTCATTCTTTTCGTTATCGTTTACTCTTTAAAATGTCGTTTGGATTATTACGCTCCGATGAATTTTCGATTTTTAGCAGAATTTCGAAAACGGACCATAGATTTTTGCCAATTTTGTTTCTTTTTCGGTCATTTTTCAATTGCACTTTTCGGCAGAACCAATTGACGTATCGGAATTCGCCCAATGCCATTTTCTCAGTCTACCAAAGTCCTTTTCGGAAATGGCATGTCAAATGGTTAATTAGCGGCTGGCATATGCCCTATTCATAATTGCTGGTTTTGGCGTTTTCTCGTAACCGGTTGGATGGTGGTGAAAATAAAAATGTTCGGTTCTTGGATTTCCTAAATGCTCTATCCGACGTAAAGTTGCTCGCTGATTGGGAAAATCCCGATCCCGTCCGCCAAAAATTGATCTCTACATGTAAAACAATTCTGTAATTGACTTACTGACTGATTGACGTATAGACAACGCTCATCCTAAACCGCTGAACATAGACACATGAAATTGGGAAGATATGTTCCTTAGAAGGTGTAGAGGTGCACTGAGGAAAGATTTTTCGAAAACCAATTTTTTAAGGGGGTGAAATGGGATGTAAAAGTTTGCATAGAAAGTTGTTTTACCTTAATGAGTCAATCTACCACCGTGTCTGAGAAATATGACACTCCACCTTCTTTTTTTATTTCTTACTTTTTTCTCTCTTTGTTTTATGTTCTCTCTGAATGAATTCCTAAAATTCACGCGAACGAAGTCGCGGGCAAAAGCTAGTATCTCATAAAAATATTGCCGATAAAGTCCTATATCCGGTAACCATTTTCCATCTCTCTCGTCGCGCCTCATCATGCACAGTTTAGTGAACACTGGTGAACGGATTCGTCGATGCGTACCATTGAGCTTTCGGGTAACACGGGACGATAACGAGACCAGAATCGACAAGCTCCCCAGAGAGAAACGTATACAGGAGGACGAGGAGGCGATGCCGCGCGGCACGAGACAGGGAAGAAAGGGGAGGAGAGGAAAACCCAGAGACCGGAAGAATAAGAGAGCCTGGTGCTGGTGTTTGGTGCAAAGAGGGAAATAGAAGTGGGTTTGAAACGTCCGTCTACTGTTACCTATTCCCCGTGTTTTATTCCCCTCGGGGTTTCAAAGTCTTTAGCTCGAACGACGACAACGTTGAGGAAGCAACCGCGGCGTATGCCTGTAATTAAACTGACGTGCGCCGGCTTCTTGTCCCGGGGCCAGGTGGCACCGGAGCTTATTTCGAGCAAGGGAGAGACGGCTTTTCCAACTAGTCAAGGCAAGGTAGACAGTCAACCAGCCAAGTCAGCCGGGCCTCCGAACGGATCTACGCGCAAAATGTGTGCCGCGGAAAACTTTCTCCAAATGTTTCGCTTTGCGCTGTCGGGAATCTCCCCTGTCGGGAAATTTTAGCCCCTGAGCGACGTCAACCAACCGCGAACGCCTTTTCTCTCCCTCTCACTCGGTCTCTTTTCTTCCATTCTCAATGGGACGTCGAACTGTCTTCCTTTCTCTCTCTCTCTCTCTCTCTCTCTCTGGGTCGTTGTTTCCGGATCCCTTGTCCCCCATCCTCCTCGTATTCTCAACCTATCTCTTTGCTTTGGCTCTTCTGCCGTTTGTCATCCCTTTGTAAGAGCCGGCGATTACACCGGGCAATGAAACCTCCGCTTCTGGGCGAAGTCGTGTCACGCTCGCGTCAAAGCCACCCTCGATTCGGTCCTAATTCGAAACTCTCCACCGCTTCGTTTTTAGCCCTCTTTGTACCCGAGTTTTTTCAACTGCTGAGGGGCTTTGCCAATCGAGTACAGACTACCATGCTCGTAATGGTAAAATACGCGGAATTGTCGAGAGACTCGTCATCCACAGGTTTCAATCTCGAAGTCTACTTGTTGCGGCTTCGTTGGCTGGATTTTTAGCCAAACCAACCCAAACAGACTTTAAAGACCGAGCGTTTGGCAGACACGTTTCGTATCTTTTACCGTCTCTAAATGAACTCTACCTAAGTTGATCTTCAACGGAACTGAACTTCCGTACTTTGTTAGCGCTTTTTGAAAAAGCGAAAAAGTCAGTGGCGTTTTGAGATTCACTTTGGCGGACTTCTGGACCACCTGGTCAGGCTGGACTTCCAAACGTGGCTAGACCCAAACCAATATCAAAGCATGAGGGTTTGGCAGACTTTCTATATTATCTGCTGTCTCCAAACGGGCTCTCACTTAATTGATCTCCAATTAAACTGAACGTCAGTACTTCATTAGCCCGTTTGGAAAGAACGAAAAGGCAGTGTCATTTTGAGCCTCTCTATGATGGACCTCTAGACCATTTTAGTCAGGCTGGACTTTCAGCCGTGGCTAAACCCAAACCAACATCAAAGCAATTTTTTTATATCTTCTGCTGTCTTCCAAATGGACTCTTCCTAAGCTGATCTTCAACGGAACTGAACTTCTGTACTTCATTAGCCCTTTTGGAAAGAGCGAAAAGGCAGTGTCGTTTTGAGCCTCTTTATGGTGAACTTCTGAACCAACTGGTCAGGCTGGACTTCCAACCGCGGCTCAACCTAAACCAATATCAAAGCATGAAAGTTTGGTAGACTAAATTTCTATTCCATTGAACTGAACTTCCGTACGTCATTAGCTTTTTTGGAAAGAACGAAAAAGTCAATGACCTTTTGAGCTAGACCCAAACCAACATCAAAGTATGAGGTTTTGTGCAAACTTTTCGTTCTCTCTGCTGTTTTCCAATGGGCTCTTCCTAAATTAATCTTCAACGGAACTGAACTTGCCCACTTTGTTCTTTTTTTTTTGCACCCTACAAAGAAATAAACTTGAGCAACTGATAGGCGTGAATTTCCTCATAAAAATTGGTTTTTCAAACGACCTTACGAATCCGTAATTCGAGTTGGCGATTCTCCGATTTCGGGATCAACCACAACCCAGCCACATAGACCAAACACTTTCTGGGTGCCGGTGGCGTGGGTCTGTGGGTGTGCGCAGCTCGAAAGTATGGCAAATATCTCGTCACGTTGATTGACTTCAAAGCGAACGTAGCCTGGATTAGCGGGACGAGCTCTCGGCAGTCGCTGGACCAATCTTTGATCAAACATTGACTATTCGCCACAACTTCACCACTGTGCTATGAATGTCCGGAGTTTGGTTAACGTCGAGCTGGCGTTTTCCACTTGGGTCCGAACCGAGTACCCCTCGTTTGCTCTGGAACCGTTCGACCAGAGACACCTTAAACTTTTTGCAAGCTCGAGCTTGTCGGACCAACGACAGCTAATTTTTTTTCGTTTTTTTCTCCCCATCGCGGACTCGATGTCCAAAATAATCAAAGGAACAAGAGCGATCGAGTGGAATGTCCGAGCGAAGGAGATATATTAGTTTGGATGTAACGAAAAAGCGTTGCAACCTTGACGACCGTTCATGTAGCGGCGGCATTGATCCGACTCGATACACGGATCGGTGACCGCGTACTGGCTCACTTCCGGTGTTGAACACAACCGGAAAGTCAGCTCAGCTCACCTCGGCTCAAAAAAAAAAAAAAAACGAGGCCAAAAAAAATCCAAACAACAAATCAGGCTTTCCAAAAAAGAAAATGTTAAAAAACTTTTTAAAAAACCATATTTTCGCGGAATACAAAGTTACCAGATTAATTTGCCCATCAAATGACGAGCGCGCTTGTATTCGTAAGCCGCAATGTTCTTTCCCCCCGTCCAGTGCTGAACCTCCCCCCATTGTTTATCTTAATTGGCCCGATGGGAAAGCAAATGAACCGCGGGTCGTTTCGCAATATTTTATAGGGATCTGGTTGCGCCAAAACTGGCTACTAAAAATACGTGATACGGGAGTAGACAAGGATCAGCTCGTAAATTTTGGCCTGCTTTCGAAAAAAACCTGCCCGACTGTCTGGCCCCCCGTTATCAAGGGACGCATCACGTTCTCAGGGGGGTGATTGAAGGGAGGCAAAAAAAAATAAAAGAGACAAGTGAAAAAACGAAAGAAAAAAAAAGGAATCGCCTCGCCACGTCGCGCTATCGGATTTCCCCGATCACTGCGCGAAATCTTTCGGCTGTCCATTGGGAAATTGAATTGATGAGTGATATAAGATCGCAGGGAGAGAAAATTGAAGAAGTTGGGGAGGGCAGTGTGTGTGTGTATATATATATATATATTTATTTATTTAGGTATTCATATTCATTCATTCATTGATTCACTTATTAATTAATTCATTTATTCATGCACTCATTAATTCATTTATTTATTTACTCATTTTTTCTTTGTTCCTGCAATTATTTGCAGATATATAGAGGCCAAGTTATATACAGTACTGGTAAATACTAAATGTACTTTTCGTGAGACAGTTTTTTCTAGTGCGTTCTAAAAATGAGTGACATCAATTTCGAGCAATGCTGTGCTATCAGGTTTTTCTTCAGACTTGGCCACAGTGCAACGGAAACTTTTGCAAAACTTTAGCAGGCCTACGAAGACAGTGTTATGTCAAGGGCCCAGGTTTTTCGGTGGCTTAAGGCATTTTCAGAAGAAAAAGAGTCGATTGAAGATCAACCATGCAGCGGAAGGTCTTCATCTTCAATAATCGATGAAAATGAAAGTAAAAAACATTCCTGTGGCTCCTCAGTCTCCTTATTCGCCTCACTTGAGTCCTTGTGACTTTTTCCTCTTCCCAAGATTGATGAATCACCTCGAGGGACGTAATTTTGGGACACTCGAAAACATTCAAACGGCTCTAACCTACCAGCTGTAGGCTATTCCAGTATCCGAGTTCCAGCACTGCAATGAGGATTGGAAGAACCGTCTTCAGCGCTGTGTGGGCTTCCCAAGGAAGTTACCATATTTTGAGGGAGATAATATTAAATTGTAACTATTCGAATAAACAAATTGAAAAAAAAATCACTCTACTTTATTTACACACCTCGTATATTTGGTTGTTCGTATACTGAATTTTTAATTATATTATTTATATTTTTATAACGTTTAGTATTTAAATAAAATGAGTGTTTATACATTCAAATTAAATAGCATAAAATTATGTACGGTCATACGTGTGTCTATGTATTACAAAATGCACAACTTGGGGACAGAAGAGGCATGAATGGAATCTGTAATTAAAACACCCCTTGTCCACCTCATCCCGCCTCTTATCCCAGCCAGTGCAGAACCTTTGCTCGTAGCTCTCCTCTTTCTTCCTTCTTAAGGATAAAATGCCACCCTTGGCGACAACTAAAGCTACGCACTAGATTCTCGTCGCCTGCTGCTGCAATGATACACACCTTATGAACACGAACACAAAGACACACATGCACTTGTGTATTGTTGTTCGTTACATGTACAAGGGGCATTATCACCCTTCCTTGCAGCTGCATATACAGAGCGACCGTTGAGACACTAGATGTGTCCTCGTTTCATAAAGACAAATGGCAGGTACATACTCATCCACACGCGCAACACATACACACACACACACACACACACACGCGGGAAAAAAATATTTTTTCACCGTGAGGTCGACGTTTAAAGGGGCTGTTTGGAGTCGAGTGGAGCGAAAGTGTCGGCTGCAGGCTAAAATTGTTTCCTGACGTAGAGGTATGCAAAAAAAAAAGAGATACGTTTGTCATTAACCGGGACTGCATAAGTGTGGAGCTCAAAAAAACTGGACGGTTTTCGATATTTTTTTCTAACGGGAGTATTGGAGTGAAGAGGTCGGGATTTTACAGATAATTAATACATAGTCCTGCCAAGATCGAGCTTTTTTTTTATTTGAAAAATATTGATTAACAATGAAGTTATTATTATTCTAAGAAAGTGCGGCCGTTGCTGCATGGCCAATTGGTTTAGGTGGCTCTGACAACTAAGAGCATCTGAAAGGAGAAAATAAAAGAATGCAGGCGAAGGTGGGGCACAGTGTGTCACTTTTCTATCGAATTTTTACTCTTACGAAAGTCGTCTGATTAGAAGAAAAAAAAAAGGTCATAACCGATTTTATACACCTTTGGGCGTAGAATAAAGCTACCATATTTTTTGCAAAAAGATTTAAAATCCTGAAACAATGGGTTCGAAAAAAAATTTGCGCATTGGCTCATTGTGCCCCACGGGTGGGGTACAATGAGCCAATTCGACTTTCTTTTAGGCTTGACGAAACCTAATATAAATCGCGGTCCAACACACAAAATTTCGAAATTTGCGAGCTACAAACCTTCGAGAAACGGCATGTGGCTCAATGTGCCCCGTGACACATTGTCCCCCACTCTCCTCTACTTTTATCATAATAAACTTTCGTACAACCAAATACTTTTTTTGAAACTGTGAAAATTACGAAAATGCCAAGTGGAAAAAAAGTTTGATTTTCGACGAAAAAAAAAAAAAAACTACTTTCATCAATTTTGGCGAAATTTTTATTTCATATTACAGTGAAGACCCTAGATTATAAAACTACGGGTTAAAAAAAAATTCGTCGCAATTTCAAGCTTATGCGGATGCCTTAAAAAATTGTATCTGCATTTATACATGCATAAGAATACATTTTTTCGAGAGAGAGAGAGAGGATGAAAAGCCCTGTCGGAATGCGAGTGGCTCTCGCTGAATAGACAAAAGCGAATACGCCAGGATAGATGGACACGTTCCTACTCCATATTTCCAAGGGGCTAACGTTGAAGGGTTGATAGCCTGGGTTGGGATAGTCAGCCAATGGTCGAAGGAGTGAGGGGGGGGGGGGGGGGGGGGTGAGGGACTAGAGGGTGCGTTCTTCGTGAAAAGCCGATACGCCATGTTCGTACAGTTGCGAACGAGTGAGACTGTGGAACGAGGCGATGGACCTTAACAAAGCAAATTCAAATTTCACCGAGTCCGGTAAAACTCCAACTGAGTGAAACTCTCGAGTGATTGGCCGGTGGAACGTTGAATTTTATCGTATATCAAATCATAAGAATACAATTAGATCGTCAAGCAGCGAATCCATTTGGAATAAAACAAAAGCAATTGAATTCACGTGCGCGATATCGCGATTCAAATTTCCGAATTTTTTTCATTTTATCTTTTTCCACTTTTTACATTGGGTGAAGTTCCATTCTGGTAATATGAACGTTGAAGATGAGGCACGCTCTGGTAGGCCAGTCGTCGAAAATGTCGATAAAATCATGGAAATCGTCGAGTCGGACCGGCATGTGAGCACTTATTCCATTGCCCAGGAACTGAAGATTAGCCAGAAAACCGTTTGGAACCATTTGCATAAGGCTGGTCTCAAGAAGAAGCTCGATGTACGGGTGCCACACGAATTGACGCAAAAGAACCTTTTGGACCGAATTGACGCCTGCGATTCTTTGCTGAAGCGTAACGAAATCGACCCATTTTTGAAGCGGATGGTGACTGGCGATGAAAAATGGGTCGCATACGAGAAGAACAGCCGAAAAAGATCGTGGTCCAATCGCGGTGAGCCGGCCCAAACGAGATCGCCAAGCCCGGATTAACGGCCAAGAAGGTTTTGCTGTGTGTTTGGTGGGATTGGAAGGGAATCATCAACTATGAGCTGCTCCCATCGGGTCAAACACTCAATTCGGACCTCTGCCGTCAACAACTGACCAGATTGAAGCAGGCGATCGACCAGAAGCGGCCAGAATTGGCCAATAGGAAGGGTGTTGTGTTCCATCAAGACAACGCCAGGCCGCACGAATCTTTAACGACGCGCCAGAAGCTCCGAGAGCTTGAATGGGAGGTTCTATCGCACCCGCCGTATAGTCCAGACCTGGCACCAAGCGATTATCACCTTTTCAAGCATTTGCAAAATTTTCTTGATGGTACAAAACTGGCCTCAAGAGAGGCTTGTGAAAATGAGCTGGTCAAGTTTTTTTACCAATAGGGACGAGGACTTCTTCAATCGCGGAATTATGAAATTGCCTTCAAAATGGACAAAAGTTATCGAACAAAACGGCGCATATTTGTTCTAAATCGGATACTCCTAACTATGTTAATTTCATCGTCGAAATAAAGCGAAAAAACGCTCAGAACTTTTTACTTCATCTAATATATATATTCAAATTAATTATTCAAGGATTTAATGAACACATTTAATAGATAGATATATATATTCAAATTAATTATTCAAGGACTAATGGACACGACTTCTCTGCGAGAATAATACCGCCAATCTAAAAAAAAAAGTAAAAATGTGAGAGAAAATAAAATCGTTCCACGAACGAGATCGATCCTTCTTCATTAAGGAATAAAATGAACAAGGCGACCCCGCATATCATTCACTGTGCTCGTCGAGTCGTGGAAAAAAATAAACATCTCGCAATACGGTTCTTCCTCTACACCCTCGAATTTACGTTACGATTACAAGTTTTGCCAATTGATTGTGACGGATTACACCTTGGAGAACTAACCAAACCACCCCCCTTCTTCTTACTCCCTAACCACGCGAATAGATAATTCCTCCTAATTGAATTAAGGGAAAACAACGAGCAGTATATCGGTATTATTATTATTATTATTATTATTATTATCATCTGTGCGATCGTAATTGAAATTGATGGGGAATGAAAAGTGTGCGTAAAGAAAAAATAATTCATACAAACCAAAGGGGTAACACCAAATACGAAGAAAATTTAAAAAATAAAATTAACGGATTTTTGGGACAATTGGTGAAGTATTGCCATTTGATTCAAATTTATACAGTAAATTCTTTCTCATATATTGAATGCACCTTCCAAATTTTTTATCGACCGTCTACACCGTTCCTATAAAATTTGTATAAATTCGAATAAAATGGTAACATTTCGTTAAGTGTCCCGAAACTCCTTAAATTCGGAAAAAGATGTAGAACATTATCGACTTGAAACAAAAAATGAATAATAAAATTAATTAATAAAAATAAATGCAAAAAAGAAGTGAAATATAGAAATATTGTTTTGACGATAAATAATTTCGTTCTACGCTCGTCCGGAAAATGGCTTAATGGGAAAAAAATTAAAAACTGTTTCCCCACCCCCACCCCCAAAAACCTGGCGGTTCTTGCGCCATTTCAATTTATAGCATGGTGATTTTCTGTGAAATTTGCTTAAGGGTGAAGCTAATACCACGTGGCAAAGTTAGACTCGTCTGCACGGAAAACCACCATCACCGCGAGACCACCAGACCCTCTTCGCCCTCTCGGCCTGTCTTGCTCTCGTTTCCCCACGCCCCCCCTGCAATTCAAGCCCAAACCGTGCGGCCCCAAATGTGAGGCGAACAACCAGTGCTCCGGGGGTTGAAATTTAATGTGTAAATACAGTGTTTGCCGTGCTGTCGAACGCGCGGCACAACGCGCCCGATGCCCGGTTAATCAAATGCCTTAAGCCCACGAGGCATTTACCAGCAGACCTATAGAGTATTACGCTTGGACCTAACCGTTACCGCGTAATTTTATTATTGTTGCTGTTGTTTGTCCTAAAGTTATTATTATCGTTATTATATAGATAGATAAGTACACGAACCATGGGTCATT
The DNA here is from genome assembly GCA_963932345.1 of Ophion ventricosus. Classification (NCBI taxonomy): domain Eukaryota; kingdom Metazoa; phylum Arthropoda; class Insecta; order Hymenoptera; family Ichneumonidae; genus Ophion; species Ophion ventricosus. The sequence continues at coordinate 17,715,621 of OZ010723.1, read as the reverse complement.
AAGTCTTGGGACTAACACACAGATGGCGCCGGCAATGCCATGCCGCTTTTGTTTTTCGCTAGTACCAACCTTCAAAAGATACGTGTAAAAATTTCATGACATTCGGTTCAGTCGTTGTCGAGATATTGAAGGTTAAGTGACGCTACATTTGTTTTTGCTTAGACGATGGATAAAAACGAGTTTCGTGTGTTAATCAAACACTGTTTTTTAATGGGAAAAAATATCGTTCAAGCTCAGCAATGGCTTGAAAAATGTTACGGGGAAAAGTGCCCATCGAAAACAACTATTTGCCGATGGTATGGGGATTTTAAACACGGTCGAACAACCACCGAAGACGCGGAGCGCTCAGGTCGTCCAATTGCGGTGGCTACGCCCGAAAACATCCAAAAAATTCGGAAAATTGTTATGTCCGATCGTAAAGTGAAGTTGCAAGAGATAGCTGACATCCTAAAGATATCAAAAGGCACCGTGTTCAAAATTGTGCATGAAAATTTGGGTATGAAAAAACTTTTGTCCAAGTGAATGGCGCGTTTGCTCACAGTGGAACAAAAACAACAACGAATTGATGATTCGGAGCGCTGTTTGAAGCTGTTTACGCGTGATAAAAAGGATTTTTTGCGTCGGTACATAACAATGGATGAAACATGGATTCATCTCTATACGCCGAAGTCGAGAAGAGCGTCGGCCGAGTGGAGAGGAGAGGGCGAAAGCCGGCCAAAGCGTCCGAAGACACAACAGTCAGCAGGCAAGGTCATGGCCTCCGTATTTTGGGACACGCACGGAATTTTGCTCATCGACTTTCTTCCGAAGGGCCAGACGATCAACAGCGACTACTACATTGCATTATTGGATCGATTGGATGACGCGATCAAGCAGAAAAGGCCTCACATGGTAAAGAAAAAACCGCTGTTTCACCAAGACAATGCACCGATCCACAAGTCGATGAAAACGATGGTGAAATTGAACGATTTACGAATCGAATTGCTTCGACATCCTCCATATTCACCAGATCTGGCCCCATCTGACTTCTACCTGTTCGCAAATCCCAAAAAGATGCTCCAGGGAAAGAGATTTGGCTCCGATGATGAGGTTATAGCCGCAACTGAAGCCTATTTTGAGGCAAAAGACAAATCGTTCTATAAGAAAGGCATCGAAAGTTTAGAAAAACGTTGGAACGATTGTATCGCTATGGAAGGTGACTATGTTGATGAATAAAGTCGAATTTTGCAAAAAAAAATGTGTTTTTACTGGTTAGTCCCGGGACTACATACATGAGCAACGTATCGAAAAGGAATTAAGGCCTTAGGTCACTCTTGGAATTTTCCAAAAATCGATTTTTTTTTGTTAAAAATGTACCTTAGTACCTATAAAATGATATTCCAAAAGATTATGGGTATGAAAAATCTGTAAGTACTCGATTTTCGAATTCTAGCGCAATCCCTCTCGATTCATGTGGTGGCTTTCTACTAACTTTAAACGCGTTTATCTCAAAACTACATTTTTCAAGTCGGCCAGACTCATAACTCAAACAAATTTCAACCGATTCACTTGAAATGTTAACTATATATTCAGAATGGAATTTTCTGAGGCACTACGTAGGATTTTTTTTATTATATTGCATAGTTCCTTTTTTATAAACAATTTTCTGACGTTTTTCTCGTGGCATTTTATACTTTTTGTTTTAGAAATGCGCCATTTTGGCAAAAAACAATATATAAAAAAAAATCCTACGTACTTCTACAGCTATTCTTATCTATAATCGAAAAAACTTTAGTGTCTCATCATAACTGAAAAATTATAGGAGCTGTTGGTCCGGCCGTTGACCTTCCAGAAATAAAGGCATCGTCGGAAAAATGCTGCACAGTCGCCATTTTGACATGTATCGCTGTGAAAAAATAATTTCTTATAGTCAACTACGTGTATAATAAAACCCCTATTTTGTAATTCCGATTTATTTTATGGTTTCGCTGAAAAAAAAATCACAAAATATGCCCTTTTTTCATTCTAGAGTGGCCTAAGGCCTGAATGAAACACGTTGTCGATCTCTCTCGAACGGATCGAAAAACATTGTAAATTCATATTGTTTTTTACTCGGTGGTTCGTGATTGATTTAAAATGTTTAAAGTTCGATCTAAGTTCATTTATTATTTTCTATTTTTAGTTTTCAATTTTTAATTGTCAATTTTTTAAGTGCCCTTTCATTTAGGACACCCTGTATGTGACATTGACTGCAGCATTAAATTATTCAACAGCGTGTCCTAAATTAAAACGTCAGAACGTCAAACGTCGAAAGAATAAAATTCAACTTTAAAAATAAAATGTTTAATCAAGTAAATTTAATAATTACATTGCTTTATTCCATGTTGCTCACAGGGTGTCCCAAATGAAAATGTCGAAACTCAGAATATTGATAGTATTATTTTTAAAAAAGGAGGAACTTAGATACGCAAGTGAAAACAAGACCGTTCGAAATTTGGTTGTTCCATATTGGCTTTTAACATTGAAACGCGAGAAATAGGAAATTTAATATTCGAATTGATTTTTCGAATTGACTCTTCCATCGAAAAAAGAATATATACATATACCCAAGGATGTCCTCACGAAAAAGTTGGAAACTTTACGAACCAATGAGAAACGAATGAATGCAGGGAAAAAGAAAAGTCCATCGAATATTCCCTAATTGTTCAAATTCGTTATCGAGAAGATCGCTGGAATAAAAAAAAAATGGCGAATCCAATTTTTCCACTTATTTGCTATGACTTATATGCATGCACATATATCGGAAAATCCGCACCGGCGAATATAATTCGATGAATTCGAGTACCTCTAACATCCGCGGAATAAAGTAAGGAGATGAGTGTGAAGAGAGAGAGGGAGGGAGGGTTGGAGCAAGGGAAGACTGACTCGAAAAGGCGCGAGTAATGTGAAGAATGTAGTGGCGGGAGGGTACGTGGGCGGTGGGGGAAGGATTGCCGGAGAATTAAAAGAGGCATTCGAGAGCGTAATGGAGTTTTACAGTAGCAAGGGAAGTGATATATTCCGTCGCCGCGTTTCGCTCTCCCATCAAAATTCCTCTCGCGCTGCCACTCTCCATCTCATTATTGGATTCTGCGTTACGCAATCGACATGCAAAGTTCATTAACGGGCGAACCCCGTGAGTAAAGCGGCCCCCCTGCCCGTCCCTCACCACCTCTACCATCCGCGATTGGCTTTCCGACAAAGTAATCGCGTCATCAGTTCGTAATGCGGAGACGTAAACCCGATATAACGATATGAGGAGAACGATTTTCCAAACGTTATTTCCTCGATCCTACGAAATTCACTAGATATTTTTTAATTCATTAATTTTATTGCATACATTAGGGTGATATTTGAAAAATTGAGATTCGTTCTATTCGTTGCTATAGCAGAAATATGAGTGTATGATTTTAAAAAATATATTTTTGGGCTAAAAAAAATGCTAGTATATTCTATATGTAGGTATTAGATGAAGTAAAAAGTTCTGCGCGTTTTTTTCTCTTTATTTCGACGATGAAATTAACATAGGTTTATCCGATTTAGATCAAATATGCGCCGTTTTGTTCGATAACTTTTGCCCATTTTGAAGGCAATTTCATAATTCCGCGATTGAAGAAGTCCTCGTCCCTATTGGTAAAAAAAACTTGACCAGCTCATTTTCACAAGCCTCTCTTGAGGCCAGTTTAGTACAATCAAGAAAATTTGGCAAATGCTTGAAAAGATGATAATCGCTTGGTGCCAGGTCTGGCCTATACGGCGGGTGCGATAGAACCTCCCATCCAAGATCTCGGAGCTTCTGGCGCGTCGTTAAAGATGTGTGCGGCCTGGCGTTGTCTTGATGGAACACAACACCCTTCCTATTGGCCAATTCTGGCCGCTTCTGGTCGATCGCCTGCTTCAATCTGGTCAGTTGTTGACAGTAGAGGTCCGAATTGAGTGTTTGGCCCGATGGGAGCAGCTCATAGTGGATGATTCTCTTCCAATCCCACCAAACACACAGCAAAACCTTCTTGGCCGTTAATCCGGGCTTGGCGATCTCGTTTGGGCCGGCTCACCGCGATTGGACCACGATCTTTTTCGGCTGTTCTTCTCGTGTGTGACCTATTTTTCATCGCCAGTCACCATCCGCTTCAAAAATGGGTCGATTTCGTTACGTTTCAGCAAAGAATCGCAGGCATCAATTCGATCCAAAAGGTTCTTTTGCGTCAATTCGTGTGGCACCCATACATCGAGCATCTTCTTGAGACCAGCCTTATGCAAATGGTTCCAAACGGTTTTCTGGCTAATCTTCAGTTCCTGGGCAATGGAATAAGTGCTCACATGCCGGTCCAGGTCGACGATTTCCATGATTTTATCGACATTTTCGACGATTGGCCTACCAGAGCGTGCCTCATCCTCGACGTCCATATTACCAGAACGGAATCGTTGGAACCATCGCTCTGCTGTTGCATTCGATACTGTATTGGCTCCATAAACAGCACAAATTTTTTTGGCCGCCTGCTTCCATTTTTCACCTTGGTCGTAGTGGTACTGAAGAATGTATCGAATTTTTACCTCCGTTTTGGAACGCTGTAACACACAACTCGCTTCACCAAACACAAAACTGTCAAAGAACTTTTTTTTAAGCGTAATGTCATCTTTAAATCGCTGTATAGTATGACCCGACGCGATGTATCATCGCGAAAACGCTTAGAACTTTTTACTTCACCCAATATATATATATATGGGACATATGTACATATTGATGTATTTACAAGCGATCGAAGGGGTGTGCCATCGTCGACAATTTGAACGTTCTCACAGACCGTACCTGTACAACGCAATATATATCCAAGCCCGAGAGCGAGGAAGCCCCGACGACGGGCACACATTTCCTTCTTCCTCGCGAACAAATATGAATCGATTCGTCGAAGCATTCGCGCCCCTCAACCGTTCTATCGAACAGCTTCGAATGTTCACACACGTAATCTACAGGGTGTCAAGACAAAAGTTGAATCAACGGGTCGATTCTATTGAACAAAACAAGTTGCGCAACCTTACTCGCGCAGCTCGAATATTTTTGACTAACTTTATTTTTTTATATATGTAATTATATAATAATAATCTAACGACCCAATATTTTTCAATCAACGAATATATATATATATATATATTTGTGAATAAACGATAAATTGCAATGAAGATTCCGGCAAAAAATTCTCACTCGAAGTGGCACGCAAATCTTACTTTCCGGTCATGAAGAATTTCGAACGAAGGGATGAGAAAAGAAAAGATCATATCGGAAAAATCGACGCTGTCGTCGGTCGCGTAGTGATGCTTCGAATACTTTTGAGAATACATTTATTTTTTACGTTTTTTTTTATTCAAGCGACGCTTGCAAATACATAGAGGGTGAAAATGATCACCGTGACGTTGCTGGAAGTAAAGCTGTTCGTCATGCGACTCTTGCTGGCATTGTAGCCCTCCATGTACATATATAATAGATAAACCAATATCTATAAATATATGTATGTAGATACATCTCTGAAGAATACCTACCGCTTTTCTCCCACGCAGATGATCATATATTCATTGAATCTTTCATCGACTTTATATATACATACGTACACACACACATATATATATATAGGGTGCCCGAAAAGTAACGCTCTGGTAGGCCAATCGTCGAAAATGTCGATAAAATCATGGAAATCGTCGAGTCGGACCGGCATGTGAGCACTTATTCCATTGCCCAGGAACTGAAGATTAGCCAGAAAACCGTTTGGAACCATTTGCATAAGGCTGGTCTCAGGAAGAAACTCGATGTTTGGGTGCCACACGAATTGACGCAAAAGAACCTTTTGGACCGAATTGATGCCTGCGATTCTTTGCTGAAACGTAACGAAATCGACCCATTTTTCAAGCGGATGAAAAATGGGTCACATACGAGAACAACAGCCGAAAAAGATCGTTGTCCATTCGCGGTGAGCCGACCCAAACGAGATCGCCAAGACCGGATTAACGGCCAAGAAGGTTTTGCTGTGTGTTTGGTGGCATTGGAAGGGAATCATCCACTATGAGCAGCTCCCATCGGGCCAAACACTCAATTCGGACCTCTACTGTCAACAACTGACCAGATTGAAGCAGACGATCGACCAGAAGCGGCCAGAATTGGCCAATAGGCAGGGTGTTGTGTTCCATCAAGACAACGCCAGGCCGCACACATCTTTAACGACGCACCCGCCGTATTGTCGAAACCTGGCACCAAGCGATTATCACCTTTTCAAGCATTTGCAAGATTTTCTTGATGGTACAAAACTGGCCTCAAGAGAGGCTTGTGAAAATGAGCTGGTCAAGTTTTTTACCAATAGGGACGAGGACTTCTTCATTCGCGGAATTATGAAATGGACAAAAGTTATCGAATGTCCTTCAAAATGGACAAAAGTTATCGAACAAAATGGCGCATATTTGATCTAAAGCGAAAAAACGCTCAGAACTTTTTACTTCATGTAATATGATATAATATAATGAAAAGAATTATTATATAATATTATATAATTACATACAGTGAGTAAAAAAATATTTGTAAATCGTGTGTTTCTCAAATTATCCTGCGAAAAAAAAATACTTTAGCATTTTTTTTGTAAAACAATTTGAAAAGCACGCGGTGTACAAATACTTTTTTACTCACTGTATATATATATATATATATATATATATATATATATATATATATATATATATATATATATATATATATATATAATCCACTACTATTATCTATAATATAAAAGAAGAGAAGGCTCGCAAGATGTCCGATAAAATTCTCAGCGGTTTCCCTCTCGAATCACCCCCACCTTTTATCACTCTCGCACTACCGAGTTATTTCCTATGTACATGCCTTCATATGGTTTTCGAATCATTCTACTTCTGGCTTCCACATATATATATGCACACATACGTATATGACATTCGAAGTCGTCTCGTCGCGTTCCGGAAATGCCTGTGCATGCGCTCATAAGTCGGCTCACGTAATATTGCCATGTCGCTCGTCGAACGCGCGCGTTCGTCCCATCATCGTACCCATCACAGCTCCTGGCCGCCCCCTCGAATATTCTCCTTTCTATGACAAAGCTCTTTCTCTTTTCTTTTTCGTTCTCCCTCTTTCTCCAGTCCCCCTTATTTTTTTTTCTTTTTTTTTTTGCGAACGCTACCGGCCAGCGACGCGAAAGTACCATTCAACTGGTAGACCCACATTTTGGGTGTTGGTGAAAGCACGAGAGGGAAAGAGAGCTAAAGGCAAGGAGAGGAGAGAGTCGTGGAGGATGGACGCGGAGCTGGTGCGAATCAATTTTCATTTATTGCATTTCATCGTGAATTGGTGCGCGATTACATATAAAGCAGAATATTATTGTGGCCACAATAATGGGGATCTTCACAATAGTGGTCATCTAGGTCCCACAAGGGATCTGACAAGGGGATCGGAAATTTGGCTTGGTTGGATAAGAAAAGACTCGAGCAGGAATATCGATCGAGATGGACCTCGTCGGATATTTTTGCTGGGCATAAAAACGAAAAATGAAATAAAAAACATTTAATTAAATTTAAAATCTACAGATATTACACAAAGTGCAACTATTTCATGACATTGAAAATGTAATCAGACTTTTCGGGTGGTAAAAAAACATTCTCACTATCCATCCATCAATCTAAACCAGACGAAACCAAACCAAACCTCAATAAACCCCAACAAACCCAAACAAACCTCAACAAACCCAAACAAACCTCGACGAACCCAAACAAACATCAACAAACCCAAACAAACCCAAACAAACCTGAACAAACCCAAATAAACCTCAACAAACCCAAACAAATCTTAACAAATTACGTACGTCGCAAACGTCAAAGTGTCCCGGATAGCAATTTGAACATCGAATTATTAAAATTGGAAAGCCGTTAATTTTATTAAGTTTTATTTAGGATCTTGTTCTTTGATCGGTTTTCCAAAGTAAACACGAACGAAATATTCCATCCATTTTCAAGTTAATTAAAGGCAGTGCAGAACGGCTTGCACGATTTCCTTTTTGTTTGTTTGTTGTTATTATTGTTTTTAGTTTGTTTTTCTTCTCTTCCCTCTGCACATAACCGCGAAACGACCAGTGCACGAGAGAGGCAGATAGGCTGGGCCCCGCGAGCGAAAATATTTTCGGTAATTCGCGAAAGACGAAACTACCACCCGAAAAGCTTTTCACCCGTAACCCGGTTCTCTTTCACCTTTATCCCGCGCCCTAACCCTCTTTCTTTCTCGCACTTTTCTTCCCTTCTCCCTCCCGCCTCTCTCGGTGCCGCACCTTAATTAATTTTCCAACTTTGCAAACACACAAAAATTAGAAGGAACAATCTCGGAGCCACCAAATTCCAAGTTCCAATGGAAATGTCCTCTCAAACACGATTTTTTTTTTCTTTTTTATTTTTTTAAATCCATAATATTTTTTTTTACATACATAAATACACATAAATAATCATAAACAAAAAAAAAGACAAAACCCTGAGCCGAAAAATTTATATATATTCTTTTTTATGCATAAATAAATTTAAAAAAAATTTAAATACATAAATACAAATGAATAATCGTAAATAAAAAATTAAAGATGTTGAAGACACTAAATTCCAGTTCCAAAAAAAAATACGTTCTCAAACTTTAATATTTTTTCAATGTTTTTTTTAAATACACTATAAATTATTATTATTATTTAAAATACAAACAAATACACACAAGTACTGTTATTTCGTTTTATTTTTATTTTTTATTAAAACCCCCCAAACCGTACCCAATAACCGTACCAGAAAAAAAACACCAGTTTTCGAGATATCACCAGGTGACGGGCAAAAGTTTCGAAGAATGAGAAGAAAATGCATAACGCGAAACTCATTTTTTTTTTTCTTAATTTTTCATCTTTAAAATACTATCTCGAGCGATCTTTTGCGCCTTTTTTTTCCAAGATCCGTAACTTTTCAGCCCGTTCGAAAATTCGAAAAGTGTCCGTACTTTTCGCCGTCAGTATATATATATCTATATGTGCATATACATGCGAATGTATCATCGGGTACGAACAAAAAGCACAAAAGTTGCCAATATCGAGGACAGCAGAGCAGCAGCGAGGAGAGAAGCGGGCCCCGTGTAATTTCTCGAGCGTCTCCGTCATCCCCGTAGTCGTGTATGTGGTTTCTCTCTCTCTCTCTCTCTCTCTCTCTCTCTCTCTCGCTCTCTCTCTCTTTCTCTCTCTCTCTTTGGTAGAGCCGTACAAACCGCGTTGCTCTAACCCCGCGAGCTCATGCATAATTCACGGTTCCTCGTGATATCCTCCCCCGCAGAGTCCGAAACACACATACAAATAGGCGTAGGGATACTCGTGCACACACACAGAGGTGGGCGGTTATCGACGTGTCCCGATTTCAAAGTTGTTTGCTCCGTTGGTTGTATACGATTCTATCGAGCAACGACGGCCAGATCGGAGGAAGCCTCTCTCTCTCTCTCTCTCTCTCTCTCTCTCTCTCCCTCTCTCCCCCTCTCCCTCGCATCCTCTCTCTGCTTTTATGCTACATCCCCCGGGACACAGAGTCGAGCAACGCGCGTTCGATAATCATTCCCAAGTCCTCTCTCTCTCTCTCTCTCTCTCTCTCTCTCTCTCTCTCTCTCTCCCCTCCCCCTCTCTCTCTCCCCCTCTCTCTCTCTCCCTCTCTCTCTCTCTTTTCGTCCCGCATCCTCGCGCAATTTCTCGAGGCCTCCGGAGAAAATTAGCAAGGAGATACTACAAGGAGGTGCCGAGAGCGCGCGCGAGAGAGAGAGAGAGAGAGAGAGAGAGAGAGAGAGAGTGAGAGGGAAACAAGGGCCACGAAGGGAGGCCGTGCCTGAGGCTGCAAGAAAAAACACTTATCGGTGACTCGTTTCTCGGTCGGGAACAGACTGTCTTTTTATCCGAGGATTTCCTCGCTGACGGTGACGAGCAAGGGCGCAGAAGGGCGACATTAATATGTAGGGCTCACTTTACGAGAGTATGGTTCTTTTGTGTGTGTGTGTTTTTTTTCTCGCCCTATACTTACATTTTTTTTTTTTATAACAGCCCGAAGGAAGCACATCGATTTTTTTCGGAGCCCAATTTTGTTATATATATATATATGCAAATAGATATGGGAATATATCTATATGCATGCGCGCATGGATTAGCTGCGTGTATGTATGTATATATTTATAGATTGCTTCGCGAATATTGAATATTATGCAGTCGGGTTATTGGGTAAGTCTCGGGGGAGAGAGACGTGGGTCACGCAAGTGGTGTCCTGATTCGCGCCCTCGATATTAATTAGTCCCTGAGCGTTTTGGTCCATCGCCTATATCAATGCCCCGAGAGAGCTTGAGCGAGCGAGAGGGGGAGACAGGGGAAGGACTCTTGGGAGCGAGATTCTGCACCCATATAATTGGAGCTTACGTATGCAAAGCGCGTATTTTTTGTAAAAGCATTCATCATTTTTCATTTTTTACGCATTATTTGCCATACGGATTTAAGCTCGGCATAAAAATTATGTATATCAGTAAATTATTTAATCGATCTCTCCTTCTCTCTCTCTCTCTCTCTCTCTCTGCCTTTCTCTTAATTTCTGCTCTTTTTTATAATTATCAATTGATAAGTCTTGTATTTCGTAATTTAGAATTGATGTATTTATTAATTTGTAATTAACGTCATTTATAACTTCTATTATTCTTATTTATAATTCTTTTTCGTTATTTTCCATAATTTTTTTGCCAGTATTTTCTCCTCTCTCTCTCTCTCTCTCTCTCTCTCTCTCTTCCTGTCTGTTTGACCCTGTCTCCTATTTTCTTTTCTTCCTCTCTCACATTGTCTCTTTCTATCTTCTTCTCTTTGACTCTCTTTCTCTCTCTCTCTCTCTCTCTCTCTCTCTCTCTCTCTCTCTCTCTCTCTCTCTCGCTTGTTCGCTCTCTCTGTCTCTCTCTTTCTCACTTTCTCGTCCGCCCAGTTGTGCAAAACTCATCTCTCGCAAGAGATGAGCATCATCAACGTAATAGCTACCGAAGTATAGCAACGTGCTCGTTTGAGAGAAATTATTTTCGGTGTGCTCGCATTCGAGCTATCCTATTATTGTCAATAGCGGGAAAATATCTCCGACGTGATTTACGATCACTTCTAATTAATTGTTATTTTCCGCTGGACTGGACAATCGTCAACGAGACCCCAATTCCCGAGCTCCTCTCTCTCTCTCTCTATCTCTTTCTCTCTGTGCGCGTCTATATGTGCGTCTGTGTACCAAGAAATAATCACCGTTTCTATGAATAATTCGCTTCAATAATTCTCGCCCCCCCTCTCTCCTCGTCGACCGTTATTCATAATAATGAAATATTCCGTAGCGTAAAATCTTGTGCCTCGGATGATTCTCGAGTGTGAATTTTCATCGATGCTCGTATCGCATACTGATTACCACCGCGTTAAAATATTACTGATTCCAATTAAATCAAATATTAACAAATACTCACAAGCAATTATAGAAAGAAAGGAAAAAAAAAACGTTCAATTGCAAATTTGACGCTCGTTATTATTCCACTATTCGAAATTGGATTACTCCAAATTTAAAAAAAAATAAAAATGAAAATGTTTAGAAAACTCGTCACATACGTGAAAATAATTTGAATAATGTTTTTTTCTCGTCTCGATCAATTTTTCGTCGCTACGACTGATGAAAATCCATTGGCGAATGAATTATTATCCGAAAATGTCTATTAATAACGAATGTTACGTGCGAAACTGACGTTCCTCCTTCCCCCATATTCCCGGGTCTTTGCTAATAAAACCTGTGACTTTTCACCGTCCATGTTCATCGAGACCCGAGCCTCACAAAGAGAAAATGAGAGAGCGAGAGAAGGAAACCGGAAATGAGATATGTATTTTGGCAGCCGTCCAACCGGAGCTTTTACCAGCTGTGAGACGCACAGCTTCCTCGTGGCGTGCGGCAGCGACCAGTTACAAACACCCACGGACAGGCGAAAATACCGTTTGCATTTCACCCCCTTCTCACCCCTCTAGATTTCTGATTTTCTCGTCATGGCTTTACACCTCGATGGAACGCTTCGAGGCGTGAAGACGCGAAGAAAGGCGGGGAGAAAGTGCACAGTTTCTCACGAGGAAAAATGTCTCTCTCATTTCTCTGTAGCTCTTTGTTCTTTTCAGATGCTTCTCTCTCTCTCTCTCTCTCTCTCTCCCCTCTCTCTCTCTCTCTCTCTCTCTCTCTCTCTCTCTCTCTCTCTCTCTCGCTCTCTCTCTCTCTCTCTCGGTAATATAATAAATAATAAATATAATAAATCAGTTTTCAATTTTTTCTATTAATATTTTATGGGGAATTTCTCGGTAATTGTAAAGTTTAGAAAATTCGGTGAATTTAGAAAATTTGAAGAAAACCAAAGAAAAAGAACTTATACAATATATATTTTAGATAAAACTTTTCTTAAATATTAAATAATATTTAAGAATGAAATGAAAACCCAAACAAACCCAAACAAATTCGGTGAATTTAGAAAATTCGAAGAAAACCAAAGAGAAAGAACTTATACAATATATATTTTAGATAAAACTTTTCTTAAATATTAAATAATTGCCGCTGTTCCGAATTATAATAAAATCGTCTAAATTGGCCATTATTTACCGATACATAAATTCCTTCCCTTTTATACTCTTGGAATCTTCACAATACGCTGTTTTTCCAAATTTTATTATTTTTTAAATATTATAAATGACCCAAGCATCGGGACATTCAAAATTTCAAAGTATTTCAATTTTCTATATTTTTTATACGAGGACATTTTTCAAATATTTTTACTTACTAGTTTTTTTATTGTATAAATTTGAAAACATTTTTATTTTATACATTTTTTATTCCAAACAGTTCGAAATATATTTACATTTTGAATGCAGCATTTTATAAATTTTAAACATTTTTATATTTTACTTTCTTAGTTCCAAACATTGTTAAATATATTTACTTTCTACATTTTTCATTCTATAAATTTCAAAATATTTGTTTATTCTATTTTTTTTCAAATGCCAAACCCAAACAAATGCGAACATTTTTTTTATATTTTTACTTTCTACGTATATTTTCTACGTTTGAGCATTTTCCCAAACGTTATCATTTTCCAAATTTTCGAACGATCCTTTCCTCTTTCGAATTATCATACTCTATCCTCCACCGTTCTCCCCTTCTCTCTGGCTGCCCTTTTATTTCTCTTTTGATTTTCGCCTTCCTTATTTTTAGTATCTACTTCCCTATCTGCCTACCTCCCCCATCCCTTCTCTCTCTCTCTCTCTCTCTCTCTCTCTCTCTTGCTCTCTTTCTCTTCTGTCGCCCTTCCTCGTCCCATTTACGAACCCATCAACCTTCCCACCCGTCCCTTTCCCCCCGTCTAACCGAGCCATCTGTATCTCGCGAATTTGCCGGTTCGTTGACTCCGATATGATGCAAACACGTAGAGCTATCCTCCATATATACGTACGAATCCCCTGGGATTCTTCCCGTCTCATTCCAGATTCGAGTGGCGGGGGCGGCAGAGGGACTGGTGGCCGTGGCGGCCTTGGTGGCGGCGGCAGCGGCGGCGGCGGCGGCGGCGGCGGAAATTGCGACGGAACTGAGAGACGAATGGTCGACATCACCCGAGATAAGCCGATCAAAGTTAACGTCAGGGTTCAGGTGCCCGTTCGCGATCATCCCAAGGTGAGACGAAACATCCTCATTCTCTTTGACATAACAATCATCTTCTTTTCCCTATTTTTTTTTTTTCCGGTATTCTAGTTTTTTTTTTATTTCCTCTTTATTACTGTAAAAAATTTCGAAAAAAATTCCGACGCTTACTTCAATAAAAGTCTTTAAACCTCAATCTTTGTTGAGGTTATTTATTTTATTTTTTTTAAGTCCATACGGACAAGCCCAGAGCAAAAAAAAAATTCGGTACCTACGGAATATTATTTGTTTCGAAATTCGAGATCAGTTTTCTTTTATTTTTTACCAAAGATTTTTTTCGTTCAACCAAAACTCCAATTTATTTAACGAAGTCGACTTCCTCTTTAATCCCTTGTTCGTCTTTTTTTTTTCGCTTTTTCAATTTTCTTTTTTCCTTGGCCTCGCGAATGCTGAAGGAGGATATATAGTGCTCGAATATTCGTGTGCGTAATTCAAAAACGAGAGCGCACGAGTGATTCATCGTGACTGGGAACGTTCATTAAATCCATATAGCCTAGTTGCAGGGAGGGGGGGGGGCGGATGCATTAGATCGGGACGCGCCAGCTTTAGCTTAATAAATCTCATTTAGATGTGTAGTTGACTCTTGTGCTCCGTACGGTATGATCGTACCTACATACATATAGACATATGGACAATATATATCTTTATATATATGTGTATGCATATACGTTATTACATAGGCTTATGAACCATATGCGTAAATCACGTAGCTGCGGTATTTTACCTCGTGTCCTATCGCGAACTTCCGCCGCCCTTCTTCATACCCTCGGCCCTTCCTCCTTTCACCCCATGCTGTGCGCCCCTTGCCCTCTTCCTTGCCATTTGCGCCTTCGCGATAACTTAATTAGCCGGCAAAGCATTTCCCTCTCTAACCGTCCTCCCCCGCGCGCGTCCAATTGCCTCCACCCTTTGCCACGTCGCCACGTGTCGCGCAATATTAGACCTGGCAGGAGCAGGTGCACTTCGGAGCTCGCCGCAGAGGAAAGAAATTAAGGAAGAAATATATTTAAAACAAAAAAAAAAGAAACAAAAAAAAAGCGAATAACTAATTGCAAAACTCGCGGAAAATCAAATTACTCGGGTGACGATTAAAAAAAAAAAGAAGGACGGCGAGAGGGTGATGTGCAAGCGTAAAAAAACAAATGGAAAGTAAATGCTAGGGAGAAATGAATAAATAAAGAGGGAAAAACTAAACTAAACTAAATTTAACGAAAACTAAACTAAACGGTAATTATGCCTAAGTGGGGCACCACCCCAATTTCGATGGGAAATATTTTTTTTTTCGTCATGAAGTTGTTGATTACATTATAGTAAGTGATGTTACGTCAGGGGAGGCTGACATTTCCTATTAATTCCATAAGTTATGGGGTTTTGAAGTTCCCGGAAACACGTGATGAGATAGGGCATTTTTCAACATTTCAACCCCTATCCTGAGGGTGAGGGGTTTGTTTGGATAAATTCATGGGAAAAGCCTTCCCGAATACAATGCCGAAGAGAAATCGCGGCGGTCATCTCCCCATAAAAAGTTATGGGCTTTTGAAGTTGCCGGAAATACGTGATAAAATAGTTCATTTTAATAGAAAACAATTGTGTTACCATATGAAATGAAAATGAAAATTTATGGTGTGAAAACTCACTTAATTTATTCCAAAAAAAAAAAACTGATTTTAGTATTAACCTTAAACCGTAGAAAAAAAATCGCATGACTTTGTAAATGATAAAACCAATCAACAGTTTCTGTTTTGATCTCAAATTTAAAACAAAAGTACATTGGTACTATTATACAGCAATTAAACCCAAGCATTGTTATGTTCACGTGTCCAGGTATCTATCTATTACACGTGATCTTGTGAGAATGAATGAATTTTTGTCACATATCAGTATGAATTTCTTTTTGTCACATATATGCAACGCAGTATGAATTTTTTTTGTCACATATATGCACACACACACACGCATACGCATACGCACACACACACACGCACGCACTTTTATTCATAACAATAGCCAGAAAAAAATGGAAAAATGTAAAATGTAGAAAATGCCCTACTTTATCACGTGTTTCCGGAAACTTCAAAACCCCATAACTTATGGAATTAATGAAAAATGTCAGCCTCCCCCGCCGGAATATCATTAGTGGTGACCAATTAAAACAGTTTATGCTAAACAGAATTTTTTTAACACCGAAATTGGGGTTGTGCCCTACTTATGCATAATTACCAACTAAACTGTAGAGGAAAAAAAATCAAGAGTAGAAGAGAGGAGAAGGATTTTCTATTTTCCAGTTTAGAGGATACGTGGAGTTGGGGTGGACAATGATCGTTTTTTGTCGGAAGTGAGGGGGGAGGAGGAATTAAGTGGGATAGGGAAGAGAAAAATGAACCGGGGGGTCAGAAGAATAAAAATTTGTAAAATTGCTATGTAAATAAGGAAAAGAAATAAAAAGACGAAGCGAGCGGACTGAAGAAGAGAGAGAGAGAGAGAGAGAGAGAGAGAGAGAGAGAGAGAGAGAGAGAGAGAGAAGAGAGAGAAAACGTATGGAGAATGCAACGAAAATACCTATTATCAGACTCATCTTTGACCCGAATTACACGAAGTAGTTGCTAAACGAACACGTTCAATTGAAGACTTTCGCTAACAAGCCACCCCTGTCGTACAACCCTTCCTACCCTCAACTCTTTGTATCTTCTCTTTCCCTATTTTCTCCTCCCCCTGACTTCCTCTTTCCTTATCTCTATTACTCTCTCCTCTCTCTCTCTCTATTTCTCTCTCTTTTTTTCTTTGGCCCTATCCCTTTCGCTCTTCCTCTCCTCTACCCTTCCCCCGTGTATATCGCTCCCGAGCTCTGCCTCAAGCTTCAACGTGCCCGCGGATTCCAACGAGTGTATTCTCTCTTCAAGCGGCATCGCAGATCGTTATAAACTTCCGTGACCCCCGGGCCACTCGCGAGCCCTACAGTGTCTTTATTTTGTTTTTTTTTTTTTTTCTTCTTTTTTCCTCTCTATCGTCCATCTCCACCGAGGGCTTTGTTTGTAAATTATTGTCGCAATCTTGTTATTTTGTTTCGTCTCTTTCCGGAATTCCGACATCGAGTTACGACATTCCGACTGATTGAACAAGAGTACTGTCAATTATCGTGGGCACACCCTTGAAGCGTATGCCTTGGAACATTTAACGTGACCACCCCAAATATCTTCGTTGCACTTAGAGTGACGAAAAAAATGTCAGGAGGTAATTTGATTGATTTCGAAGGGCTGATACAGTGGCAAAAAATTCATGTCTATCAATGTCATAGGTTTTGCGTTCTCAAGGTCATCAATAGTTTTTCGAATGGGAACATGTTTTTTTTTTTATTGAGACGTTGTAGCTGATATTCAGACGATTCCAATGGCCTATGATTATGACCTTGAAATGATTTTTCACCAAAATACACGTGTAAAAACGGGAAATCGTGATGGTATTGACAATAAGAATATCCGAATAATGTAATTGAATTTTTTGTGCAGAAAATTTATTGTAACAAATGTTCGAAGTGAATGGCCATTAACGACACATTTTTGAAGACGTCGGATGAATAGTATCTGGCGTGACAGCGGCGCAGGCTCTTGTAATTCGTTCTCGCATGTTCGCCGGCCTCGTCGGAACATCATAGTAAACACGATAACTCTCCCTGCGCCGCGCTCGGATATACATTTAAAAATGATTAATAAAAATAAAAACACGAGATTATATATTTTATGAACGAAAAAAAAAAAAAAATGACTTCGAAGTATTTTTCATAAAAGTCGCGGCACATTAGCCCCGACGTTTCATCGTAAAATTCGAGCTCTCGTTGAAGTTTCGTATTAGCATGTAATGAAAAGGTGGAGGGTGTATTATCCTTGAATAGCAGCGTTATCAGCGTTACGCTTACGATATTCGTATTCGTGAATATATATATATATATATATATATATATATATATATATCGCGTACCAGCTAACAAAAGGGCCTGCATAACCTCACTTAGCATGCATCCCATGAAGCTTACTCCGCCATTTTGTCTTGGAGGCGTCAGGGGCCGAGTGTGTTGACATGCTGGTAAGGCCGAACAATGGCGTCGAAAGCTCTGGTTAGACTTGGCCTCCCTTTATAAGCCGTTAAATTGGACGCCGGAATTGAGATTGTCTTCTGGTCTCGAAGAGGCTTCGGGGTGCAGCAACGTCAAGGCATTAATGACTTTTCTCATAGCGAGTCTCGTCGTCCATTTTGCACAGCGTAGTGTTAAGCTCAGCCTTGGGGAGATTTTACGATGGGATGAATCTGGGCAAAACTGGCCCAATCGGTTTCCGGCGAATTTCATGGTCTTTCTCTCCTCTCTCTCTCTCTCTCTCTCTCTCTTGCTCTCTCTCTCTCTCTCTCTCTCTCTTTCTCTGGGTTTCTTCGGATTTTGCTCTCTCTTTGTCTCTGAGCGCGATAAACGCACAGTTCATTTTCTCGTTTTCTTCCTGCTCTGTTTCTAGTTCAATTTCGTCGGGAAGCTTCTTGGGCCCAAAGGGAACTCGTTGAAGCGACTGCAGGAGGAGACCGGATGTAAAATGGCGGTCCTCGGCCGCGGATCCATGAAGGATCGTCAAAAGGTGAGAGAATTAAAATTCATTGGGAATCCGCCTGTACGATCCTCGAATTACGCAATGTGGAAACGGAGGGTGAAAAAAGAGGATCAAGGGTGGGCAATCGTTGAAACTTTGTATTTTTGTTTGGTTTCGTTTGGGTCAAGGGAATAAAAATAATACGAAAATTAAAACGAAAGCAGTCATTGAAAAAAAGAATCTACCAAAATGCAAATCGTAAAGTAGAATATACAGAAAACAAATAGTTGAAAAGTAAAAAAGATTAAATTCAAAATGAAAAAAATAAAGCAACAATGCATAAAATAAAAAAATCCAAAATTGTCTAGATTAAAAAAAAATAAAATTTATATAAATTTAAAAAATATAATTTATATTGAAAAAAATTTAATATATATAAATTTTTCAAATTCGTATTTATATAGATGGAATAATTTTAAATCAAAATAAATGTAATAAATTTAAATTTATATACATTTATTAAATGGACATTTTATTAAATTTCTACGATTTTATTTTTATAAAAACCCTTTCGTGAAAACGCAAAACAAATACAAATTTCTCAATTAAGATCTAATTTACGATGAGTTTTTCAGACTCGATATTTCGGCGAATTTGCAAAATCGTTGAAAAAAAAAAGAAAAAGAAAAAGACGACAACAAAAAGGTAAACGTGTAAAATTTTGCCGGTTTGAAGGAGGAAGAGCTCCGAGTTAGCGGGGATCCGAAGTTCTCGCATCTCATGGAAGATTTACACGTGGAGATATCCGCGTACGCAACCCCGGCGGAAGCTCACGCCCGGATCGCGTGGGCTCTGGCGGAAGTCGGTCGGTTCCTCGTCCCGGTAAGCGCAACTAACATTAAATACATTTCCGTACACGTGAATTTATTTATAACGTTTTTTTTTTTCGTTACATTTGTACACCTGAACTCGCCGGCTATATTTCATGTATACAGGAAATTTCCGACACACGCGAACACGAAATTTTCTTATCGTTACACTGTGAAGTTGAACACACCATTTCCGCCGAGCACATCTCTAGTACGCCTCAACCCCCTTAATTTCCACACCGAGATATTTCCGCACAGGCGGAAATTTCTCAACGAAATTGCGCGTAAAGTAACAATTTATTATTGTTGCTATTAATATTGCTGTTGTTGCTGCCGTTGTTGTTCATGTGATTATTTGTTTTTATTATTATTATTATTATTGTTATAAAAATATAATAGTGAGAATAATAAAATATCGATTATTATTGTTATTATTATTATTATTATTATTAATCAATATTTTGAACCGTATTTATTTCTTCGTAATTGACCAAAGCTTTAAGGCCTGAAAATTATTTTCGAATAATCTTACAAATTGCATGTATTTTTATTCTTTTGCAAAGCGCATTTAATTTCTTACTAAATTGCGTAAAAAAAAATTTCTTTGTGTTTCGTTTCATTTAGTTTTTTTAGAAAATTTCTAGTGATTTTTTTTTGTAGATTTTTTGGCGTTTTAATTTCTTCAGATTGGAAGAAATGATTTTCGAGAAATTGACAAAAAAAACATCGTCTTTAATTATATATCTATAGCATTAATATAATTATATAAAACATACCGCACGAAAAACATTTTTTTCTCTTAAAAAAAATATACTTTGGTTTTATGGACAGAGAGCCAAGACAAAAGGCCCGAACTACGAAACTGGCGAGTGTTCCGAATCCTGGCTTTTTATATATATATATATATATATATATATTTATATATGTATATGTGTGGTTGGGGATCAACGAAACAATGAACTGTTTGCATTCATTGAGGGGAAACTCACTCGGTGAGCTCGAACTTTAAACACAAACGAAGGGAAAGCTCCGTTTTTCCTGCCACGCCCCCATTAATATATCCCTATTACGTGAACACAAAGGCAAATACACACATACACATAGAGATTTGCACATTTATACGAAAACTCGTACAATTTGTGCGAGAACGACCCCATAATTTGCCCACCACCTGTAAATTCGTAATCGTCGTAACTGGCGCGTTTCAACAAATAACAATTTATTCTTCGCAGTTTATTAATTCGTCGCGATTTCATTTGATTTTATCAGGAATATTTTATCGGCAATTATTAATACTCGGCTGGAATTATTCAACTTCGTAAAGTAATTCTTAATGATTTTTCTGTCGAATCCGCGCCAGTAATTGAGCCATTTTATTTCTTGATGCGAGCCGTCGAGTTAATTGGACAGGGGAGAAGACCTCGTTTATCGGGGAAATTGACGTTGAACTGAGAGAACCTACATTCTCGGGTAGCATTGGAATATAGTGGTAGAGGATAATTAGGATTAATGATTTTGCGAAATGTTGTTCGATAGCTTTTTGGTATTGCTTATGATACATTGTTGGCTCGTTTGTTCTTTAAGGAGAAAAAAAACCCTTTAGACGCACCGAAAATGAGCCATTTTTTGTAAATTTTTTTTGAGGGTGTATGAAATAATCGTATTATTTTTTAATTTTAATGTGATTTTATTATAGGTTTAAAGAGCTCGAAAACATTTTTCTTTTTACTAAAGAAAATGGCGACGTTATAGCCTTTTCCCCCAGGCGTCTTTCCTGTGCCATCCAAAAATGCTCCATTTTTTTCACATTTTTACTGTTCATCTGAAACGGAAAACCAAAATATTTTTCGATTACTGACACATGTAGGGGAAGGATACACTTATAAAATTATTTAAAAAAGTATAAAATTGAAAATTACGCAGGCTTTTTAACCAAAAGCGCAAATTTTCAACCATTTTTCGACATTTCGACAAAAGTTCGATTTTCGATTGAAAAAAAAAAATTCATCATTTGTTATTAACAAATGGATAAACATATAAAAAAAATCATCCGATCATTCGACAAAAAATGTTATAAACTGTGCTCCGTCCGAATTTGAAGTAAATCGGACCAATAGATTTTGAGATACGACTTACGCCCTTTCGTAAAACACTTTCGAGAAAAAGGCAAAAGAAAAAAAAATTGTAAATCGCAGGAGGGCGGTTGGTCGTAGCGCAGTGAGCGATCTTACCCTTTGAACGCCCGAAAAAAAAATAATAAAAAAAAACAGAGGTATCACTGCACTTTAGACTGATTTGACATAACATCCAGGTATATCACAGAATAACAAATTTCGGCTTCTCTCGCCTGGGATTCCATCTCCGCCACATCCTCAATTCCATTGTGTTTTTTTTTCTTTTTTTTTTCTCGTCCGCTTCTTCTTTTGTCTCGCTCGTAAAACATTGTGGATGGTTTTTCTTTTGAATTTTTCACGAGGCTTTGAGTTATTTCTGAACAATGGCTGCGCTACTCCAACTTGTTCGTTGAGTTTTCTGATGGCAAGACAAGACTGAAGTTTATTAAAGCTCTCTCGCTGTTGCTGCTGCTGCTGCTGCTGCTGCTACTGCTCCTCGCTCCATTCCGCTTCTCGACGTAACTTCACTCCTCGTCCAATCGTATATTTTCATTGGATTCGCGGTAATTGCCTCGTATCAATTAACTTGGCTCTGTTTCGGAGCTTAACGAGGGAACGACGAGGAAACAATGTGAACAAGAGAGAGAGAGAGAGAGAGAGAGAGAGAGAGAGAGAGAGAGAGACAGGTTGATAGTGGATAAGAAGAGCGGAAAAGATTTTCTTCTTTTTTCTGCAACGACAGATGGAAGTGGACCTCTTATATAATTGGTGTAACGTGTACAGGGACGATTCACTTTCCGTTCTGTTACCTATACGCTATCCCAAGATGCAATTATCGCGCGCGCAATCACTGGCGTCTCCACGTGCCAAGATAAGAGCAATCGAAAGCTCGAAGAAATTCACCAATTATCCAACATTTATCTGGCATCTTCGACCTCTTTGCGTCAGTTCGACAGCCTTTGGAGACGCTCCAAAATAACGATAAATCTATCAGGAAATATATTAGATGAAGTAAAAAGTTCTGAGCGTTTTTTCGCTTTATTTCGACGATGAAATTTAACATAGTTAGGATTATCCGATTTAGATCAAATATGCGCCGTTTTGTTCGATAACTTTTGTCCATTTTGAAGGCAATTTCATAATTCTGCGATTGAAGAAGTCCTCGTTTCTATTGGTAAAAAAACTTGACCAGCTCATTTTCACAAGCCTCTCCTGAGGCCAGTTTTGTAGCATCAAGAAAATTTTGCAAAAGCTTGAAAAGGTGATAATCGCTTGGTGCCAGGTCTGGACTATAGGACGGGTGCGATAGAACCTCCCATTCAAGCTCTCGGAGCTTCCGGCGCGTCGTTAAAGATGTGTGCGGCCTGGCGTTGTCTTGATGGAACACAACACCCTTCCTATTGGCCAATTCTGGCCGCTTCTGGTCGATCGCCTGCTTCAATCTGGTCAGTTGTTGACAGTAGAGGTTCGAATTGAGTGTTTGGCCCGATGGGAGCAGCTCATAGTGGATGATTCCCTTCCAATCCCACCAAACACACAGCAAAACCTTATTGGCCGTTAATCCGGGCTTGGCGATCGTTTGGGCCGGCTCACCGCGATTGGACCACGATCTTTTTCGGCTGTTGTTCTCGTATGTGACCCATTTTTCATCGCCAGTCACCATCCGCTTAAAAAATGGGTCGATTTCGTTACGTTTCAGCAAAGAATCGCAGGCATCAATTCGGTCCAAAAGGTTCTTTTGCGTCAATTCGTGTGGCACCCATAAATCGAGCTTCTTCTTGAGACCAGCCTTATGCAAATGGTTCCAAACGGTTTTCTGGCTAATCTTCAGTTCCTGGGTAATGGAATAAGTGCTCACATGCCGGTCCGACTCGACGATTTCCATGATTTTATCGACATTTTCGACGATTGGCCTACCAGAGCGTGGTAGGCCAATCCATTTTTATTTCCGACCACCTTGCCTCTCGCACACGACATAATGAATAATTGTCTCAGCAAAATTTTTTCTCATTCCCATTATTCGATTTTATAATTTAGAAAAAAAAGCATCCAAGGAAATATTTTTTCAACAACTAAAAAGTCGAATATTTGTTCACAAGCTAAAAATAATACGTTTGGATATAAATAAATGCAAAAAAAAAATCAATTCCCCTAACAAGAATTGAATAAAATACACATATATATTTAAATTCTTATTCAAAAAATATTCTATTCAATTCTTGCCAAAAGAAAAATATATATTTTCCCTTTGGCAATAATTGAACAAAAGCTATAATTTTTTACGTCGGCCCTGATATAACTGAACAGGGTTAAATTAAATTTTTATCCCTACTTCCCCCCCCCCCCCCCCCCCCGCCCCACACACATACGTATAAACATTCTGACCCATAACTGTAAAATACCAAAGTGTCTGTTCCCGGTGTTTCATTAAAAGAGCCCCGTAAAACGAGAGCTTCGTTTCAACCAGGTGTGACATTAAGTTAGGGAAAGTTTACACGATATTATGAGGGGCTAGATTTAGTTTAAAGAGGAAAGCCGAGTTAAAGGAGAAACGCGGCGTACGATCGTAAATTTCAGGATTACAACGACGACATAAGGCAGGAACAAATGTGGGAGATGCAAATACTGAGTACACAACAGGGCCGAGAAGGCTCGTATCAGACTACGGAGGCACCCTCGAGTCCTGAGACAGGCTCCGAAGCAGCGAGTTCACCAACATCGAGTATCACGGCTAACTCACTCGAGGGACAAGAATCCACGGCACCGAGGCCAAGTCCCTCGCCCCCGCATCCGACAGCCCTAAAGTCACAGGGTGTTGCGCCACTTCAGGCCGTGACGCCGAGCCTAGGTGAGCATCTGCGGAGATTTCAAGTTTCCAAGTGCACCACTTTGGACCGATCCTCCGTACGAACACACTTTCCCCGTGCACCCATTTGTCGTCTTTCGGCTTACAAATTTCCCGTAGCACTTTGAAACTCCTCGTAAAAACGACGCCCTGTGATTATGAATTGCCCAAGCGGTGGTCAGGTTTCTTACCGCGTTGGAGAAACGGGACGATAAGCATCCTGCTAAATTGCACTTGATCGAGGAAGATTTTGAAATTTGGAATTTGCACATTTTTCTATTGCGCTTGGACAGGTTTTGCTTGAATTCGTGTTTGGAATTTCGACGCTCAACAGGCTTATGTTCTTTCATTGGATACTAGCTTTTGCACGTGACTTCGTCCGCGTGGATTTTAGGATTTGACACTGAGAGGAGACAAACTAGCAGAGAAAAAAAGTAAGCAATTAAGATAGTAGTCTCGCCAAGACGTTTTTCTGTAGATTTTTTTTTTTAAGGCTCCGCACCACGGTTCGTGCGCGGTACGAGGGTATATTTTTCGTAATTATTTTCAAATGGCGAACCAGCGAATTTTATTTCCGATTTTCATGGAAAATTTTCATCGTTCATAAAAAAAAAATAGAAGGGGGCCCTTTATAAAAAAAATCCCCACGTGGTGCCATAGAGACTGGATTTTCGAACAGTTTAAGACTTGGCGCATGCAAATCGGATGAATAGTTTTTTTAATATGTTGTCAACCAGATTGAAAAACGTAGTTTCGAGAAAAACGCGTTCAAAGTTTTGCCGAAGGATAATTCAACATACAAACTAAATTTTTTATTTGTCTCTTTTTTTTTGTTTCTCACCGTTAGTCAGCTATTCCTGGACCATACAACAGCTCCTCAGCATCCAGAGACTCATCATTTTTTTCATGTTTTACACGCAGACGGTTTCACATAAAATGCTGTATCTCCGCCAATTTTACAAATTACTTTAAAAAATTTGGTGAGAGCATTCTTAACAAATGTATCTTTCAGAAAATGAAAAAAAAATGATAAAAAAAAATTATTACCGTGGTGTGGAGCCTTAATTATGAGGACCCATTCAGAACACTATTAAATGATAATCTGCATATCTTCCAAATTTCATGTTTCTATCTTCAGCGGTTTAGGCTGTGCGTTGTCTATATGTCAGTCAGTCAGTCACGGAACTGTTTTCGTTCGCAAGTATTTAGGCCTCACAGAAAGTTCGAAGGGAACTTGCTAAGAGGACTTAATCAAGTGTAACGCGTTCTCCTAATTATTGTCATTTCCTCAAGCCTTCTCGTTTGAAGGCTCGATGAACAAGGATTGCTTTGTTCCTAGATCGAGGATCTAATACTAATAATTAATGAGCCCAGTGGCAATGTCGACTTAGTGGCTACCAGGATGCAAAATAATGAAAAGTTACCCAAAACCGCCTACTTAAAGATCCTAGAAAATCTTACAGCTTCTCCATCAGTCTTCCATCCAATTTCCTCCATATTAGTCATTAAGTTCCATTCGTTGACCCGTCGTTCCTTTCATTCCGGATGAACCGTCCATTTACCCCTTGTTGGATCTTGCAACGATGTTACTCCGAGGTAGGATTTCATTAGAATTGCGTGTTGCGCGTTTAGGGGGTCGAAAGCGACCACTTTTGGCGGGAGCGAGGCCAGCGATGTCACCAACGAAACGTACCGTGATGTCGCTTCTCGCGCGTGCCCGAGCAGCCCAGAACAAAGAGCCACTCCAGCCACCGCCGTCGATTGTCGGGGGATCCAATCATCCACAGTCACCGACGTCGATCATCCAGGCAAGCATGCAAATGCCGACAGCCGGTGGTGGTGGTGGTGGTGGTGGTGGTGGTGGTGGCGGCGGCGGCGGTTGCTTGCAGCCCGGAACGCAGCAGGTCTCCCAGCAGCAAGTGGTTCCCGGGGGTGGTGTTGGACAACAAGTAGCGGCCCAGCAGATTCAGCTAGTCGGGCAGTCGGTCCCACCACAGACGGCCCAGCACACCACCGCTCCGCAGCAACGCCAGGCCATCATACCGCAACACTCCCAGCACCAAGTCTTACCACCGGCGTTACATGGCCTCATACACGCACAGTAAGTATCCCAGCTGTTCTTTTATCATCGTGAAAGATCAAGTAGAGAAGTTCACTTGATATCCAAACCGTCTGGACCAGCTGATCCGTTTTTTTTTTTTTAA
This sequence comes from Ophion ventricosus, assembly GCA_963932345.1. Classification (NCBI taxonomy): domain Eukaryota; kingdom Metazoa; phylum Arthropoda; class Insecta; order Hymenoptera; family Ichneumonidae; genus Ophion; species Ophion ventricosus. The sequence continues at coordinate 17,689,215 of OZ010723.1, read as the reverse complement.
CGATCAGAGATTATTGGCATTGGCACTAGCAGCTGCCACTTCAGACTGAAGTAGCAACTGGAGGGCAATTCTAGAGAAGTTCATTCAGTGTCGAAACAGTCTGGAACAGCTGATTCTACTTCTGGAACGATCAGACTTCTCTGGTCGTTCTTGGCTTCGAGATTGGCAGCTGGAGGGCAATCTAGAGAAGTCCATTCAGGGTCCAGACAGTCTGGACCAGCTATTTCTCTGGAGCGATCACATGAGATTGGTATTGACTTTTCCTAGCCAACTAGCAACTGGCCGAGCATTTTCAATTGCCCGCTACGTAAAAAAAAAAAAAAAACAGAAAAGAAGTGTACCACTGAATAAATAAAAACAGTCCAAGTTCCCTAAAGTTCCATCGGCGCTCACTTGAATAAATTCCTCAAGAAGGATATTCTCACGAAGGTTTTCCCAGGAAAATTGTTTCGAATACATAAAATGCCGGAGGTTTCTCGCGAGCCTCGCGCAGGCACTTCGTAAATCTTTTCGTCGCGCAAACCTTGCCAGTTTTTTCTTTTTTTTTTTTTCCACGCGACGCCTACGTGGCGCCGCCTAATTTTCTATAGAGCTTCGTAGCGTGTAGGAAAGCCACCGACTGTGAGAGCTATATACGGCTTATTGCCTCGTACTCGGGGCCAACGTGAAATGTGCACAGAGGCGATGTGTCTTCCTTTCGGGCCGGGCTTTGGAGTCAGTGTTCACTACTTCTCTGTGACACGATGCTCGTTAGTATGCGCGGACTACATGATCGAATTAACTTTGACGCATGAGAGAAGCCTTCGCTCTCGTCTGCCTCGCTCCTGCCTCATACCCCAGACTCACCCCTAAATTCAATCAATTATCCTTCGTAAAGTGATTAGAAAAAAAAAAACGAGAAAAAAACTATGAGAAAAAATCGATATTCACCAGGGTGAGATTGCCGAGTGGTCTCGTGTGTAAAATCGAAGTAGATAATAAACTGCCAGTAGTTCGAGTCCTCGTGTGGTCAGACGGCAATTGGAAATCGTGCGTCGAAGCCTCGTTCGTTTTTTTTTTTTATCTCCCAACGATTGCCCCAATTTTTCATCAAGCAGATCCTTCGTCCCTCACATTAACCGCGAAAAAAAAACCAGCCAGGAATGATAATAAATCTAATTAAAGCACCGCCCTTCGAAAAACTGTTTCAGGAGGGCTGCCGGCGGGCCGACGGTGGTACCGATGCTACGAGAAGATTTCATGGCAGGAGTGAACCTCGTTTAAATTTTTACGCGCACCAGGTCCAAATATTTCCACATAGCGTGAATTTCGTATGAATATATATATATATATATATATATATATATATATATATATATATATATATATATATCCATACGTACACATACATATATATGAATAATAATAATTGACAATTGAAAGAGAAAAATATTAATATAGAATTATTTAAGACGTTGTCAGTCGTGCACGAGTGTCGAGAACTTCTATGTGAAAAAGGAAAGAAAAAAAAAAAACGAAAAGTAACGATTCCAAAATTATTCAACCGAGGACGGCTTGAGTAGAAAAAACGTAAAATTAAAAAACGCACATAAATTATGAGAAAACGAAAAACGTACTATGAGTGTCGTTAAGGCTTTAAATAATTTATACACAGAGTGATAATTATAAGATGGCCGTTTGTGTTTTTCAAGAGCCTTGCGCGTACGTTTCGAGACCGAGAAAAATATAATTTTCAATGGTTTTTCATAATCCTCCGCGGATAAAAAAAATATAGCGTATTTTTGCCATAAGTAGTATTTGCCAAAAAATGAAGCACTTTGGGACAAAGTCAAAATGTCCATATTGAGTACAACGGAATGACGATAATTAAATTCCGAATAACACGCATGAAAAAAACTTCTTTTTTTTTTGTGTATTCCGTCATTGGGAAGAAAATTATTGAAGGTGCAATTTTAAAGTGGAGGAATTTGATTCCATTTCGAAAGAGTTTTTTTTTGTTCCGTGTGCGGAATTTTGATCTTCAATCCACTGAATAGAAAATAGAATATTGATATTTTTTTCCAAAATGGTCAATTTTTCACGGCGCATAGTACTCGTCACAAAAATACGCTATATTTTTGTTCGAAGAGGACTTGAAAAACGATTAAATATCATATTTTTTAACGATTGAAATAATCTCCGCGCCCGAGCCGTTAAAAAACATATGACCCTTTTATAACTGTCACGCTTTGCACGTATACATAAAGCCCGCTAAACCTGCGAAAGTATTACGAATATATATATATATATATATATATATATATATATATATATATATATATATATATATATACACGCATACATATGTTCGCCATTTTCGTTACAACACATACCACACACAGGACACATACATACGAATATTCTAACGTTTGGGACAATTGTTTTTCATCAATAATAAAGTATTTGTAATTGTATCGATCGATCAGTCGATCGCTCAGCATGCACATATTTAAAAGGATCATCGACAAAGATCGTGTTATCATTAAACGCGAAGCGAATGATGAATGTTACGAAGAATAAAACCACAGCAAACAGCAGCCAACAACAAATAGGCAGTAATGTTGTGAAATTCTGTTTTACGTGTACGATAGAAATTTTATTAGCTTTTACGAAGGATCGCCGCGTCCGAAAAAAAAATCGAAAAAAAAAACAAACAGCAACAAACTGAAGTGAAAAAAAAAAGATTATTTCGGGCCTAAATCTCGATAGCGAGCCGCGCGAAGCTACCGAGTATTGCGTAAGTGCGTTGTACGTCTCGTCGAAATTTCTCATCGAATCTCTGGGAGAAATAAGCGATTATTGCAAAGAAGAAAAACCAAAGAAAAAAACGAGAGAAATGAATAAAATAGTAATTGTCACGACACACCAATCAAGGAATGGGGGAAAAAAAAAAATAGAAAGGAAAGAAGGAAAAATGAATAATAATTTAACATATCATTGTCTCGGTATTTTCTCCGTCTAACTCGTTCGGGGATCGTCCATCGAGGCCTCCGTCTCGCAGGCGCGCAAAGCTTAAAACAGCGCTGACAAAAAGAAATGAAAACGAAGATTAAAGAAAAATATATATATACAAAACACAGAAGAAAAGATAATGAAAAAAAAAAAAAACGAACACATTTTTCACGATACAAATTATTATTGTCCATTCATTGGCTATGGATATATATGTATATGTAATGTCGAAGCTTGCTAAGCGTTTGTTCGAAAATACTACACACACACTACCACACATTTTCATGTATGGGGCATTCCCTGAAGAATCGACGGTTGCGCGAACGTGCTAATTAGAAAATATACGATTCTTTTCTACGAAAATTTGTGCATATATATATATATATTATTTATACTGCGTTAAAGCGTGAGAAAAGTACTGCAGATCAATTCAAAAAGATGATTTTTCATTCGGTTAAAAAAATTCGTATGAATTATTTTGTTTCATTTATATTCATTATTTTACTTAATTAATTGAATATTTATATATATATATATATATGAACGCCGAATGATCGTCATACGAGAACAAATGAAATGAAATTAATTGAATTCTGGACGCTTTTGATTTCGAGTGAACAATATTTGTGACGACATCGAATCTGCCGCAGTGGGGAATGTCCCACACGTGCGCGTAAAAATGATTTGGTCGTGAGGCGTCCAAGCGCTGTACACGAAAAAAAAATGTTGCGATTAACGATGGAAGAGAGAAAGAGAGCGTAACATTGTGGTAAGAGAAATAAAAAAAAGAGGTACTAAAAAAAGGGAATAGAAAAAATGAAAGAAACGACGTTAAAAAAAATTTGGAAGAATAAAAATAAGTACGAAGCCAATTATTGTAAATACGTAAGAAGCAGAAACGAAAAAAAGAAATCGTTGAGTATCGTACGAAAAAATGGCGTATTTGCACGGACCAATAAGCTTACGTTTTAGAGCTCCCCTTAATACCCGTCCCGCACCCTTATTCCTGCTCTCCTCAACCCCGTGACCCTTCGTTTATGTCCTCTTAACAATTTCGAAATGCTTCGTCGTGATAACGATATTAAAATATGTGTCATTTAATATTGTAGATAACAACTTATGGACACGGAAGATGAGACTTGTCTAGATTAAGTGTGAGGCTAAGAAAAAAGATAAATAAACAAAACAAGGAAGAAAAAAAAAAGAAACGGGCCATCCAATTCTGTTTGTTTGCAATTTGAAGTTCTATTGCCCAAAATTGTCAACTACTTCTCGAAAAAATACGAGAAATATTAATTTCTCGATGTCATATGAGTGTGGAAAAAAAACGAATAAGGAACATTGTACGTATAGATTTTTTTTGGGAAAATTATAAAAAATAGTTCAACGTTGCATGATGAGAAGTAATTGAAATAGGAGTTTGAAAAGATTTCTAATTAAAAATGAGGAATTTGAATAGAAAATCTTAATGTGGAAATAGGGTTTTGAAAAAAGAATCTCAATTAAGAATTACGAATTGAAAAGATTCCTGATTGAGAATTAAGAATTGAAAAAAAAGAATTCGTTATTAAGAATTGAATAAAATCCAAATTGAGAATTAAGAATCCAAAAAAATCCTAATTAAGAATTAAGAATTCTCAACAACAACAAAAAAATCCCCTTTAAGGATTGGGCATTGAATAAAATCCCAATTAATAATTAGAAATACAAAAGAATTCCGTAATCACCCGATTGATTTAAAAATAACGTTCACAATATAGAAAGCAACTTTACGAATATCTGAAGAAGAAAAAAAATTATTTTTGCCCTTGCATAAATACGGAATAAATGCAGCTGCATGTAATAATCAGTGGTTATTAATCGAATTAGAGTATTCGTGTCTTGGCCCCGCAAACTCCCATTTATTTAAGCCCTCAAAGTTAAGGCTACTCTCATAACGGATGAAGGACCGCGAGCGCTTTTTTTTGCGAGACAAAAAAAAAGAGCGAGGAAAGAGAACGAATCCAAACAAAGGAAGAGATTTAAAAGAAATATTTAAAAAATGTAACCTTAATATAGAAAAGTGTGTCGTAATAGCCCTTCGACCTTACTCCTTCACCGCCCACTCTCCCTCCCTCCCCCTCTGTCCGCCACCGAACTTACGCTGTCATGAAACTCAAATTCTAAAAATATGTGTAATCTAGTCGAATGCACGAATACGAAGAGACGATGAGGCGAGAAAAAAAGAACGAGAGAGAGAGAGAGATAGAGAGAGAGAGAGAGAGAGAGAGAGAGAGAGAGAGAGAGAGAGAGAGAATAATGGTGTGATATTTTTTGAACTATGATTACGCCTATTAATAATGAGAATGTTTTTCTTTAAAGAAAGACATTACTACTATTGAGATATTTAAATAAATTAATATATATATATATATATATATATTAATATAAATATATGTATATATATTGACACTACCGGCGAGAGGTATGGAATAACTTTTAGCACTTTTTCGTTCAGAAGCGGCCATAAGTACAAAATTTCAAATTTTTTTTCTCAAGCCCTTTTTTTCGTACGGATATTTTATTTTCATAAAATGAGATGAAGATTTATATTCATTTATTTTTAGAAATTATTTTTAAAATTTTATTTAAATTCAGTATTTTTTAATGAACATTTTAAAATTTATTTTGGCTATTTTTCAAAATTTATTCTAGAAGATAGGAAAAACTTTGTGGTAAATTAGAAAAAATCGGGGAAAAATTAGAGAATAAGAAAAAAAAAGCATAATGAAGCTTGGTTTTTTTCAAATATTTTGAGCACTACCTCGAACATTCGTGTGGGCCTTTTTTTTCTCGACGAGATACGTAACTTTTCGTCTCGATCGAAAATTCGAAAAGTTTGGACAACCTTATTGCCGGCAATATACACATGCATATAATATGATGTTAATAAATCTATATGGATTCTTGGCGTATGCGTCTGACTTTAATAAAAAGTAATAATTCCGAAGAAGGGAAGCGAGCGAGGGATGGGTCGGCACGTTCCGAAAGCACACAACAACAACAAAAAAACCGTAAAAAGAAAGATAGAAAAAAATAAGAACCAAAGATTTGCACCTTTTCATGAATTTTCGAACTTCGAAAGTGTGAGAAAAAAAAAAATCCCTCGCACTGCAGGCCCGACTCCTCAACGATCGCTAATAACACATTAATGTTAAATAAAGAAAAAAATGAAGAAAAAAAAGCACACACACACACACACGCATGGACACGGACACAAATACACAGACAGATTAATTAATTGATAAATGAATAACGCCGTAAAAATGTATTCGTTTTCCGTTCGCGCGCTAAGCGCGATCGGACTATCGATATATAAGAATTGTCATAACACGATGTTAAATAATAATTCAATTATCTAGTCGATGTAATAATAAAAGTCAAAAAAGAATAATAACAATGCGATGAAAAAGGCTCAACCGTCGATGTCCTTCGAGCGAGTTGTGTCGACGCTCATATTCCCGGTGTATTAAAAAAAAAAAAAGGTATATTTCTGAATAATGGGAAGGGTAAAAATGTACTCTCAGACGAGAAGCTTCAGAGCCGCGAAATGCATGGGTGGACCTCGTGGACCCGCGGGGGAAAAAAAGGTTCGTACTTTAAAATTATTAATAAAAAAAAAATTGATGAAAATATTTTAAAATGTTACGAAATTTTAAAAAGCTTTTTTTTTTATTTAGTCTGATTTTATCACACTTTACCATATTTTTTAATTTAATTTTTTTATTCTTTTTCTACTGGTTTTTCGGTAATTTTCTCCATTCTCAATTCTTTGGTTTTCTCAATTTAACTCTTGTCAATTTTTTGCCTATTTTTCTCCTTCGTTTTCTGGTGGCGATATTTTTTGTGGTGTCTGATTTTTTTTGCTCTCGTTTGTCTCGTCCTCGATCTTCCATTTTTTTTTTGCCTTCGTTTGCCTTATTGTCCATTTTTATTTCTCTGGCAATTTACTTTCCCTCCTATTCTTTTCTACGCACAAAATTACATTTTTGCCGTCGCGATTTGACCACGAGTGTTTGTTGTGGCAAATTCCGTTCGAGTAAATTACTGCGTTTGAATTTGGTCGAGATGGAGTCTGTGGAGGGCACAAACCGTTTACGAAAATGTCCAACTATTCACGTGGCGTTTATTAAAGTTTTCAGTAACGTGTGACGAGAGAGAGAGAGAGCGAAAGAGAGAGAGGAAATTTCGCACTCTCGATGGGTCGATTGGTGCTTGACACTTGAAAAGAGTTGTCCACTGCAGTTTTCCTCCCACTTCCGGTTGGCTTACTCGCGTTAGCCGGACGTGTGGAAATACGACTTTTTGCCCGAGGACTCGTACGAAAAAAAGCCCCTTAAAACTTTTCAATTTCATTTCGACACGTTCGAAACGATTTTACAGGCTTCAGGGAAAGTATTCTGGCACAGCTCAGAGAGACACAAGAACTAGATTATCGCAATTTACAAAATCATTTTACCACAGATTCAATCATATATATATTGTAACGGTACGCATGACACAGCATGGCAGCTGACTGAGGCATCCTTCCTAAAAGGAATCCTCCTAAATCATCATTTCGAATCCCTGTCGTCTAACAGCGATATCTCCTCATCTGATCTCAAACGGAGAAAATCTTCGAGAACCCTACCACATATAAAAAATTACACCAACTCTTCCTGTACTTTCTGTCCCGGACCGGGAACAGAAGGTACATTGAAAACGGAAACGTTTCAATATATATATATATATATATATATATATATATATATATTCTTTTTCAAACTATTTTCAATTTTCAAGGCTATTCTGTTGCCCTGTAAATTAATAAGCGTCAATAGTATAATTTTTTTAATAGCACCGATTTGTACGCGCGACCCTGGGAGCGCGAGTGCGCCTGCGCACGCCGTCACGCGACGAACAGTTCCTCCTCCTGGGGCCTAGCCGAGCATGCGCTCGCTTATGGCACGGGACGCGTCAGTCTCGGCCCGTGCGTCATAGCGCGTGGATCTTTCGTTACGTAGGAGACCCCGTATTGTTTACTTCACTGCACGGCCTTCGTCACGTTTCTACCTAATCGCGCACCCCACATCAAACGGGCCTTCTTAAAAAAAACAAGTATGTACTGCTAATCAACCCCCCCCCCTTTTTTTATGGTTCCATCGTGTAGGAGGCGTCGAGAGGAGTAACTTTCATTAGGCCCATTAACCCTCGGCGGTCGCACTGGATCACTCGTGACCAGAGCGGAATTTCCCTTAAACGGAAAAAGGGCGGGGCCTGGTCTCTCCCCCTAACAAAACTTAGGGTAGGCAAGGCCCTAAACCCGTAGTTTGGCCAGTCTCTCTGCCAGTTAGTGTACGAGCTACGACACTGTAAACATTGAGAGCGGTCGTGAGCGACCCAGCGCGACCGGCGTGTGAGCGAAAGTCGCTTTTGCGGAATTCCTTGTTTTTCGGTCCGAGGCTTCTGAAATAGTGTGTCGAGGTATGTGGAGTAATATTATAATTTTCTGAACGTTTTTTTTTTTCCAAAAAAAGGCAAAAAAATGTTCATAAATTTTTTTTCCAAGATGGCGGAAAGAACGTCGGATTGCTTTTTACAGCCGCACAGAAGGAGGAACCGATACTTTTGATCAGATGTGCCACGCGTACGACACCGCTCGCGTTACTTTGAGCTGGACTCAACGACTATTTTTTGGTATGCTGGATCAAGCGGTAATTAATTTCGTAATATTGTATAATTTGCAGACGTCAAATGCGGCTTTGAGTAGACGAAACTTTATCAAAGAACTAACATTCCCGTTAATTCAACCGCAATTGCAAATGCCAATTGGCATTGCCAATTGCCAAAAGAGTTGGCAATTGGCAATGCCTCCAATTGCCAACCCTTCGTACTTCACTTCGCGTTATGATTCGCGAAATACTCGCGATTGATTCACAACCCACGGAACGCACAAGCAAATTGCCGAAAAGAAAACGGTGTTCGTTTTTTTCAACCGGTAAAAAAACGTCGTATTGTTGTGCGCGATGTGAAAAAACCATGTGCGAAGAGCACCGCCTGTGCGTCTGCGCACCATGTATCGGGGGAATATAATTTTTTTTCTCAATGTAACTGATCACGTGCTGACATATCTTCAAATAAAAGTAATATTTTTTGCAAAAAAATGATAATTTATTTGTGTTTCATGAATATCATGAACTTTCCTCTCCTTGAAATCGTCCATTTTCAGGTGACTGAATAATTATATTTTTTTTCGGCAGCAATGATCGTAACCCGGTTTTTCTTCAACCTTAAGATGTCCATGAAGATAGTCTATGGTATTTTTTTTTTCTTCTTATGACACGTTTTGTTTTTATTGACATTTGAGCAAAAACACCTATGCAAGACGCGGATTAGAGCGCTCGAATGCACGACTTGTATACCGGTATGGTATTTGTTTTGTATGATGTATTCGAAAAGAGTTCTGGCTCCTAACTGTTGTCAAATAACTGTAAAAAAAAATTATCAGCATCTTAACTATGCAAGTGTGATCTGCTGATGGATAGGCGTTATTTCTAGGTACTTTCTGGGTAGGATACTATGGTATTTGTACTGTTCGATGTATTCGAAAAGAGTTCTGGCCCCTAACTGTTGTCAAATAATTGTAAAAAAAAAATTATCAGCATCTTAACTATGCAAGTGTGATCTGCTGATGCATAGGCGTTATTTCTAGATACTTTCTGGGTAGGATACTATGGTATTTGTATTGTTCGATGTATTCGAAAAGAGTTCTGGCTCCTAACTGTTGTCAAATAATTGTAAAAAAAAAATGATCAGCATCTTAACTATGCAAGTGTGATCTGCTGATGGATAGGCGTTAGTTCTAGGTACTTTCTGGGTAGAATACTATGGTATTTGTATTATTTGATGTATTCGAAAAGAGTTCTGGCTCCTAACTGTTGTCAAATAATTGTAAAAAAAAATTATCAGCATCTTAACTATGCAAGTGTGATCTGCTGATGGATAGGCGTTAGTTCTAGGTACTTTCTGGGTAGAATACTATGGTATTTGTATTATTTGATGTATTCGAAAAGAGTTCTGGCTCCTAACTGTTGTCAAATAACTGTAAAAAAAAAATTATCAGCATCTTAACTATGCAAGTGTGATCTGCTGATGGATAGGCGTTAGTTCTAGGTACTTTCTGGGTAGAATACTATGGTATTTGTATTATTTGATGTATACGAAAAGAGTTCTGGCTCCTAACTGTTGTCAAATAATTGTAAAAAAAAATTATCAGCATCTTAACTATGCAAGTGTGATCTGCTGATGGATAGGCGTTAGTTCTAGGTACTTTCTGGGTAGAATACTATGGTATTTGTAGTATTTGATGTATTCGAAAAGAGTTCTGGCTCCTAACTGTTGTCAAATAATTGTAAAAAAAAAATTATCAGCATCTTAACTATGCAAGTGTGATCTGCTGATGGATACGCGTTAGTTCTAGGTACTTTCTGGGTAGAATACTATGGTATTTGTATTATTTGATGTATTCGAAAAGAGTTCTGGTTCCTAACTGTTGTCAAATAATTGTAAAAAAAAATTATCAGCATCTTAACTATGCAAGTGTGATCTGCTGATGGATAGGCGTTAGTTCTAGGTACTTTCTGGGTAGAATACTATGGTATTTGTATTATTTGATGTATTCGAAAAGAGTTCTGGCTCCTAAGTGTTGTCAAATAACTGTAAAAAAAAAATTATCAGCATCTTTACTATGCAAGTGTGATCTGCTGATGGATAGGCGTTAGTTCTAGGTACTTTCTGGGTAGAATACTATGGTATTTGTATTATTTGATGTATACGAAAAGAGTTCTGGCTCCTAACTGTTGTCAAATAATTGTAAAAAAAAGTTATCAGCATCTTAACTATGCAAGTGTGATCTGCTGATGGATAGGCGTTAGTTCTAGGTACTTTCTGGGTAGAATACTATGGTATTTGTATTATTTGATGTATTCGAAAAGAGTTCTGGCTCCTAACTGTTGTCAAATAATTGTAAAAAAAAAATTATCAGCATCTTAACTATGCAAGTGTGATCTGCTGGTGGATAGGCGTTAGTTCGAGGTACTTTCTGGATAGAATACTTTGGTATTTGTATTATTTGATGTATTCGAAAAGAGTTCTGGCTCCTAACTGTTGTCAAATAATTGTAAAAAAAAAATTATCAGCATCTTAACTATGCAAGTGTGATCTGCTGATGGATAGGCGTTAGTTCTAGGTACTTTCTGGGTAGAATACTATGGTATTTGTATTATTTGATGTATACGAAAAGAGTTCTGGCTCCTAACTGTTGTCAAATAATTGTAAAAAAAAATTATTAGCATCTTAACTATGCAAGTGTGATCTGCTGATGGATAGGCGTTAGTTCTAGGTACTTTCTGGGTAGAATACTTTGGTATTTGTATTATTTGATGTATTCGAAAAGAGTTCTGGCTCCTAACTGTTGTCAAATAATTGTAAAAAAAAAATTATCAGCATCTTAACTATGCAAGTGTGATCTGCTGATGGATAGGCGTTAGTTCTAGGTACTTTCTGGGTAGAATACTATGGTATTTGTATTATTTGATGTATACGAAAAGAGTTCTGGCTCCTAACTGTTGTCAAATAATTGTAAAAAAAAATTATCAGCATCTTAACTATGCAAGTGTGATCTGCTGATGGATAGGCGTTAGTTCTAGGTACTTTCTGGGTAGAATACTATGGTATTTGTATTATTTAATGTATTCGAAAAGAGTTCTGGCTCCTAACTGTTGTCAAATAACTGTAAAAAAAAAATTATCAGCATCTTTACTATGCAAGTGTGATCTGCTGATGGATAGGCGTTAGTTCTAGGTACTTTCTGGGTAGAATACTATGGTATTTGTATAATTTGATGTATTCGAAAAGAGTTCTGGCTCCTAACTGTTGTCAAATAATTGTAAAAAAAAATTATCAGCATCTTACCTATGCAAGTGTGATCTGCTGATGGATAGGCGTTAGTTCTAGGTACTTTCTGGGTAGAATACTATGGTATTTGTATTATTTGATGTATACGAAAAGAGTTCTGGCTCCTAACTGTTGTCAAATAATTGTAAAAAAAAATTATCAGCATCTTAACTATGCAAGTGTGATCTGCTGATGGATAGGCGTTAGTTCTAGGTACTTTCTGGGTAGAATACTATGGTATTTGTAGTATTTGATGTATTCGAAAAGAGTTCTGGCTCCTAACTGTTGTCAAATAATTGTAAAAAAAAAATTATCAGCATCTTAACTATGCAAGTGTGATCTGCTGATGGATACGCGTTAGTTCTAGGTACTTTCTGGGTAGAATACTATGGTATTTGTATTATTTGATGTATTCGAAAAGAGTTCTGGTTCCTAACTGTTGTCAAATAATTGTAAAAAAAAATTATCAGCATCTTAACTATGCAAGTGTGATCTGCTGATGGATAGGCGTTAGTTCTAGGTACTTTCTGGGTAGAATACTATGGTATTTGTATTATTTGATGTATTCGAAAAGAGTTCTGGCTCCTAAGTGTTGTCAAATAACTGTAAAAAAAAAATTATCAGCATCTTTACTATGCAAGTGTGATCTGCTGATGGATAGGCGTTAGTTCTAGGTACTTTCTGGGTAGAATACTATGGTATTTGTATTATTTGATGTATTCGAAAAGAGTTCTGGCTCCTAACTGTTGTCAAATAATTGTAAAAAAAAAATTATCAGCATCTTAACTATGCAAGTGTGATCTGCTGGTGGATAGGCGTTAGTTCGAGGTACTTTCTGGATAGAATACTTTGGTATTTGTATTATTTGATGTATTCGAAAAGAGTTCTGGCTCCTAACTGTTGTCAAATAATTGTAAAAAAAAAATTATCAGCATCTTAACTATGCAAGTGTGATCTGCTGATGGATAGGCGTTAGTTCTAGGTACTTTCTGGGTAGAATACTATGGTATTTGTATTATTTGATGTATACGAAAAGAGTTCTGGCTCCTAACTGTTGTCAAATAATTGTAAAAAAAAATTATTAGCATCTTAACTATGCAAGTGTGATCTGCTGATGGATAGGCGTTAGTTCTAGGTACTTTCTGGGTAGAATACTTTGGTATTTGTATTATTTGATGTATTCGAAAAGAGTTCTGGCTCCTAACTGTTGTCAAATAATTGTAAAAAAAAAATTATCAGCATCTTAACTATGCAAGTGTGATCTGCTGATGGATAGGCGTTAGTTCTAGGTACTTTCTGGGTAGAATACTATGGTATTTGTATTATTTGATGTATACGAAAAGAGTTCTGGCTCCTAACTGTTGTCAAATAATTGTAAAAAAAAATTATCAGCATCTTAACTATGCAAGTGTGATCTGCTGATGGATAGGCGTTAGTTCTAGGTACTTTCTGGGTAGAATACTATGGTATTTGTATTATTTAATGTATTCGAAAAGAGTTCTGGCTCCTAACTGTTGTCAAATAACTGTAAAAAAAAAATTATCAGCATCTTTACTATGCAAGTGTGATCTGCTGATGGATAGGCGTTAGTTCTAGGTACTTTCTGGGTAGAATACTATGGTATTTGTATAATTTGATGTATTCGAAAAGAGTTCTGGCTCCTAACTGTTGTCAAATAATTGTAAAAAAAAATTATCAGCATCTTACCTATGCAAGTGTGATCTGCTGATGGATAGGCGTTAGTTCTAGGTACTTTCTGGGTAGAATACTATGGTATTTGTATTATTTGATGTATTCGAAAAGAGTTCTGGCTCCTAACTGTTGTCAAATAACTGTAAAAAAAAAATTATCAGCATCTTTACTATGCAAGTGTGATCTGCTGATGGATAGGCGTTAGTTCTAGGTACTTTCTGGGTAGAATACTATGGTATTTGTATTATTTGATGTATACGAAAAGAGTTCTGGCTCCTAACTGTTGTCAAATAATTGTAAAAAAAAGTTATCAGCATCTTAACTATGCAAGTGTGATCTGCTGATGGATAGGCGTTAGTTCTAGGTACTTTCTGGGTAGAATACTATGGTATTTGTATTATTTGATGTATTCGAAAAGAGTTCTGGCTCCTAACTGTTGTCAAATAATTGTAAAAAAAAAATTATCAGCATCTTAACTATGCAAGTGTGATCTGCTGGTGGATAGGCGTTAGTTCGAGGTACTTTCTGGATAGAATACTTTGGTATTTGTATTATTTGATGTATTCGAAAAGAGTTCTGGCTCCTAACTGTTGTCAAATAACTGTAAAAAAAAAATTATCAGCATCTTAACTATGCAAGTGTGATCTGCTGATGGATAGGCGTTAGTTCTAGGTACTTTCTGGGTAGAATACTATGGTATTTGTATTATTTGATGTATACGAAAAGAGTTCTGGCTCCTAACTGTTGTCAAATAATTGTAAAAAAAAATTATTAGCATCTTAACTATGCAAGTGTGATCTGCTGATGGATAGGCGTTAGTTCTAGGTACTTTCTGGGTAGAATACTTTGGTATTTGTATTATTTGATGTATTCGAAAAGAGTTCTGGCTCCTAACTGTTGTCAAATAATTGTAAAAAAAAAATTATCAGCATCTTAACTATGCAAGTGTGATCTGCTGATGGATAGGCGTTAGTTCTAGGTACTTTCTGGGTAGAATACTATGGTATTTGTATTATTTGATGTATACGAAAAGAGTTCTGGCTCCTAACTGTTGTCAAATAATTGTAAAAAAAAATTATCAGCATCTTAACTATGCAAGTGTGATCTGCTGATGGATAGGCGTTAGTTCTAGGTACTTTCTGGGTAGAATACTATGGTATTTGTATTATTTAATGTATTCGAAAAGAGTTCTGGCTCCTAACTGTTGTCAAATAACTGTAAAAAAAAAATTATCAGCATCTTTACTATGCAAGTGTGATCTGCTGATGGATAGGCGTTAGTTCTAGGTACTTTCTGGGTAGAATACTATGGTATTTGTATAATTTGATGTATTCGAAAAGAGTTCTGGCTCCTAACTGTTGTCAAATAATTGTAAAAAAAAATTATCAGCATCTTACCTATGCAAGTGTGATCTGCTGATGGATAGGCGTTAGTTCTAGGTACTTTCTGGGTAGAATACTATGGTATTTGTATTATTTGATGTATACGAAAAGAGTTCTGGCTCCTAACTGTTGTCAAATAATTGTAAAAAAAAATTATCAGCATCTTAACTATGCAAGTGTGATCTGCTGATGGATAGGCGTTAGTTCTAGGTACTTTCTGGGTAGAATACTATGGTATTTGTAGTATTTGATGTATTCGAAAAGAGTTCTGGCTCCTAACTGTTGTCAAATAATTGTAAAAAAAAAATTATCAGCATCTTAACTATGCAAGTGTGATCTGCTGATGGATACGCGTTAGTTCTAGGTACTTTCTGGGTAGAATACTATGGTATTTGTATTATTTGATGTATTCGAAAAGAGTTCTGGTTCCTAACTGTTGTCAAATAATTGTAAAAAAAAATTATCAGCATCTTAACTATGCAAGTGTGATCTGCTGATGGATAGGCGTTAGTTCTAGGTACTTTCTGGGTAGAATACTATGGTATTTGTATTATTTGATGTATTCGAAAAGAGTTCTGGCTCCTAAGTGTTGTCAAATAACTGTAAAAAAAAAATTATCAGCATCTTTACTATGCAAGTGTGATCTGCTGATGGATAGGCGTTAGTTCTAGGTACTTTCTGGGTAGAATACTATGGTATTTGTATTATTTGATGTATACGAAAAGAGTTCTGGCTCCTAACTGTTGTCAAATAATTGTAAAAAAAAGTTATCAGCATCTTAACTATGCAAGTGTGATCTGCTGATGGATAGGCGTTAGTTCTAGGTACTTTCTGGGTAGAATACTATGGTATTTGTATTATTTGATGTATTCGAAAAGAGTTCTGGCTCCTAACTGTTGTCAAATAATTGTAAAAAAAAAATTATCAGCATCTTAACTATGCAAGTGTGATCTGCTGGTGGATAGGCGTTAGTTCGAGGTACTTTCTGGATAGAATACTTTGGTATTTGTATTATTTGATGTATTCGAAAAGAGTTCTGGCTCCTAACTGTTGTCAAATAATTGTAAAAAAAAAATGATCAGCATCTTAACTATGCAAGTGTGATCTGCTGATGGATAGGCGTTAGTTCTAGGTACTTTCTGGGTAGAATACTATGGTATTTGTATTATTTGATGTATTCGAAAAGAGTTCTGGCTCCTAACTGTTGTCAAATAATTGTAAAAAAAAATTATCAGCATCTTAACTATGCAAGTGTGATCTGCTGATGGATAGGCGTTAGTTCTAGGTACTTTCTGGGTAGAATACTATGGTATTTGTATTATTTGATGTATTCGAAAAGAGTTCTGGCTCCTAACTGTTGTCAAATAACTGTAAAAAAAAAATTATCAGCATCTTAACTATGCAAGTGTGATCTGCTGATGGATAGGCGTTAGTTCTAGGTACTTTCTGGGTAGAATACTATGGTATTTGTATTATTTGATGTATACGAAAAGAGTTCTGGCTCCTAACTGTTGTCAAATAATTGTAAAAAAAAATTATCAGCATCTTAACTATGCAAGTGTGATCTGCTGATGGATAGGCGTTAGTTCTAGGTACTTTCTGGGTAGAATACTATGGTATTTGTAGTATTTGATGTATTCGAAAAGAGTTCTGGCTCCTAACTGTTGTCAAATAATTGTAAAAAAAAAATTATCAGCATCTTAACTATGCAAGTGTGATCTGCTGATGGATACGCGTTAGTTCTAGGTACTTTCTGGGTAGAATACTATGGTATTTGTATTATTTGATGTATTCGAAAAGAGTTCTGGTTCCTAACTGTTGTCAAATAATTGTAAAAAAAAATTATCAGCATCTTAACTATGCAAGTGTGATCTGCTGATGGATAGGCGTTAGTTCTAGGTACTTTCTGGGTAGAATACTATGGTATTTGTATTATTTGATGTATTCGAAAAGAGTTCTGGCTCCTAAGTGTTGTCAAATAACTGTAAAAAAAAAATTATCAGCATCTTTACTATGCAAGTGTGATCTGCTGATGGATAGGCGTTAGTTCTAGGTACTTTCTGGGTAGAATACTATGGTATTTGTATTATTTGATGTATACGAAAAGAGTTCTGGCTCCTAACTGTTGTCAAATAATTGTAAAAAAAAGTTATCAGCATCTTAACTATGCAAGTGTGATCTGCTGATGGATAGGCGTTAGTTCTAGGTACTTTCTGGGTAGAATACTATGGTATTTGTATTATTTGATGTATTCGAAAAGAGTTCTGGCTCCTAACTGTTGTCAAATAATTGTAAAAAAAAAATTATCAGCATCTTAACTATGCAAGTGTGATCTGCTGGTGGATAGGCGTTAGTTCGAGGTACTTTCTGGATAGAATACTTTGGTATTTGTATTATTTGATGTATTCGAAAAGAGTTCTGGCTCCTAACTGTTGTCAAATAATTGTAAAAAAAAAATTATCAGCATCTTAACTATGCAAGTGTGATCTGCTGATGGATAGGCGTTAGTTCTAGGTACTTTCTGGGTAGAATACTATGGTATTTGTATTATTTGATGTATACGAAAAGAGTTCTGGCTCCTAACTGTTGTCAAATAATTGTAAAAAAAAATTATTAGCATCTTAACTATGCAAGTGTGATCTGCTGATGGATAGGCGTTAGTTCTAGGTACTTTCTGGGTAGAATACTTTGGTATTTGTATTATTTGATGTATTCGAAAAGAGTTCTGGCTCCTAACTGTTGTCAAATAATTGTAAAAAAAAAATTATCAGCATCTTAACTATGCAAGTGTGATCTGCTGATGGATAGGCGTTAGTTCTAGGTACTTTCTGGGTAGAATACTATGGTATTTGTATTATTTGATGTATACGAAAAGAGTTCTGGCTCCTAACTGTTGTCAAATAATTGTAAAAAAAAATTATCAGCATCTTAACTATGCAAGTGTGATCTGCTGATGGATAGGCGTTAGTTCTAGGTACTTTCTGGGTAGAATACTATGGTATTTGTATTATTTAATGTATTCGAAAAGAGTTCTGGCTCCTAACTGTTGTCAAATAACTGTAAAAAAAAAATTATCAGCATCTTTACTATGCAAGTGTGATCTGCTGATGGATAGGCGTTAGTTCTAGGTACTTTCTGGGTAGAATACTATGGTATTTGTATAATTTGATGTATTCGAAAAGAGTTCTGGCTCCTAACTGTTGTCAAATAATTGTAAAAAAAAATTATCAGCATCTTACCTATGCAAGTGTGATCTGCTGATGGATAGGCGTTAGTTCTAGGTACTTTCTGGGTAGAATACTATGGTATTTGTATTATTTGATGTATTCGAAAAGAGTTCTGGCTCCTAACTGTTGTCAAATAACTGTAAAAAAAAAATTATCAGCATCTTTACTATGCAAGTGTGATCTGCTGATGGATAGGCGTTAGTTCTAGGTACTTTCTGGGTAGAATACTATGGTATTTGTATTATTTGATGTATACGAAAAGAGTTCTGGCTCCTAACTGTTGTCAAATAATTGTAAAAAAAAGTTATCAGCATCTTAACTATGCAAGTGTGATCTGCTGATGGATAGGCGTTAGTTCTAGGTACTTTCTGGGTAGAATACTATGGTATTTGTATTATTTGATGTATTCGAAAAGAGTTCTGGCTCCTAACTGTTGTCAAATAATTGTAAAAAAAAAATTATCAGCATCTTAACTATGCAAGTGTGATCTGCTGGTGGATAGGCGTTAGTTCGAGGTACTTTCTGGATAGAATACTTTGGTATTTGTATTATTTGATGTATTCGAAAAGAGTTCTGGCTCCTAACTGTTGTCAAATAACTGTAAAAAAAAAATTATCAGCATCTTAACTATGCAAGTGTGATCTGCTGATGGATAGGCGTTAGTTCTAGGTACTTTCTGGGTAGAATACTATGGTATTTGTATTATTTGATGTATACGAAAAGAGTTCTGGCTCCTAACTGTTGTCAAATAATTGTAAAAAAAAATTATCAGCATCTTAACTATGCAAGTGTGATCTGCTGATGGATAGGCGTTAGTTCTAGGTACTTTCTGGGTAGAATACTATGGTATTTGTAGTATTTGATGTATTCGAAAAGAGTTCTGGCTCCTAACTGTTGTCAAATAATTGTAAAAAAAAAATTATCAGCATCTTAACTATGCAAGTGTGATCTGCTGATGGATACGCGTTAGTTCTAGGTACTTTCTGGGTAGAATACTATGGTATTTGTATTATTTGATGTATTCGAAAAGAGTTCTGGTTCCTAACTGTTGTCAAATAATTGTAAAAAAAAATTATCAGCATCTTAACTATGCAAGTGTGATCTGCTGATGGATAGGCGTTAGTTCTAGGTACTTTCTGGGTAGAATACTATGGTATTTGTATTATTTGATGTATTCGAAAAGAGTTCTGGCTCCTAAGTGTTGTCAAATAACTGTAAAAAAAAAATTATCAGCATCTTTACTATGCAAGTGTGATCTGCTGATGGATAGGCGTTAGTTCTAGGTACTTTCTGGGTAGAATACTATGGTATTTGTATTATTTGATGTATACGAAAAGAGTTCTGGCTCCTAACTGTTGTCAAATAATTGTAAAAAAAAGTTATCAGCATCTTAACTATGCAAGTGTGATCTGCTGATGGATAGGCGTTAGTTCTAGGTACTTTCTGGGTAGAATACTATGGTATTTGTATTATTTGATGTATTCGAAAAGAGTTCTGGCTCCTAACTGTTGTCAAATAATTGTAAAAAAAAAATTATCAGCATCTTAACTATGCAAGTGTGATCTGCTGGTGGATAGGCGTTAGTTCGAGGTACTTTCTGGATAGAATACTTTGGTATTTGTATTATTTGATGTATTCGAAAAGAGTTCTGGCTCCTAACTGTTGTCAAATAATTGTAAAAAAAAAATTATCAGCATCTTAACTATGCAAGTGTGATCTGCTGATGGATAGGCGTTAGTTCTAGGTACTTTCTGGGTAGAATACTATGGTATTTGTATTATTTGATGTATACGAAAAGAGTTCTGGCTCCTAACTGTTGTCAAATAATTGTAAAAAAAAATTATTAGCATCTTAACTATGCAAGTGTGATCTGCTGATGGATAGGCGTTAGTTCTAGGTACTTTCTGGGTAGAATACTTTGGTATTTGTATTATTTGATGTATTCGAAAAGAGTTCTGGCTCCTAACTGTTGTCAAATAATTGTAAAAAAAAAATTATCAGCATCTTAACTATGCAAGTGTGATCTGCTGATGGATAGGCGTTAGTTCTAGGTACTTTCTGGGTAGAATACTATGGTATTTGTATTATTTGATGTATACGAAAAGAGTTCTGGCTCCTAACTGTTGTCAAATAATTGTAAAAAAAAATTATCAGCATCTTAACTATGCAAGTGTGATCTGCTGATGGATAGGCGTTAGTTCTAGGTACTTTCTGGGTAGAATACTATGGTATTTGTATTATTTAATGTATTCGAAAAGAGTTCTGGCTCCTAACTGTTGTCAAATAACTGTAAAAAAAAAATTATCAGCATCTTTACTATGCAAGTGTGATCTGCTGATGGATAGGCGTTAGTTCTAGGTACTTTCTGGGTAGAATACTATGGTATTTGTATAATTTGATGTATTCGAAAAGAGTTCTGGCTCCTAACTGTTGTCAAATAATTGTAAAAAAAAATTATCAGCATCTTACCTATGCAAGTGTGATCTGCTGATGGATAGGCGTTAGTTCTAGGTACTTTCTGGGTAGAATACTATGGTATTTGTATTATTTGATGTATACGAAAAGAGTTCTGGCTCCTAACTGTTGTCAAATAATTGTAAAAAAAAATTATCAGCATCTTAACTATGCAAGTGTGATCTGCTGATGGATAGGCGTTAGTTCTAGGTACTTTCTGGGTAGAATACTATGGTATTTGTAGTATTTGATGTATTCGAAAAGAGTTCTGGCTCCTAACTGTTGTCAAATAATTGTAAAAAAAAAATTATCAGCATCTTAACTATGCAAGTGTGATCTGCTGATGGATACGCGTTAGTTCTAGGTACTTTCTGGGTAGAATACTATGGTATTTGTATTATTTGATGTATTCGAAAAGAGTTCTGGTTCCTAACTGTTGTCAAATAATTGTAAAAAAAAATTATCAGCATCTTAACTATGCAAGTGTGATCTGCTGATGGATAGGCGTTAGTTCTAGGTACTTTCTGGGTAGAATACTATGGTATTTGTATTATTTGATGTATTCGAAAAGAGTTCTGGCTCCTAAGTGTTGTCAAATAACTGTAAAAAAAAAATTATCAGCATCTTTACTATGCAAGTGTGATCTGCTGATGGATAGGCGTTAGTTCTAGGTACTTTCTGGGTAGAATACTATGGTATTTGTATTATTTGATGTATACGAAAAGAGTTCTGGCTCCTAACTGTTGTCAAATAATTGTAAAAAAAAGTTATCAGCATCTTAACTATGCAAGTGTGATCTGCTGATGGATAGGCGTTAGTTCTAGGTACTTTCTGGGTAGAATACTATGGTATTTGTATTATTTGATGTATTCGAAAAGAGTTCTGGCTCCTAACTGTTGTCAAATAATTGTAAAAAAAAAATTATCAGCATCTTAACTATGCAAGTGTGATCTGCTGGTGGATAGGCGTTAGTTCGAGGTACTTTCTGGATAGAATACTTTGGTATTTGTATTATTTGATGTATTCGAAAAGAGTTCTGGCTCCTAACTGTTGTCAAATAATTGTAAAAAAAAAATGATCAGCATCTTAACTATGCAAGTGTGATCTGCTGATGGATAGGCGTTAGTTCTAGGTACTTTCTGGGTAGAATACTATGGTATTTGTATTATTTGATGTATTCGAAAAGAGTTCTGGCTCCTAACTGTTGTCAAATAATTGTAAAAAAAAATTATCAGCATCTTAACTATGCAAGTGTGATCTGCTGATGGATAGGCGTTAGTTCTAGGTACTTTCTGGGTAGAATACTATGGTATTTGTATTATTTGATGTATTCGAAAAGAGTTCTGGCTCCTAACTGTTGTCAAATAACTGTAAAAAAAAAATTATCAGCATCTTAACTATGCAAGTGTGATCTGCTGATGGATAGGCGTTAGTTCTAGGTACTTTCTGGGTAGAATACTATGGTATTTGTATTATTTGATGTATACGAAAAGAGTTCTGGCTCCTAACTGTTGTCAAATAATTGTAAAAAAAAATTATCAGCATCTTAACTATGCAAGTGTGATCTGCTGATGGATAGGCGTTAGTTCTAGGTACTTTCTGGGTAGAATACTATGGTATTTGTAGTATTTGATGTATTCGAAAAGAGTTCTGGCTCCTAACTGTTGTCAAATAATTGTAAAAAAAAAATTATCAGCATCTTAACTATGCAAGTGTGATCTGCTGATGGATACGCGTTAGTTCTAGGTACTTTCTGGGTAGAATACTATGGTATTTGTATTATTTGATGTATTCGAAAAGAGTTCTGGTTCCTAACTGTTGTCAAATAATTGTAAAAAAAAATTATCAGCATCTTAACTATGCAAGTGTGATCTGCTGATGGATAGGCGTTAGTTCTAGGTACTTTCTGGGTAGAATACTATGGTATTTGTATTATTTGATGTATTCGAAAAGAGTTCTGGCTCCTAAGTGTTGTCAAATAACTGTAAAAAAAAAATTATCAGCATCTTTACTATGCAAGTGTGATCTGCTGATGGATAGGCGTTAGTTCTAGGTACTTTCTGGGTAGAATACTATGGTATTTGTATTATTTGATGTATACGAAAAGAGTTCTGGCTCCTAACTGTTGTCAAATAATTGTAAAAAAAAGTTATCAGCATCTTAACTATGCAAGTGTGATCTGCTGATGGATAGGCGTTAGTTCTAGGTACTTTCTGGGTAGAATACTATGGTATTTGTATTATTTGATGTATTCGAAAAGAGTTCTGGCTCCTAACTGTTGTCAAATAATTGTAAAAAAAAAATTATCAGCATCTTAACTATGCAAGTGTGATCTGCTGGTGGATAGGCGTTAGTTCGAGGTACTTTCTGGATAGAATACTTTGGTATTTGTATTATTTGATGTATTCGAAAAGAGTTCTGGCTCCTAACTGTTGTCAAATAATTGTAAAAAAAAAATTATCAGCATCTTAACTATGCAAGTGTGATCTGCTGATGGATAGGCGTTAGTTCTAGGTACTTTCTGGGTAGAATACTATGGTATTTGTATTATTTGATGTATACGAAAAGAGTTCTGGCTCCTAACTGTTGTCAAATAATTGTAAAAAAAAATTATTAGCATCTTAACTATGCAAGTGTGATCTGCTGATGGATAGGCGTTAGTTCTAGGTACTTTCTGGGTAGAATACTTTGGTATTTGTATTATTTGATGTATTCGAAAAGAGTTCTGGCTCCTAACTGTTGTCAAATAATTGTAAAAAAAAAATTATCAGCATCTTAACTATGCAAGTGTGATCTGCTGATGGATAGGCGTTAGTTCTAGGTACTTTCTGGGTAGAATACTATGGTATTTGTATTATTTGATGTATACGAAAAGAGTTCTGGCTCCTAACTGTTGTCAAATAATTGTAAAAAAAAATTATCAGCATCTTAACTATGCAAGTGTGATCTGCTGATGGATAGGCGTTAGTTCTAGGTACTTTCTGGGTAGAATACTATGGTATTTGTATTATTTAATGTATTCGAAAAGAGTTCTGGCTCCTAACTGTTGTCAAATAACTGTAAAAAAAAAATTATCAGCATCTTTACTATGCAAGTGTGATCTGCTGATGGATAGGCGTTAGTTCTAGGTACTTTCTGGGTAGAATACTATGGTATTTGTATAATTTGATGTATTCGAAAAGAGTTCTGGCTCCTAACTGTTGTCAAATAATTGTAAAAAAAAATTATCAGCATCTTACCTATGCAAGTGTGATCTGCTGATGGATAGGCGTTAGTTCTAGGTACTTTCTGGGTAGAATACTATGGTATTTGTATTATTTGATGTATACGAAAAGAGTTCTGGCTCCTAACTGTTGTCAAATAATTGTAAAAAAAAATTATCAGCATCTTAACTATGCAAGTGTGATCTGCTGATGGATAGGCGTTAGTTCTAGGTACTTTCTGGGTAGAATACTATGGTATTTGTAGTATTTGATGTATTCGAAAAGAGTTCTGGCTCCTAACTGTTGTCAAATAATTGTAAAAAAAAAATTATCAGCATCTTAACTATGCAAGTGTGATCTGCTGATGGATACGCGTTAGTTCTAGGTACTTTCTGGGTAGAATACTATGGTATTTGTATTATTTGATGTATTCGAAAAGAGTTCTGGTTCCTAACTGTTGTCAAATAATTGTAAAAAAAAATTATCAGCATCTTAACTATGCAAGTGTGATCTGCTGATGGATAGGCGTTAGTTCTAGGTACTTTCTGGGTAGAATACTATGGTATTTGTATTATTTGATGTATTCGAAAAGAGTTCTGGCTCCTAAGTGTTGTCAAATAACTGTAAAAAAAAAATTATCAGCATCTTTACTATGCAAGTGTGATCTGCTGATGGATAGGCGTTAGTTCTAGGTACTTTCTGGGTAGAATACTATGGTATTTGTATTATTTGATGTATTCGAAAAGAGTTCTGGCTCCTAACTGTTGTCAAATAATTGTAAAAAAAAAATTATCAGCATCTTAACTATGCAAGTGTGATCTGCTGGTGGATAGGCGTTAGTTCGAGGTACTTTCTGGATAGAATACTTTGGTATTTGTATTATTTGATGTATTCGAAAAGAGTTCTGGCTCCTAACTGTTGTCAAATAATTGTAAAAAAAAAATTATCAGCATCTTAACTATGCAAGTGTGATCTGCTGATGGATAGGCGTTAGTTCTAGGTACTTTCTGGGTAGAATACTATGGTATTTGTATTATTTGATGTATACGAAAAGAGTTCTGGCTCCTAACTGTTGTCAAATAATTGTAAAAAAAAATTATTAGCATCTTAACTATGCAAGTGTGATCTGCTGATGGATAGGCGTTAGTTCTAGGTACTTTCTGGGTAGAATACTTTGGTATTTGTATTATTTGATGTATTCGAAAAGAGTTCTGGCTCCTAACTGTTGTCAAATAATTGTAAAAAAAAAATTATCAGCATCTTAACTATGCAAGTGTGATCTGCTGATGGATAGGCGTTAGTTCTAGGTACTTTCTGGGTAGAATACTATGGTATTTGTATTATTTGATGTATACGAAAAGAGTTCTGGCTCCTAACTGTTGTCAAATAATTGTAAAAAAAAATTATCAGCATCTTAACTATGCAAGTGTGATCTGCTGATGGATAGGCGTTAGTTCTAGGTACTTTCTGGGTAGAATACTATGGTATTTGTATTATTTAATGTATTCGAAAAGAGTTCTGGCTCCTAACTGTTGTCAAATAACTGTAAAAAAAAAATTATCAGCATCTTTACTATGCAAGTGTGATCTGCTGATGGATAGGCGTTAGTTCTAGGTACTTTCTGGGTAGAATACTATGGTATTTGTATAATTTGATGTATTCGAAAAGAGTTCTGGCTCCTAACTGTTGTCAAATAATTGTAAAAAAAAATTATCAGCATCTTACCTATGCAAGTGTGATCTGCTGATGGATAGGCGTTAGTTCTAGGTACTTTCTGGGTAGAATACTATGGTATTTGTATTATTTGATGTATTCGAAAAGAGTTCTGGCTCCTAACTGTTGTCAAATAACTGTAAAAAAAAAATTATCAGCATCTTTACTATGCAAGTGTGATCTGCTGATGGATAGGCGTTAGTTCTAGGTACTTTCTGGGTAGAATACTATGGTATTTGTATTATTTGATGTATACGAAAAGAGTTCTGGCTCCTAACTGTTGTCAAATAATTGTAAAAAAAAGTTATCAGCATCTTAACTATGCAAGTGTGATCTGCTGATGGATAGGCGTTAGTTCTAGGTACTTTCTGGGTAGAATACTATGGTATTTGTATTATTTGATGTATTCGAAAAGAGTTCTGGCTCCTAACTGTTGTCAAATAATTGTAAAAAAAAAATTATCAGCATCTTAACTATGCAAGTGTGATCTGCTGGTGGATAGGCGTTAGTTCGAGGTACTTTCTGGATAGAATACTTTGGTATTTGTATTATTTGATGTATTCGAAAAGAGTTCTGGCTCCTAACTGTTGTCAAATAACTGTAAAAAAAAAATTATCAGCATCTTAACTATGCAAGTGTGATCTGCTGATGGATAGGCGTTAGTTCTAGGTACTTTCTGGGTAGAATACTATGGTATTTGTATTATTTGATGTATACGAAAAGAGTTCTGGCTCCTAACTGTTGTCAAATAATTGTAAAAAAAAATTATCAGCATCTTAACTATGCAAGTGTGATCTGCTGATGGATAGGCGTTAGTTCTAGGTACTTTCTGGGTAGAATACTATGGTATTTGTAGTATTTGATGTATTCGAAAAGAGTTCTGGCTCCTAACTGTTGTCAAATAATTGTAAAAAAAAAATTATCAGCATCTTAACTATGCAAGTGTGATCTGCTGATGGATACGCGTTAGTTCTAGGTACTTTCTGGGTAGAATACTATGGTATTTGTATTATTTGATGTATTCGAAAAGAGTTCTGGTTCCTAACTGTTGTCAAATAATTGTAAAAAAAAATTATCAGCATCTTAACTATGCAAGTGTGATCTGCTGATGGATAGGCGTTAGTTCTAGGTACTTTCTGGGTAGAATACTATGGTATTTGTATTATTTGATGTATTCGAAAAGAGTTCTGGCTCCTAAGTGTTGTCAAATAACTGTAAAAAAAAAATTATCAGCATCTTTACTATGCAAGTGTGATCTGCTGATGGATAGGCGTTAGTTCTAGGTACTTTCTGGGTAGAATACTATGGTATTTGTATTATTTGATGTATACGAAAAGAGTTCTGGCTCCTAACTGTTGTCAAATAATTGTAAAAAAAAGTTATCAGCATCTTAACTATGCAAGTGTGATCTGCTGATGGATAGGCGTTAGTTCTAGGTACTTTCTGGGTAGAATACTATGGTATTTGTATTATTTGATGTATTCGAAAAGAGTTCTGGCTCCTAACTGTTGTCAAATAATTGTAAAAAAAAAATTATCAGCATCTTAACTATGCAAGTGTGATCTGCTGGTGGATAGGCGTTAGTTCGAGGTACTTTCTGGATAGAATACTTTGGTATTTGTATTATTTGATGTATTCGAAAAGAGTTCTGGCTCCTAACTGTTGTCAAATAATTGTAAAAAAAAAATTATCAGCATCTTAACTATGCAAGTGTGATCTGCTGATGGATAGGCGTTAGTTCTAGGTACTTTCTGGGTAGAATACTATGGTATTTGTATTATTTGATGTATACGAAAAGAGTTCTGGCTCCTAACTGTTGTCAAATAATTGTAAAAAAAAATTATTAGCATCTTAACTATGCAAGTGTGATCTGCTGATGGATAGGCGTTAGTTCTAGGTACTTTCTGGGTAGAATACTTTGGTATTTGTATTATTTGATGTATTCGAAAAGAGTTCTGGCTCCTAACTGTTGTCAAATAATTGTAAAAAAAAAATTATCAGCATCTTAACTATGCAAGTGTGATCTGCTGATGGATAGGCGTTAGTTCTAGGTACTTTCTGGGTAGAATACTATGGTATTTGTATTATTTGATGTATACGAAAAGAGTTCTGGCTCCTAACTGTTGTCAAATAATTGTAAAAAAAAATTATCAGCATCTTAACTATGCAAGTGTGATCTGCTGATGGATAGGCGTTAGTTCTAGGTACTTTCTGGGTAGAATACTATGGTATTTGTATTATTTAATGTATTCGAAAAGAGTTCTGGCTCCTAACTGTTGTCAAATAACTGTAAAAAAAAAATTATCAGCATCTTTACTATGCAAGTGTGATCTGCTGATGGATAGGCGTTAGTTCTAGGTACTTTCTGGGTAGAATACTATGGTATTTGTATAATTTGATGTATTCGAAAAGAGTTCTGGCTCCTAACTGTTGTCAAATAATTGTAAAAAAAAATTATCAGCATCTTACCTATGCAAGTGTGATCTGCTGATGGATAGGCGTTAGTTCTAGGTACTTTCTGGGTAGAATACTATGGTATTTGTATTATTTGATGTATTCGAAAAGAGTTCTGGCTCCTAACTGTTGTCAAATAACTGTAAAAAAAAAATTATCAGCATCTTTACTATGCAAGTGTGATCTGCTGATGGATAGGCGTTAGTTCTAGGTACTTTCTGGGTAGAATACTATGGTATTTGTATTATTTGATGTATACGAAAAGAGTTCTGGCTCCTAACTGTTGTCAAATAATTGTAAAAAAAAGTTATCAGCATCTTAACTATGCAAGTGTGATCTGCTGATGGATAGGCGTTAGTTCTAGGTACTTTCTGGGTAGAATACTATGGTATTTGTATTATTTGATGTATTCGAAAAGAGTTCTGGCTCCTAACTGTTGTCAAATAATTGTAAAAAAAAAATTATCAGCATCTTAACTATGCAAGTGTGATCTGCTGGTGGATAGGCGTTAGTTCGAGGTACTTTCTGGATAGAATACTTTGGTATTTGTATTATTTGATGTATTCGAAAAGAGTTCTGGCTCCTAACTGTTGTCAAATAATTGTAAAAAAAAAATTATCAGCATCTTAACTATGCAAGTGTGATCTGCTGATGGATAGGCGTTAGTTCTAGGTACTTTCTGGGTAGAATACTATGGTATTTGTATTATTTGATGTATACGAAAAGAGTTCTGGCTCCTAACTGTTGTCAAATAATTGTAAAAAAAAATTATTAGCATCTTAACTATGCAAGTGTGATCTGCTGATGGATAGGCGTTAGTTCTAGGTACTTTCTGGGTAGAATACTTTGGTATTTGTATTATTTGATGTATTCGAAAAGAGTTCTGGCTCCTAACTGTTGTCAAATAATTGTAAAAAAAAAATTATCAGCATCTTAACTATGCAAGTGTGATCTGCTGATGGATAGGCGTTAGTTCTAGGTACTTTCTGGGTAGAATACTATGGTATTTGTATTATTTGATGTATACGAAAAGAGTTCTGGCTCCTAACTGTTGTCAAATAATTGTAAAAAAAAATTATCAGCATCTTAACTATGCAAGTGTGATCTGCTGATGGATAGGCGTTAGTTCTAGGTACTTTCTGGGTAGAATACTATGGTATTTGTATTATTTAATGTATTCGAAAAGAGTTCTGGCTCCTAACTGTTGTCAAATAACTGTAAAAAAAAAATTATCAGCATCTTTACTATGCAAGTGTGATCTGCTGATGGATAGGCGTTAGTTCTAGGTACTTTCTGGGTAGAATACTATGGTATTTGTATAATTTGATGTATTCGAAAAGAGTTCTGGCTCCTAACTGTTGTCAAATAATTGTAAAAAAAAATTATCAGCATCTTACCTATGCAAGTGTGATCTGCTGATGGATAGGCGTTAGTTCTAGGTACTTTCTGGGTAGAATACTATGGTATTTGTATTATTTGATGTATTCGAAAAGAGTTCTGGCTCCTAACTGTTGTCAAATAACTGTAAAAAAAAAATTATCAGCATCTTTACTATGCAAGTGTGATCTGCTGATGGATAGGCGTTAGTTCTAGGTACTTTCTGGGTAGAATACTATGGTATTTGTATTATTTGATGTATACGAAAAGAGTTCTGGCTCCTAACTGTTGTCAAATAATTGTAAAAAAAAGTTATCAGCATCTTAACTATGCAAGTGTGATCTGCTGATGGATAGGCGTTAGTTCTAGGTACTTTCTGGGTAGAATACTATGGTATTTGTATTATTTGATGTATTCGAAAAGAGTTCTGGCTCCTAACTGTTGTCAAATAATTGTAAAAAAAAAATTATCAGCATCTTAACTATGCAAGTGTGATCTGCTGGTGGATAGGCGTTAGTTCGAGGTACTTTCTGGATAGAATACTTTGGTATTTGTATTATTTGATGTATTCGAAAAGAGTTCTGGCTCCTAACTGTTGTCAAATAACTGTAAAAAAAAAATTATCAGCATCTTTACTATGCAAGTGTGATCTGCTGATGGATAGGCGTTAGTTCTAGGTACTTTCTGGGTAGAATACTATGGTATTTGTATTATTTGATGTATACGAAAAGAGTTCTGGCTCCTAACTGTTGTCAAATAATTGTAAAAAAAAGTTATCAGCATCTTAACTATGCAAGTGTGATCTGCTGATGGATAGGCGTTAGTTCTAGGTACTTTCTGGGTAGAATACTATGGTATTTGTATTATTTGATGTATTCGAAAAGAGTTCTGGCTCCTAACTGTTGTCAAATAATTGTAAAAAAAAATTATCAGCATCTTAACTATGCAAGTGTGATCTGCTGACGGATAGGCGTTAGTTCTAGGTACTTTCTGGGTAGAATACTATGGTATTTGTATTATTCGATGTATTCAAAAAGAGTTCTGGCTCCTAACTGTTGTCCAATAATTGTAAAAAAAATTATCAGCATCTTAACTATGCAAGTGTGATCTGCTGATGGATAGGCGTTATTTCTAGGTACTTTCTGGGTAGGATACTATGGTATTTGTATTATTTGATGTATACGAAAAGAGTTCTGGCTCCTAACTGTTGTCAAATAATTGTAAAAAAAAATTATCAGCATCTTGATTATGCAAGTGTGATCTGCTGATGGATAGGCGTTATTTCTAGGTACTTTCTGGGTAGGATACTATGGTATTTGTACTGTTCGACGTATTAGAAAAGAGTTCTGGCTCTTAACTGTTGTCAAATAATTGTAAAAAAAAATTATCAGCATCTTAACTATGCACGTGTGATCTGCTGAGGGATAGGCGTTAGTTCTAGGTACTTTCTGGGTAGAATACTATGGTATTTGTATTATTTGATGTATTCGAAAAGAGTTCTGGCTCCTAACTGTTGTCAAATGATTGTAAAAAAAAATTATCAGCATCTTGATTATGCAAGTGTGTTCTGCTGCAATACAATATTAATATGAATATATTAATATTAATTTTAATATTAATATTAATATATTAATATTAATTTTAATATTAATATTAATATATTAATAAATTAATATTATACTAACTAAATATAATAATAATAATAATAATTGATATCGTATCGTCCCTATTATATTTATTATTATTACTTCTATGTTTATCGTTATGATTTTTTATCACTATCCCTACTATTATTCTTTTCATGAATTACGTTTATTATTTCTATTGCAAAAATACTGAAAAGTAAAAAAAAAGAAAATAACATGGAGGCAGGAAGTCGCAACAATCGCTAGAGACTTATCATTGTTTCTTATCATTTTCTTATTTTTTTTTTTTCTCCTCCTCTCTCACTCGTTACAATTTATCGTAGCTAATTTATCGTTGAGATTTGGTTTACGTACGAGGGCTCGGGAAAGTGCGCGGTATTCGTGAATTTCTGTTTTTTCTGTCGCGACGACGAAGAGTTGTTGGAATATCGCGAGCTCGTGATCAACTTGTGGCTTCATCAGGGATACAGAATGTCGTAGTGGCCCGGCCGATAGAGCAAATGTACAGCGGGCGTCGAACCCTCCGGGAAATCGTGCGCTGTGACTTCCGTACCCGCGCCCCGATCCATATAGCGCACTCTTACGCCCGTTCCAAGAGCCGTGCTCATCGCTATTATGTGAATGTGGTCCGATTCTTTGTACATTGGCTCGACTTCCTGTTGGCAAATGAAAAGTCACGATCGAAAAAAAAAAAAACGGGGCTAAAGAAAAGTTTCCTTTTAATAATAATGATTTTTAATTAACCTGGTGACAGAACTCGACGACGGTGCGTCCGCCCTCGATGAAATGTTGATAAAAGTCAGCCTCGCGTTGAAGCTGGCCCGAAGTTATTAATCTAAGGTAGACGACGACGTAGTCCGAGTAGCCTTGCTCGTTGAAAAATTTGTGCAACTCGGCGCGACTCGTATCCGCGTCACCGCCCACTTTCTCTATCACTTCCATAAACTGCGACACAGATATTCGTTTTTTTTTACATTTTTCGTTTTTCTCTGCTTCGAGCGGGCAATTCGACTTTCGCGCTTTTGGTTTGGATTCGATTGAATTGAGTTGTTAAAAAATGTTCGATTTTTTAGAATTGATCTTTTGCGATATTAAAACCGAATGTCAGAAGGCTTTTTCTTTGAAAAATTTCTAAAGATCATTATTAATTGTTTTTATATCAAGATAATTCAAATTGTAGATGTTGGCGCGAAATGTCACGCTATCGGCGCTGGCGGTTCTACTGCTCTACTGCTAAACGGGCTCTACTTTTGGCATTGAAATTGGTCTGGAGCCGTGATTCTATAGTTTTACAAAATATATGTACTTTTTTTTATATAAATATATATAATCATTTAATGACCCAATTCTTTATTCGGAGACTATACGTACCGTGTCGTGAAAGTCTTCTACGGTAAATTGCGGAAAGCCAAGGGCTACCAGATTGTCCTTGCTTTGGAGCGCGAGTTCCTTGAACTTTTCGTACTCTGCGCGATGGTCGATGAGTCGCTCGAGATAGGCGTAACTGAAGGCCCTGAAGAAGCAATTGCCGTCGGGCCTGGTCCTCCTGAAGTGGGAATACTTTTGGCCCAAAGCTTTTGCCTTGGACAGATAAACCGGATCCTCCTCGTACTCGCGTTCCAGACTCTTCGGGGATTCTTTCTCACCCACCAGCGCTATCGATTCGGATATCTTGAGAGAGACCGGGGGCAACGTGAAAAAAAAGAGGCGTCAATGGGAAGGAAGACTGAAGGCTGTTGATGAGAATTTTTTTTTTAAATCGCCATCCTAGGAATTTTTGAATAAAACTTTCAAGCATCCTCAAAGTGAGTGACAAAAGCTCGATAATTCGTTCGACGTTGCAACTTTCCTAACCTCTTTCTCGATGCGCCTCTGTTGTTGGAGTATGAGCTCATCTTGGTTGACTTCTACGAACGGCGCACACCACCCACACACACATCGGTTGTGAGCCAGAAACGACGAGGAAGCCGATGAAGAAAATAAAACCGTAAATTACATTTCAATCGTTATGGAATTATGTTTTTTGATTTTGATGTTTTTTTTTCCTCGCGATCTCGTAGCGAAATTTGTATCACGAACCTGTGGTATTCTGTTGCTGCTTCGTATCACTCGCGTCGCCCATATTTCCGTTGATGGCCTAGGATATTTTTGGGAGACGAAAAAGCCTCGCGAGGGCCACTGTCAAAAATTCACCAGGAGCGAAAACAAAAGTAGGCCGGCTTTTAACAAATATCTTCGTACCACGGCTCCGCGATGCCGATCGTCGCGCCACCTGCAGTGGCGCGACGACTGACTAACAAAACTGACGAAGTGGCTTACCCGCAGCGACGACTGACTAACAAAAATACAGAGAAA
This sequence comes from Ophion ventricosus, assembly GCA_963932345.1. Lineage (NCBI taxonomy): Eukaryota > Metazoa > Arthropoda > Insecta > Hymenoptera > Ichneumonidae > Ophion > Ophion ventricosus. Next base: position 17,655,748 of record OZ010723.1, on the reverse strand, counting down.
TCCTCCGATAAATGAGAAAAGAAATCCAATCGAACGATAGCGTTAATAACATCGATGTCCAGCTGCAATTCATCATCCGGCTCCAGAATCAAGGCACAAATTGCATTCAAGGATATCATTTCATTGAATGTTATTTCAATCCAAACTGCATTATCATTACACTTTCGGCGTCCGATCCTCGCACAGTGACTTTGTCGCCACGGCGCTTCCGTGTTGGCAGCATTGATCGCGCCCTAACACTACCTGAGAACGCTCATCCGGGCAACGAGCGCACCGAGGTTAGGTCGACTCCTATCCTCTACCTACCCTCTACTCTACTTCCCTCGTAGGAATTGTCCATATAACCACGAAAACAACCGAACAGCTATCTTCCCGAATTTGTGCTTAGGCGTCATTCGTGTTCTCCGATAAACATGAAAAGATAGAAGCTATCGTTATTAAAAAAAAAAAAGAGAGACAACCAAGTTCGCAAGAGGCGCCTCATTGTTTAGTATGACTTCGGCATCGAGTACAAGTGCGCGAAGTCTTTTCGTAGAGTCAAAAATGCGACTTGCCGACAGAGTACAGGTTAACGTGAACAACGTAGCCTCCTTGGCGAGGCAGATACAACGGGGCTCGAAAAGCAGCGACGTAAGAAACGCGAAATAAGTTCTTTCTCGTTGTGTGTCGTAGCTCAGAAAGTATTTGAAGAATAGTTTGCTATTTATGTGTTATCTATTGTATATTTATCATCTATTTATCTGTTATCTATTATATATTTATCGAGGATCTATTTATCTGTTATCTATTCATCTAATATATATTTATCTGTTATCCATTCATCTAATATATATTTATCTGTTATCTATTGTATATTAATCTGTCATCTATTTACTTGTTATCTATTCATCTAATATATATTTATCTATCATCTATTTATCTTCCATCTATTTAACATATATTTATTACCTATTTATCTATTATCTATCATCTATTTATCTGCTATCTGTTTATCTAATATAGATTTATCTTTCATCTATTTAATATATATTTATCTATTTATAATATCTATTTATAATATAAATCTCTTTAATATATATTATCCATTTATCTGCAAGAGTACGATATCCGAGGCGCCAAGATTTGACGGTGAATTTAGAATGATCGAGTCAAAATAAACAAAATATGAAGAGTGGTAAAAGTTTATATTTCGCTTATTTTGCGTTAAAATTCGAATTTTTTTGTTAGTTATCGAAAATGACGTTTGTTTTGAATTTGAAAATTTGAAGGAACATTAGGCAAAGTAACTTCGAAATATATAGTTTCAACAGTGTCACGGAAGTCAAAAATGTACTTTAAATACCACTACCATGTTTTCCTTGCTTATAGGTACGACTAGACAGTGAGTAAAGTAGGACTTTTAATCGCTAGAAGTCCGAAGATGGATTAAAAGTATACGGTTGATCCTACTTCGTACTTGTAAGGCTCCGAGTTTATGCAAAATATATTCGATTAGTAATTTGGTGTAGGAATTGTATGGAACAATTCTTATAGTCATAAATAAACAATGAATATAAATAAAGCATTATGACCCGGTGCATGGGTCTAGTGGTTAGCATGCTGGCCAGGGGATCCGGAGGTCGCGGGTCCGAATCGCAGTCACGTCACTTTCATCGTGAAATATTTTTCGGTATGTCTCGGCGAAAGACGACTAGTTTCGTGACTGGGAGGTGAACTTGAGACCGGTTGTATCGGTATAACGTTTTGCGCAGCTTCCCTATGCCCATGACAGAAATGTTATGATGAATATGATACAGAGGGGGAAGTCGGCTGCGGCCGCAAGGAGGGGGGGAAAAGGTGAAGAAAAAGGAGTGTGTGGAAAAGGAGGAAAGAAACAGTCACAGTGGAGGAAAAAATAGGTAACAAACGCGAACAGCGTGTACCTTAGGAAAAAACATTTAAAAAAATAAATAAATAAATAAAGCATTATAATCTTGGAATTTATGGTGAAAATCATATAAATACTGTCTTTAGTGTCCTTGGGGGGGCACTCCGCCCCCTCCGCACACGCAAGGGTCCCCTGTACCTTAACTCCGCTGGTGGGTAGCACCCTCAGAACTCCGGCGTTTTAGTGGCAGACACCTTTCGCGTGTGACACACCGTTCGACATACATAGCATCATCCCAATAGAGAAGCTCGGAAAAATTAGTATTCTATATTAAAGTATAACTTCTTGGGTCTCAGCCAAATAAGAGAACTTTTTGTCCTTCAGGCAATACTAAAGGAATACTTTTTGAAGTGCGCCCAGTCATATCCATTATTTGTGATAAAGATATTGTATCCATGAGATAACAACTATCGTTGTATTTTTTCGTTTTTTCAATTATCGCTAAAAGCGCTCATAATTCCTTAAGAAAGCCGGAATGGCAAATTTCTTTATTCAAATTCTCATTATTTTCGTTCAAATATCAAGAATCAACGGTGAAAACTTGGCGTCTCGGATATCGTTCTATTCCCTATTTATCTATTATCTATTATCTATTTATCTGTTATCTATATCCGTATTGTCCATTATCTATTTATCGATAAATTTATTGAAGGTACTCGTACACTCGGCCAAGAGTTTCACCCAACAGGAGCACGGTCTAGAGAGCGCAGAGGCCAATTTAAAAAAGCTCGGGCTCATCGTATCCCACCTGGAGATCCAGTTGAACGCCATCGAGCGCAGCTCCGTCAAGCTCGAAGATGTCACGGAGCAGGTGCGAGCCATGCAACGATGAAGCGAGTACGCGCAAATCCGTTTGTGTAAATAAATCACTTTTATTGATTTCATTTCTTTCTCGTGAAATTTCTTAGCAACGATTCTCCGCAAATATTTGCAACCGAGAGAGAGAGAGAGAGAGAGAGAGAGAGAGAGAGAGAGAGAGAGAGAGAGAGAGAGAGAGAGAGAGAGAGAGAGAGGAAGGAGGAAAAAATATTTGTTAGAAATGCAGGCGATCACACCGAATGTACACCCCTGATGAAAGCTTCGACACTAGGTATCGGCGCATCCGGCAATATTCCATGGCCCAGGTTCGCTATGTATCTAGTCTTGCCAAACGTCTCCACCATTGTGCGAGCTCGCTCTTCGACCTTTTGCTAAAAAGCACAAAAAAACACGTTTAGACGTATCGACTAGAATATCTTTGAAGCTGTTGATACGAAAATATGATAAATATCCTTTGATAAGTATCTGTTTTCTATGTTTTAGTAAATGTGATTCTTTGCGCGTCCATATTCACGTATCTTAAACAGTTACGAAGACATTTGAGTCCATTCGAATGTAGAAACTCGCAAGCAAGCGTATAAAAGTATACCTCGCTGCCGTACAGAGCGCACGGATCCATATTTCCCTGCAGCGTCACGTCTGCACCTAAACGCTCTCTGGCCTCGACCGGATCGACCGTCCAGTCGAGTCCTATCACGTCGTAGGAACGGTCCTTGGCCAATGCTTCCAGCGAATTCATCGTGGCTCCTTTGGGAAAAGCGATCTGCGAAAAAAAGAAAAACGCCGCTTTTGTGCTATTTGAATATATTTACCCCTTCGATTGATCATTCGTTCCCTTCAATCGGCCATCTTTAACCCTCCATTAATATCTTAGAATGTTCAAATGGAAATTTATATTCCTATCGTTTGATTGATCATTTTGACTCGCGATTGATCATTTCGATGCTTAAAATCATTATTTTCAAGCTTGCTTGATCATTCGTGATCATACGATTGAGAATAATCTTCTTGAATTCGTAAAATTCGACCTCGAACTTACCATTGGCACTCTGGGCACGTTGATCTCGTCGAGTTTGGCCCTGACTCTCTCGCTTATCTGCTTCACGTATTTTAACGAGAATTCGAGAAAGAGCTCGTCGTTGAGATAATCCCCGTTACTCTCGAAGACCTGAAGAGCCTGAGCACCAGATCGTACCTGCATCACGAGATAATCGACAACTACGTCGGTTATCAGCTGCAAAAGGGTGTGCGACTCTTCGGGATGTCGGTAGAGCCAGCTTCGCGCCAATGCCATTGTCGAACTTCCGCCTCCTTGGATCATGTAGCCCATCAGGGTCCACTGTAGACGCAAATCGAAGCAAAACTTTGCTCAGCATGGACCGAAAGTTGGCAAGTAGGAGAGAAAAGGAAAAAAAAAAAGTGTCTCACGGGTGCGCCGGTGAATCCAATGAGCGGAACTTTGCCCTCGAGGCTGTGTCTCGTCAGAGTTATCGCCTCGCCCACGTAGCCAAGGTCCTTTTCCACTTCCGGTCTTCTCAGCCTCTTCATGTCTTCGGGCTTTGTTATCGGATCCGGTAGAACGGGACCCTTGAAACAAAGAATGGACTTTACGAGAACGCTTATCCAGGGAACAATGAAATTGTAAGCGGAGTCGTCCAAAATCCGTATCGGGCGTTACTTTTAGCTCGATACAAATGTATCGAGTATCGCAAAAATTTTCGTTACTCGATACTCTAATATGCGTGCAATAATTGAGGCTTTGGAATGGCACAAGTATCGAATAACCAAATGCTTTTCGTTACTCGATACAAAAGTATCGAGCGATTGTTGGATATCGCTACTTTTGCAGCGAATTATTGATCTAATTCTTGTTGCTCGATACATTTGTATCGAGTATCTTTAACTCTTTAACTGCCATCCCAGCAAATTTGTTACGTTCACTTTAAACCGGTCGGTAAATGCGTAAGGACGATATAGCGGACGGGCTACTTCTTCACAGTTCCATCAATCTATGCTAGATAAAGCTACAAATGTCGGGATAGCTTGAAATTCAAACGTAAACATATTAATTATGTTAATACGGCAACAATATTTTCGTGAGAATTTACGACGCTTGCATCTACTGTCCAATTTTTTGTCCAAAGAAGTAAGTAAATGGACATTCTTGAAATATTTTTTGATAGAATTGTGTAAAGGAAGCTTGACTGGACGAACTAAGCTTTGTAGATTTTTGATTGAGTTAGAATAATAGTTCGTACCGAGAGTGTGAAAATGTTAATAGCAAATTTGCTACTCCGGCCATTCGGGTATATAAAATGCCAAATGTTTGGGTTCTCATTTTTCTTTTTTTATATTTTCTTTTTCAATCTTTTTTCTTAGGTCAAAATGGTAACAAGGGCCTTCGTGCCACCAAATCCGAATGTTTCGGATATCTCCGTTTCCCATGACTACAATCCAAGAGGTATTCTCGCAGTATCAATCTTGGGCAGTACAATATATGGGATTCAGCCAGAAAAAAAAAACGCTCTTGCGGTGGACCAAGGAGTCCAGATGGAAAGTACAAATCAAGTGCCCAAATGCAACAAAAATATCGGTGGCGTGGACAAAAATAATTGTCTAGTTTCCTTATACCGATCTCGGTGCAAAAGTAGCAGCTGTTATATACCCGTTTTTTTTATCATCTTATCGACAATGCGTGGCTTCTGTACCGAAGAGAAACGGGCAAAAACGCAAGGAGCACGAGTCTAAAACAATTCCGATATTCGATCGCGAACGGATTGATGAAGTATGGTAAACAGAAACGTGGTCGTCCTCCAAGTCGTGGAACGTTGATTACAAAAATCAAATTACATTTACAGCCCCAACAAACCAAACAAACAAAAATAATTGTCTAGTTTCCTTATACCGATCTCGGTGCAAAAGTAGCAGCTGTTATATACCCGTTTTTTTATCATTTTATCGACAATGCGTGGCTTCTGTACCGAAGAGAAAGCGGGCAAAAACGCAAGGAGCACGAGTCTAAAACAATTCCGATATTCGATCGCGAACGGATTGATGAAGTATGGTAAACAGAAACGTGGTCGTCCTCCAAGTCGTGGAACGTTGATTACAAAAATCAAATTACATTTACAGCCCCAACAAACCAAACAAACAAAAATAATTGTCTAGTTTCCTTATACCGATCTCGGTGCAAAAGTAGCAGCTGTTATATACCCGTTTTTTTATCATCTTATCGACAATGCGTGGCTTCTGTACCGAAGAGAAAGCGGGCAAAAACGCAAGGAGCACGAGTCTAAAACAATTCCGATATTCGATCGCGAACGGATTGATGAAGTATGGTAAACAGAAACGTGGTCGTCCTCCAAGTCGTGGAACGTTGATTACAAAAATCAAATTACATTTACAACCCAACAACCCAAACAAACCCAAACAAAAATCAAATTACATTTACAATTACAAATTGTTTTGACATTTTCCACGGAAACTAGCGGTTCTGTAAGATGATTCTAGACATACTATTCCATTCCGATAAGATAAATAAAAGTTTATTGGACAATTTATATCTCCGAACCGCCAATGTAGCAAATTTGCTACAAACCGAAAATACTACTTCCCAGGCCCTTATCGACAAAATTATGGTTGGACATTCATATTCAACCCTTTTTTAGCCATACTACCAGAGGAAATGATTTTGAGCCATTCAGAAATAGGCGTGGCCGTTAAAGGGTTAATCTAATTCGATATTGAAGTAACTGGTTACTGCCAACTCTGATTTGTAAGGAACGAAACGAAGACTCATTGAACTTTTACCACGCCCGGCCTCATCTCGACGATCAATCCCATGGCCTGGGGTATCACGAGGATGTCGGAAAATATGATACTCGCGTCGAGATCGAAGCGACGAATCGGTTGAAGGGTGACCTCACAAGCGAGCTCCGGCGTTTGGCATATCGTGAAGAAATCGTGCCTCGTACGAAATTCACGAAATTCGGGCAAATATCTGCCGGCTTGGCGCATTATCCATACCGGCGCTCTGTCCACCTCCTCGCCTCTCGCCGCTTTCAACAGCCGATCGTTCTTCAGAGCAGGAAAATTGTGCTGAGCCATGCTCTGTAAAACGGCGCAAATTTTACGCTCTCGTTCGTCGTGCAAAAGGTTTTAATTTTTTTTTCTTTCAACATTAAGGTATAGAAAATTACTCCAAAATGGAATTTATTATTTTTTTTTCGTGATTCTACTTAATTGTTATTATTATTTGAAATTTTCATTACGTCTTGTGCCTTGTGAGAATTGTTCGTCGATCGTTGTCAATTATTACGCTACTTTGTCGTTGTGCTTACGTGTTTTTGTTTTTTTTTTATTTTGCCGGCGAGGATTCAATTGCCAATTGCGTTTGCTCGAAAAACACTTGTGGAGATGTCTTCACGCGGAGATTCGCGCAAATACTGTTCGTCCAGCTGACTCGTTATTGCCACAATGAAGGTGTCGCGGGGGCGGAGCTGGGGCCGATTCGCGCGCCATAACGCTGGTAGCTCGTCACGGTGGGAATCATTCGGATCCGTCGGTGAAAAAGGAACCTATCCGAGGTGAACCTTAAGGCGGGGCAGCTTCAAAAAATCAATCTTTTTTAATTTCACAAATCGTAAGCAAAATATCTTGAGGCCTCATATACGCGAAAAATTGCAAAATTTTTCATTTTTTTTTAATTTTCGATTCCATTAGCCTGAACGTTTAGGAATATTTTAAGCTTTACAGAATTGAAAAATTCCAAAAATTGTTAAAGTTACAGCATTTAGAGCGCGTAATAGATACCGCGCGACGCGCCCGACCGCCAACTTCAAAGCCGTTTTTCCACGATTCACTTTTTTGAAACTTGTGAAAGTTCGAACTCTTGAACGAAGGTTCAGATCGCTTTGAAATTTTTACAACATATTCTTAGTATCATCACCTATCGTGTGAACCACAGAAACAAAAATTTCAATGACACAAAAAAATATAAAAAATAAAATACCGACAGAAAATTGAGTAAAAAAATGTTAAGTTTCGAATTTTTATTATAATAATTTTTTTAAAAATAATATTGTTGGTTCACACTGAAGATACATTCATTATGCAATTATAAATACGTTCATTTTTTTTGTTTCAAACACCCACATCGATGCCGAGAACTTTCACCATCAACGCGCGCGCAAAAAAAAAATACATTGCTTTATTATGTTATATCTCCGCCATTTGTTAATATTTCTGATTTTTTTTTTTACATAAACTTAACCATGGGCATAAATGATCTGTCAAAAAAATGTCAATATATGCGTCATTTTTTTTTAACCGCGTCTAGAAAAGTACCTTCGAAAATCGGCGAAATCGCGTATATAAGACCTTAAGAATAAACCGTGAAAATTTCAAAACGATATTCGGATTCCTTCCAACGGTATCTATATACGGAGAGAATTAAAAAGTAATTTTTGTCATGAATTTCACGGTAAAAATTACCGTGATATATTTCAATGTGGTGACAAGTGAGAAAAGCACATAATTCGCATGCGACAAGTTTTTTTTTTAACTCACGTTACAGAAAATTTCAAATACGTAGCTAAAATTTTACTACACAAGAAGGGTAGCGCGCACGATAATTTTTACCGAGAGCACAATACATTTTCCTATAACACTCATTAAATTTTATAATAAATCTTAAAATAACTGTTATAAAGACGATACTTTTTTATAGACATTTTTCAAAGGCATAAAATAATAAAATGCACAGTAAAATTTCGCTGATATTATATATTTTTTAAATTTAAGTTTTGCGTATTTTGTTACACATGAAAATTTACTAGAAAATCTGGTAAAATTTTCTATCTGAAGGAAGAAATTTTATTTTATTTTCGTAAAAATCTGTGTTTTACTCAGTAATAATAAGCGAAGTTTCAGGCTTGTCATCTGGTTACCGTTAATGCACGGTAATTTTTAACATTTAATTCTCTCCGTGTATAAATGATAAAGACTCTCCGCTCGACTCCCAAGCGCGCACAGGTATCCACGAGCTCCTAAACGGGCCATATCTCGGGCAAACTAAGAGAAAGACATTGTTCGTCGTTCAACAGTGCGAAAGGTCTTTCTTTTCGTTTTTTTTTTTTTTTTCCGAAATATCAATCGTCTCGGAGAAAACTGGGAATCTGCAAATCTCTCTCGCACTCATGGCCGCTCGGTCGATGTGACACATATCTTCAATTCCGTACAAAGTCTTTTCTCTACTCTTTTTAACGATTGACAAATTCCAATAACCTCGCTCATCAATTATTAGTCGTTTTTTTTTTATAATTTTGTGAATTATGCATTGGACATTTCGTTGCTTTCCAATCTCACGGAAAATTACATGGCTCGTGTAAAGACCGTATGTTATTGCGTGTCCTCGATTTACTTGAGAGAAACGAGAGCAGAGAAAAATAACGCTGATAAGGACAAGTACGTTAAGGGACCCCGATCAATCGTGTCTCGGCAAAGAAATAATTTTTAAATTTTTATTCACACACGCGAACAATTGCTTGCACATTATCACCGGGGGAGAAAAACGAGGGTGCAATTATCGCGCAACTGACCACGGTCACAATGATGAGGAGCCAATCGATCACTCACTATAATTAGCAACCTTATCGGGCGAGTTTCTCCCAAGGCCATTAGGGAACCGCGAATCCTCCGTACCGTTTGTCGTGTCCATACAAATCATCGGGAAAATATTTATATTTTTTTTTCTCCCGATTTTTGATCTACCATTCTGTATTTTTTTTTTTTTTTTACGTCGTTAAGCGTGGATAGACATTTTTTAATCGGCCAGCGGCTGAAAAAAGGTATTAGAAAATTACTAAAGAAGAAAAAGAATGGAGTTTTTTTGTTTTGTTATTCCCCGAAATTACGCTCGTTTTTTTTTTCGGTCGAGTTTAAACTTCCTTTTCGATTGTAAATTCCGAAAAGTGCATTCTCCGATCGCGCAATATATATATCTTCGCGCAAACACGTAATTCCGCTCTTCGGAGGATCATTCAAGAATGACGTGTGACGGGCAAGCCCGATAACCCTCTCGAATGCAAAGTCGAACACGTTGATTCATTCGTCGCACGCGCACGTCACACTGCCACACGCAACATTACTGCAATAATTCCATGAAAATTTTACTTTAACATTTTTTTTTAAATCTTTTCACGAATTTTCCTCGGGCTTTCATTTTCTTTTTATATTATTATTTTATTATTTTACCCCTTCGTTTTGACACCCGGACAATGTTTACGCGCAAATTTCGCATTAACGCGAAGTTTCCAGCCGGCGGGTCTGGAGGGAAAAAAAGAAGATAAATTGCAAATTACGCGTTCCGTGACTTTCTCCGGTCGACGTTGAATAAAAATGAGAGATGAAAAAAATATTAAAAAGCAAAGTGAAAGAGACGAAGAGCAAGGAAGGAAGGAAAAAAAAAGAAATTTCTTTTGCCATAGTCAAATGTGAGCGCGCGAGCTTGCAGACTTCGTGAACTTTGAACGCTTTGATAGAAAGAAAAAAGGAGGAAGTCTGAAGCGATTATTACGCTATTCAAGAAGATGTAGTTATATCAATTATATATATATATATATATATATATATATAGAGAGAGAGAGAGAGAGAGGGAGGGAGGGGTACCTCCCCACGGAGGCGCCGAAAATAACGGTTGATCCCACTTCTTCTCTCGGCTTGTTCCGCGGTCGCCCCACCGTCACCACCAAGATCTCTCGGCAGGATTGAGCAGCTTCCCCCGTCTCCTACATCCTTTCATTGATCTCCTTCATCAATTAAATTACATTTATAATTTATAATCTACAATTCAGTTATAATTTGTAATTTATTTTGTCAATTTCTAATTTATTTATCAATTTCCAATTTTACTTATATATTATTTATTTATGTATTTATTGGCATAATTAGGAGAGCTCTTTCTCATGTGCAAAGTATATCCGTATTTTTTTTTCATTACCTTGCCTTTCTTGCGGCTGTGGCGACTGAACGGCTGGCTACAGTGTAGTAGTAGTAGTAATAGTAATAGTCGTGGCTGTTGCTGCTGACTGTAGCCTCGTGCCCCTGCGATATACGTATTTTTCCCATATATCTCCCCCATTCAAGCCCATACGCATTAGAGCACACGCATCCGGTACTGTAGCACAAAACGCTTACGATTATTAAATAGGCCACAGGGGGGCGGTGAGCACGTATACATATATACATATTAGATGAAGTAATAAGTTCTGAGCGTTTTTTCACTTTATTTCGACGATGAAATTAACATAGGATTATCCGATTTAGATCAAATATGCGCCGTTTTGTTCGATAACTTTTGTACATTTTGAAGGCATTTTCATAATTCCGCGATTGAAGAAGTCCTCGTCGCTATTGGTAAAAAACTTGACTAGCTCATTTTGACAAGCCTCTCTTGAGGCCAGTTTTGTACCATCAAGAAAATTTTGCAAATGCTTGAAAAGGTGATAATCGCTTGGTGCCAGGTCTGGACTATACGGCGGGTGCGATAGAACCTCCCATACAAGCTCTCGGAGCTTCTGGCGCGTCGTTAAAGATGTGTGCGGCCTGGCGTTGTCTTGATGGAACACAACACCCTTCCTATTGGCCAATTCTGGCCGCTTCTGGTCATTCGCCTGCTTCAATCTGGTCAGTTGTTGACAGTAGAGGTCCGAATTGAGTGTTTGGCCCGATGGGAGCAGCTCATAGTGGATGATTCCCTTCCAATCCCACCAAACACACAGCAAAACCTTCTTGGCCGTTAATCCGGGCTTGGCGATCGTTTGGGCCGGCTCACCGCGATTGGACCACGATCTTTTTCGGCTGTTGTTCTCGTATGTGACCCATTTTTCATCGCCAGTCACCATCCGCTTCAAAAATGGGTCGATTTCGTTATGTTTCAGCAAAGAATCGCAGGCATCAATTCGGTCCAAAAGGTTCTTTTGCCCCAATTCGTGTGGCACCCATACATCGAGCTTCTTCTTGAGACCAGCCTTACGCAAATGGTTCCAAACGGTTTTCCGGCTAATCTTCAGTTCCTGGGCAATGAAATAAGTGCTCACATGCCGTTCCGATGCGACGATTTCCATGATTTTATCGACATTTTCGACGATTGGCCGACCAGAGCGTGCCTCATCTTCGACGTCCATATTACCAGAACGGAATCGTTGGAATAGTAATCATTTTTAAACATTTCAAAATAATTTAAAATAATTTTTAAACATTTAAAAATAATGTAAAATCATTTTAAATCATTTAAAAATCATTTTTAAACATTTCAAAATAATTTAAAATAATTTCACAATTAAAATAATTTCAAAATAAAATTAATAAAGATCATTGGATGGATGTTTGCCAGCGTGGAGAAAAATCGCTACTGTGCCTCTGCTAATATAACGCGGCCGACCGGCTGCCTCCTCGGCGAACACAATAATGCCGCCCTATATGTGACGCAGTTTGTGCTGCGCGCGAGCTTCAGAACGAAAGCTACCGCTGTAAATAAACATCCTGTATATATGTAGGGGCGTGCGACAAACGCTGAGGGACATGCGCCGACGACGACGACGAGCAGCAGCAGGCCAGCCCGTCGTCCGTCGCGATTGACGTCGCAGTGAAGCGCGTTTACTCCAATACGTAGTACGCGGCGCCCGCGTTTCTCAGTCCTCACTGATACTTCAAACTGTACGGTCGTGAAAAATATTCGTTTCGAGCGACTGAAAGCATTGGTACTTTGTTTTTTTTTTTTTTTCTATTTGTTTGGTCGCTCTTGACCACCCGCCCCCTTTTCGCCCCGCCCGATGAAAATTGACAGCAAAGCTGTCTAACCAAAATTCTTTCTTCTGCTCTTTAAAATGATTATTATTTGACGAAAAATGGACAATTGTTGGTTACGTTAGATTATTGTAAAAAAAAATAGTGTTTCGGCGTTTCGGAGAATCGTAACACGGAAAAATTACGCTCGCGTTTTACTCGGTCACCTTGCCTTGGAGTCATATCGAACTAGCTCGGTTTCATTTTTTCCTATCGTATTTTCGTTTATTCTTTTTGTCTTCTCCTTGAGATCGGTCGGTTCCGCGCGCGTTTCGCCGTGCCACGATCGATAACCACGTGAAAATAGAACGGTCTCGCGGTGTGCCCCTCGTCACGGATGGGATCTTACGACGCGAGGTAATATTTTTTTTCTGTTTCGGCTCTTTTAGATTCGACAGCAGGCCGTGTCGGTTTTTTTCGCGCTCTAATTTTTTGTTCTTTTTTGTTTTCCGTTGCTCTCACATTTCTTTATTTTTCTTTACGTCTAACGTTCGTTAACCCTTGGTGTGCATCCGGGGTCAGCCTGACCCCAACATTTTTTTCTCACCCGAATAGCCTTTACAGGTAAGCGTCCCCTTAAAATAGTTGCAATCTCTCACTTTCCCTCTTTCACGAAATCTGGAAAAACGGCCAACTTCATACTCCAAAAGAAAAATATACTTTTTGGAAGGGTTGCAAAGCGGACTATTTTTTTCCTTAAAACATGGTCTGTAAAACCCTAAAAGGTTTTCTTTCAAAACTCAAAATTGAAATTTTTACGAGAATTTTTACCGAAACGGTGCTTTTTTTTTGCGTACCATCAACTTTAAGCACGTTTTTCAACAATTATAAAAGGTTTTTTATAATTGACAACAAAATAATAATAATTCACAACAAAAAGTGACTCAACGTTTTTTTCCGAAAAGCGCATGGTTACCGAGATATTCGAGGTCAAAAATGGCCTGGGGTCAAATTGACCCCATGCGCACGAAATGATTCGCTGTGAAGGTGCGCACACTAAGGGTTAACCCTAGAATGGTAACCTTATTTTCTTTTTACCTATTATGGTAACCTGGGGTGATAAACCACCCCAATTTTGAAAAATTCATATTTCCGGTAAAATTTCACGAAAAGGGTTCGACTTGGGCTCATTCTTTTCGTTTTTTTAATGCAGAATCACGCAAGCATGCGGCGATTTCGCTTGAAGTAGGAGAAGTTGGTAAAAAATGAGGTAAAAGGGTGAAAAACACGAAAAATTCGTAAAAATGACTTTTTTTTATTGAATTTGCAATATCTCCGTTGATTTTTAACGAAATTGAATAAATCCAACGGCATTATAAAGTGAAAATATACAGTTTTGAGACAGGATGGTTAGTTTTACTCGATTTTCGAAAAAGTCTATTTATTGCGGGAATCGAAGTCTGGGAATTTAAAAGAAGTCACGAGGTACTAGTCTGGGAATTTAAAAGTAGTCAGTCGTAAACGTGAGGAAGGGAGAAAGGGCGCGAGATTTAAATTCGCCTGGGGTGGTTTTTCACCCCAGGTTACCGTTCTAGGGTTAATATTGTTATTGTTTGCTTTGCACGCTACTTGTTTTCTTCGCTTTATTTTTTTTGACATTTTCTCCCATTTTTCATTACGATTATTGCTTTTTTTTTTTTTTCTTCGTATACCCGTTTGTTTTAAGACGTCAGTTGTTTCTTGTTTTTCCCGCATTGTTTTTCATTTTGTTCTTCCTCTCGTTTTCTTATATTTCTTTTATTATTATTGTCACGATTATTAGCGAACGGCTGGAATTTGCAACAAAAAATGGCGATACGATATAAAAGAAGAAGAAAAAAAAATAACTCATTCGCCCTTAATAAGACGTTTGTTCCTCAAATCCCCGGAAAACGCGAATCCTCGCAATCCGCCTCTTCCGAAATCTCATTCGTTAGATCGCGTAGACTGCTTATTAAGGAAAAAAAAAAGAAAAAAAAAACGTCCAAAAATGCAGGCCTCCTCGCTCGACACGCGGAAATTAATGACACTTCGTTCAGACTAAAAGTTGCACATTTTATCGCGAGCTTGTTACACTAGCACGATGTAATATTGCACGACCGAGGTCATGCTCGTCGATTTGTGCTTTTTTTTTTTTTTTTTTTTTTTCCTCGTCGCGATACCGGACGATACACAATTACGCTTTGACCACTGTCATTATCAAGGTCCGACAAAGCTATTTTAGATTTTTTTTTTTTTTAACTCCTAATGATGAGAATAAGATGCATTATTATGATGACAATAAAGATATAACAATAGCAATAATAATAATGATGAAAGTGCAAATCATAAAATAATAAGGAATAAAAATAAATAGAAAGATTAGGATAAAATTCCGAAAAGCCCACACCTCCGAATAATTTAGAACTTCGTGTACTTGTGTATTTTGACTCGCTGATCACGAATACGATAGTGAAAATACCCGCAAATTTGATTTACAAGGTAAAAACTTTTAAAAAATGGTTTTTTTTTAGTTTTTCTATTTTATTTTAATGAATGTTGATCGTAGAGGAAAATGTCTCGTACAAAAATTGTAACCCATCAAAAGACCGATAATTTATGTTCTATACAAATTTTGTCTAAAATCATTATTTTCCAAGAAAAATGGGATAATACTCCAATAAGTATATTTTGCTAAACTCCATTAGTTTCGATATTATCTACTTACGCACTTTACCAGATGTACAAGTATGAAATGCGGATTTGTTTTTCTATTAAAAAAAAACACGTTAAATTCGGAAGAATGATAACAAGTGTTTTATTCAAAGTATGCTCCATCGCTTGTTATACATTTTTCCCATCTTTCGGGCAATTTGTGAATTCCAGGCCAGTAAAAATCTTCCCCTTTCGCTGCGAACCATTGATCGAGCCATTTTTTTCACATCTTCGTACGAACCAAAGCGCTGCTCAGCAAGTGCGTGACCCATCGATGCAAACAAGTGGTAATCGGAAGGAGCCAAGTCTGGTGAGTAAGCCGGATGGGGTAGAACTTCCCAGCTGAGTGCTTCCAACGTGTCGCGAACTGGTTTTGCCGTATGTGATGGAGCATTGTCATGAAGAAAAATGACTTTGTGCTGCCTCTTTCGGTACTCTGGCCTTTTTTTAAGCAGCGAACGGTTCAAATCGGTCAATTGTTGTTGGTAACGTTTAGTATTAACCGTTTCCCCAGGTTTCAACAGCTCATAATAGACCACGCCCCTCTGGTCCCACCAAACACAGAGCATCGTCTTTCTGCCAAAGCGATTCGGTCTTGCGGTCGATGTGGATGGTGCGCCTGGGTCTACCCATGATTTTTTGCGCTCGGGATTCTCAAAATAAAATTCAGTCAATTTCACCGCTGCGCACGACGTTTGTTTGCATCCACTAAAAGAGTTTAGCAAAATATACTTATTGAAGCATTATCTCATTTTTCTCGAAAAATAATGGTTTTAGACAAAACCTGTATGAAACATAAAATATCAGTCTATTCATAAGCTACAACTCGTGTAGAAAACATTTTTCTCTAAGATCAATATTTATCAAAATAAAATAGAAAAACTAAAAAAAAAAGTTTTTTTTTTAGTTTTGACCTTGAAAATAAAATTTGCGGGTATTTTCACTATCATATTCGTGATCAGCGAGTCAAAATACATAAGTATACGAAATTTTAAATTAATCGGAGGTGCGGGCTTTTCGGAAGTACACCCATAAGTAATGAAGGTAATAAGAATAAATTGAATGGAAATAGTCATTCAATTTTTCAGCCAAACTGAAATAAAATCCCGAGCACTGTGACAACGCATCGTTGACAAATATTATCGTGTGTGAAATATATATTCACAAAAGAAAAGAAATGTAAATAAGTAATAAAAATATAATAAAATAAAACATAAAAATAACAAAAGAAAAGGAAAAAAAAAGGAGTCGGTACGTTGCTCGGATGAAAAAGAACGCGACACGATTCGCACAATAGTTGCTTTTCTATTTTTCCTTTCTTTTATTTTCGTGCCCGGTGTAATCTGCCACCGAGATAAGGGCAATATTAATCGCGAACAATGAGTGTAATGTGATTAGGTCATGGCTGAAGCGGAGATCGCGACTTTGAGTTCCTCGCGAGGCTAGAATCGTAACCATGTGTAATTTATCCGCATATATATATATATATATATATATATATATATATATATATATAATGCAGAGGTTTGACTTTCACGATAGAAAGCCCGGAACGTGAGAGAGGATTGCTCTCGTCGTGTGTTAAGGTCATCGAACCGCAGGCCGGCCGCGCTACGATGCGTTTTCAGAATCCACACCGGAGGTTTCATTTATCATTTCCGGCCGCGCTTGTTAAATTCTCACGGGCTCTAGCTACACGAGGAGCTCTGCGGTTGTGCCAAAACGCAATTATTATAAGCACAGGTCACGAAAAGACGGAGAGATATCCGTTACGCTCCGGAACTGGTGAGACATTCAGCAAAAAAAAAGAGGGGGGAGAGAGAGAGAGAGAAAGAGAGAGAGAGAGAGAGAGAGAGAGAGAGAGAGAGAGAGAGAGAGAGAGCGAGAGAGAGAGAAAATAGAGATACGAGAACGAGGAAAAAAAATAAGGAAAAAAGCCAGAAGAGAAAAGTAGAAATCGGTCAGCTGGTCTACAAAATTTATAGATATATATACAGGTACATAGGCACACACAATATGTGTATATATATATATATATATATATACACACACACACGCGCGAACCAGAAGCGATACCCCCGAAAAAAAGTACAGATAAAAAAAAAACAAAAATCTTCGATCATGTGAGCAGAGTGATAATCTCTAGTTTTTATATTTCACGCTCTATTTCGTGTCAGGACGAAATATTGTGGTCGGGTGAACGGATCGAAAAAAAAGGGAGAGTTTTTTTTTGTTGGCTAGCCGAAAGATATATATATGCCTTGAATGGAACACGTTGTTTTTTTCTTTCGATTTCAAGCAAATATTCGATGCCGATAAGTCCAGTTGGCGAGAAAGAAATTGGGTCAACCTTCCTTCGTTTATTTTGACCAAAGTCCGAAATAAATAGCGGGAGGAAAAAAAAAATGAGCAACCGCTCGTAATTTCCAATTTTTTAGTTTAACATTTTTTTTTTTATTCGAACAATAAAATTTTTTTATATATATAGATTTTTTCGATTTATATATAAATTTCGATAATTATCGTCGAATTTTTCGATCATTTTTCTCGGCAAAAAAAATTCTCGAATATTTCGATCATTTTTTTTCGGCAAAAAAAAGGTCGAATTTTTTTGTCGAAAAAAATGATCCAAAAATTTGACGATAATTCTTCAAATTTATATATATATATATATATGCATGCGTCTATGTAACAATTGACGAGAACCGTTCGCGTTCGATCTACGTCTGACCGAAAGATAAAAAAACAGAAAAGAAAAAATCGCAACTAAAATAGTAAAGAAGGAAACACGAGAGGCGAATTGAAAGTTGCCGCATCGCTCTTACATCGCAATTTACGCGCGTTCACAAAACTTCGCGAGGAGAACTTATCGTCAAGAAAATTGCTTTCAGTTGTGTGCGCGTAGACGAGAAGATTTACGAATGCTCATAAATAATATGATTGTTCGAAGCTTCGATAAGCGTACTTTTTGTTTCTCATTTATTCACTTTTAAAGTGAAATTTCAACCATTTAGCTCAATACGAATTCAAAGGACCTCAAAATGTCAGTTGAAATATTCTTTTGACTCGAGTTGAAAGGAAAAAAAGGAAATAAGCAACGATGCATTTGTTTTTTTTTATTGCCATTATTGAGGGTCAATTCGCCGCATTCAAATTCAAGATCAATCGTCGTTTTGCACATTGCACATATTTGAACTTTGCGCCACATTGTGCATCGGCTAATTCAAGTGCATTTTACATCGCGACTGTCGAGACTGTTGACTTTGGTCTTATATGAAGGACCCTTAAGTTTATATATATATATATATATATATATATTTACTCGAGAATTTACTCGAGAAATTTCAACATTCATCGTACTTCGTCTTCTTCGCACTGCGATACTTGTCAACGAAATACTTTTTTTTTTTAGAATCATTTTGTTCACCTTGACATACGATTCATATAATGCCTTATATGTATACATATATATATATATTGGGCGAAGTAAAAGGTTCTGAGCGTTTTCCGCTAAATGTCTTTAGTGAGCCATATCTCACGATGTATACATCGCATCGGGTCATACTATACGGCGATTTGAACGTGACATTACATTTCAAAAAAAGTTCTTTGACAGTTTTGTGTTTGGTGAAGCCAGTTGTGTGTTACAGCGTTCCATAATGGAGGTAAAAAAAGAGAAAATTCGATACATTCTTGAGTACCACTACGACCAAGGTGAAAAGGCGGAGCAGGCGGCCAAAAAAAATTCTGCTGTTTATAGACCCAATACAGTATCGAATGCAACAGCAAAGCGGTGGTTCCAACGATTCCGTTCCGGTAATATGGACGTCGAAGATGAGGCACGCTCTGGTAGGCCAATCGTCGAAAATGTCGATAAAATCATGGAAATCGTCGAATCGGACCGGCATGTGAGCACTTATTTCATTGCCCAGTAACTGAAGATTAGCCGGAAAACCGTTTGGAACCATTTGCATAAGGCTAGTCTCAAGAAGAAGCTCGATGTATGGGTGCCACACGAATTGACGCAAAAGAACCTTTTGGACCGAATTGATCCCTGCGATTCTTTGCTGAAACGTAACGAAATCGAGCCATTTTTTAAGCGGATGGTGATTGGCGATGAAAAATGGGTCACACACGAGAACAACAGCCGAAAAAGATCGTGGTCCAATCGCGGTGAGCCGGCCCAAACGATCGCCAAGCCTGGATTAAGAGCCAAGAAGGTTTTGCTGTGTGTTTGGTGGGATTGGAAGGGTATCATCCACTATGAGCTGCTCCCATCGGGCCAAACACTCAATTCGGACCTCTACTGTCAAAAACTGACCAGATTGAAGCAGGCGATCGACCAGAAGCGGCCAGAATAAGCCAATAGAAAGGGTGTTGTGTTCCATCAAGACAACGCCAGGCCGCACACATCTTTAACGACGCGCCAGAAGCTCCGAGTAGCTTGGATGGGAGGTTCTATCGCACCCGCCGTATAGTCCAGACCTGGCACCAAGCGATTATCACCTTTTCAAGCATTTGCAAAACTTTTCTTGATGGTACAAAACCGGCCTCAAGAGAGGCTTGTGAAAATGAGCTGGTCAAGTTTTTTACCAATAGGGACGAGGACTTCTTCAATCGCGGAATTATGAAATTGTCTTCAAAATGGACAAAAGTTATCGAACAAAACGGCGCATGTTTGATCTAAATCGGATAATCCTATGTTAATTTCATCGTCGAAATAAAGCGAAAAAACGCTCAGAACTTTTTACTTCATCTAATATTTCAAGGTTACGATCTTGCCAGATGTCCAACCTTACGATATGACGTTTTACATCTGACAATTTCAACAACAACCTCCCGGCGGTGCCATCTTGTTTCAAACGGCGGAGACTTCTTTGTACTCCCAATAATCAAATTAATTCTCAATTGAATTTTCACTCGGGCAACAGTGCACAATCCAATTGACTACCAACGAGGACTCCCTGTGTGCGGTGTCCCTTACAATATCAAACGCAAATCCTGCTACTCGACGTGTTGTTTCGTAACTCTTTGACTCTCTTATTTCGTTCCTAGCAGTTTGCTTCATCACGATCTTTGCTTATATAGACTCACTGCTTCATTCTTTTCTTTATTTTCTCTTATCAAACTGTTTTCAAATATTAATAACGATGTATATTTTTCATGTGTCAGAGGACTATGTCCTAGAGCACAATAATAAATCCAATCTAATCTAATCCCTAAAAATAATTCCTACAGAGATGTAGGTGCGTCTTGGGAGAAATTTTTTTGTTTTGTTTGGGAATTCCATTAAATTGCGGTTGAGAATTCCAAATGAAAAATTCTCAAATTACGTGAATCGGAAAATAGCGCGGAATCCACTTGGCTTCCAACGTGGAA
Source organism: Ophion ventricosus (assembly GCA_963932345.1). Classification (NCBI taxonomy): domain Eukaryota; kingdom Metazoa; phylum Arthropoda; class Insecta; order Hymenoptera; family Ichneumonidae; genus Ophion; species Ophion ventricosus. The sequence continues at coordinate 17,635,104 of OZ010723.1, read as the reverse complement.
TCTCTACGTACGGCGTGTCCATCAAATCCCAATAGAGATGTGGTAGGATCCTGGGCTCTAGCCGACATATATCTGCACGTGTGTTATCCCAGGATTACTCACTCGAACGCGTCGATACGAAATATTCGAGTAAAAAAAGAAAACTTTTTCGATGCAATTCCCGAGCACGCCGCCAAAGAGATTGTGATTCATTGATGTTACCTCAGCTATGAAGATACAGCAAAAAAAAAAAAAAGAAGAAAAAAAATAATTAAAGCCTCGTGAGACGATAAAATACGATTTCGTAAGTTTGCATGCAAAGTTTACTAGATCGATGTCTCAGGCGTTTTTGTGTTGATTTACCGCTCTAAAAAAAAAACCGGAAACGCTGCGCTACCTGTTTTCTGCGTCACAGCGAGCGTTTCACGATCACTCGATGAGAACACGAAACAACGAAATCCTTCGCAAACTCAATTTATGAGGCGTCCACTTATCATTGTGAGATCTTTTTTTTTTTGCCGATTTTTCGTCATCTTTCAACTCGTTAATTAAAACGCGCACTCGTACGCCCTTGGAGATATTGAGAAAAATATTGAGCAATTCAAAAACGAGATAAGGGCAATTAATTTTTTTTTTTTTTTTTTCAAGCCACATGCCAATGTCTCTCTCATTCATTCGTGCTGAATGGGCCAATTTTCGGTTTTGTTTTTCATTTTCTTCAAGTGTTTCAAAAGAAAAGTGGACAATTTTTTTTGGAATTATGAGTCTTGTAGTTCGAGGTAGGGAAAAAAAAATATTAAAAAAATGATACATTTATACGGCATAGGTGGACATTTTTATTCATTTTTATTCGCAGGGTCGAAAGTTTCAGAATCTTTTTATACATTAGGCCGAGAATAAAAATTACTTTCGACGTAAATCATTTTTATTTTTTGCTTCCTCGATATTGTCATTTGTATTATTATTTCTTATAATTTTATTCAATTATTTTGAGTTCCGTGAGAGTCAACAAAATAAAATAAATAAAAATGACGAGCAAGCACTTTTATTTTTATTTCCGACGTTATATATTTTTGCACACAACCGTACGATGTATAACATTTTTAAGGAATTGTTGCGGTTTTAATATCCGTCTTCCGGAAGTGACACTTCCGGTCGAACATTTTTAATTGGCTTTACGTATGGTTGCGGCATTTCAGGTAGCCGCGATATACTTTCAACTAAAATCGGCCTTGTTCGCTTTTGGAGAAGTTGCGTAAATTTTTCGTCACAAGAAAAATTATTTATGCAATTTTCAGAGAAGAAAAAAACAAACATCAGGTGCAGATTTTTCTCTCGCGAATGTTTGGGTCGCTTTTATTTTTTTGCTTTAAAATTTTTTTTTTTTTCTCATTGCGAAGCCCCTAAATTCGAAGAATTTAAGGGACATCGCAATTACGATTAAAAAAAACTTTCGCAACTTTCGATGAAAAAAAAATCTGCAATAATTCGTAAAAATTGCGCACAAGATGTACTTTACCAGTAAAGTCATCGTCATAAAGTAATAAATTTCGGAAAGATAAAAGCTCTGAAACATAAAGTAATCAATTTCTGAAAAATAAAAGATATTTATCGATATTCGTGAAGTATCGATAACAGATTGATTTGTAAACCTTTCCAAAAGTAATCAAAATATAATTTATCGGCAAAACAATTAATCGATATCACGGCAAGCATCTGACCTCGTTTTTTTTTTTTTTTTTGCAATTTTTATCTTTACTTTTTCAGCCGACTCAACAAATTACGTTGATATTGGCGTGCTCATCTTTGAGTATTTTTTTCCCTGTTTTTTTTTATCGTACAGTATGTAATTTTGACGTCTCACTCATAACATTGGTCGATTAAGGCCCCACACCACGGTTCGTGCGCGGTACGAGGTTGTATTTTTCGTAATTATTTTCAAGCAAACGATGAATGGAGTTTTTTTTTTATTAATACTCATAATCAATATATACATATAGAAGACTGTATACAAATTTTTGTACTCCAATCTAAAGTATAGTTTGCGGTGTACGCCGCGTCCAAGAGGACACTCCGACGAAATTGCTGCTCGGCGGTTGACAGCGATTAAGCCATACGGTTCATCTGGAAAATAAAATAAAAATATATTTAGAAACTAGACATATAGGTTTACAGCATCGCGTAGGGGAATTTCGATATCTAAAAAAAAAAATGGCGGACCAGCGAATTTTATTTCCGATTTTCATGGAAAATTTTCATCGTTCATAAAAAAAAAATCGAAGGGGGCCCTTTATAAAGAAAAATCCCTACGTGGTGCCGTAGAGACTGGATTTTCGAACAGTTTAAGACTTGGCGCATGCAAATCGGATGAATAGTTTTTTTAATATGTTGTCAACCAGGTTGAAAAACGTAGTTTCGAGAAAAACGCGTTCAAAGTTTTGCCGAAGGATAATTCAACATACAAACTAAATTTTTTATTTGTCTCTTTTTTTTTGTTTCTCACCGTTAGTCAGCTATTCCTGGACCATGCAACAGCTCCTCAGCATCCAGAGACTCATCATTTTTTTCATGTTTTGCACGCAGACGACCCTCATGCGTGCTTTTTTCGGCTTCGTGCTCGGCTTCGCGTATTCGCTTCTCGTCGATGTTTTGACAATATTGGTAGAGTGTTTCACCAATTTTTATGTTTAATATCTCCAATACATTCACGAGGCCAATATGACCATTGTTAAAAAGTATTGAAGCAATATTAGCGGCAGTTTCAACTGTGGGTCTGCCGCTCCACGATGTCTTTGGCGCAAATTTCCATACAACAGAGTTCAAAGACTCGTTGTTTATTCTGGTGAAAAGCGCCTAAACATCGTTGAAGAAGCTCGTCTTTACTAAGGTCCACGTATATCGGTTTTATTGCCGCACATCTGCCGCTCGGCGCGGTCGTGCGCTTCGAACGGTTTCACATTAAATGCTGTATCTCCGCCAATTTTACAAATTTCTTTAAAAAATTTGGTTAGAGCATTCTTAACAAATGTATCTTTCAGAAAATGAAAAAAAAAATGACAAAATTTTTTTTAACGTGATGTGGCGTCTTAATATTAAAAAAATTCACCTATTTTATATATTTTTAATTAATCGGCTCGTAATTAGGTACGGGGGAAAAAGGGGTAACGATATAATTCGAGTAACCGCGAATTTGGCCTTTGGAATTTTTATGGGAATCTTCACGTGCGAGAGAGGGGCGAGGGTGTGGGAGGAAGAGCAAGAGGAGATGGGGAGCATCGTAAAAATTCATTAAATAGTTTCCTCGGAATGAAGAACAAAGTTTTTTTTTTCATTTATTATCTTATATATATATATACATATATATATATATAGTGGGTAAAAAAAGTATTTGCACACCACGTGTTTTTCAAATTATCCTGCGAAATAAAATAAAATACTTTTTTTTTTCGAAGAAAAATAAAATGCTAAAGCATTTTATTTTTTTTTGCCGTAGAATAATTTGAAAAACACGCGGTGTGCAAATACTTTGTTTACCCACATTACGTGTGTGTGTGTGTGTGTGTTTTAAAAATAGATTTAATTTATCGCTTTCATTGCCCCTTTTTCACTCCACAAACTTTATCGTCTACTCCTTTTTTGTTTTGTCGTGCTGACTTGGCGCATATCCTATCGATTGGCAGGGCCGCGAACGCAGCTCGCGTGACATTGATCCCGAAAGACAATCGTCGTTCATTGCCACGCCACGGAGCCGCGAGATACCAAGTTACTTAAATTTTCTCTCCTCACATTTTATTTTTCATTTTCTCGTTTTATCTTCTTTCACTCGTCTCTTTGACGATGCAAAATTCTTTCGCCTCGAGAAACGACGTTTTACAATTCAGTGAGAAAGTCGATACCTCCATTCTGCGATAATAATAAAAATAATGATACTAATAACAATAATACAATATACTCGTTGGTAAACAGCATAAAATTTCAAGCGAATGCAAAATCATTTCGAGAGAAAGTTACGGCACACAAACACGAGACGTTCTCCAAGAGCCGAGCAACCTTCTTTTTCTTTTCTTTTTTTTTGCCAAACCATTTTTCGATCCCTGCCGCGAAGTATTCTTTTCAATGAATTAGGACGTAAAAGTGACAGCAGCTGAGAATGCCCACTTCATCCATTTGAGGGTTTTTCAAAATTGCTGTTTTTTTTTACTGATATTCCGTTCTACTATTCCTTTACATTCTTCGTTGAATATTTTTAGCTTTAAAAATGCTATATAGAGGGTTTAGGTTTAATTTTGGGGTTTGTTTGAGTTTGTTTGGGTTTAAGGTTGAGTTTGTTTGGGTTTGTTTGGGTTTAAGGTTGGGCTTGTTTGGGTTTAAGGTTGAGTTTGTTTGGGTTTGTTTGGGTTGGTTTGGGTTTAAGGTTGGGCTTGTTTGGGTTTAAGGTTGGGTTCGTTTGGGTTTAATGTTGGGGTGCGTTTTAGTTAGTTTGGGCTTAAGGTTGGGTTTGGGTTTAAGGTTGGGTTTGGGTTTAAGGTTGGGTTTGGGTTTAAGGTTGGGTTTGTTTGGATTTAAGTATGGGTTTGTTTGGGTTTCATGTTGGGGTTTGTTTGAGTTTGTTCGGGTTTAAGGTTGAGTTCGTTTGGGTTTAAGTATGGGTTTGTTTGGGTTTAAGGTCGGGCTTGTTTGGGTTCAAGGTTGGGCTTGTTTGGGTTTAAGGTTGGGTTCGTTTGGGTTTAATGTTGGGGTGCGTTTTAGTTAGTTTGGGTTTAAGGTTGGGTTTGTTTGGCTTTAAGGTTGGGTTTGTTTGGCTTTAAGGTTGTGTTTGTTTGGGTTTAAGGTTGGGTTTGTTTGGGTTTAAGGTTGGGCTTGTTTAGGGTTAAAGTAGGGTTGTTTGGGTTCAAGGTTGTGTTTGTTTGGGTTTAAGGTTGGATTCGTTCGGGTTTATGGTTGGGTTTGTTTGGGTTTGATGGATGGATAGTGAGAGAGTGAGAATGTGTGTGTGTGAGAGACCGCGAGAGTGAGAATAAGCGTAACTCATTATTTACATGTATCATTTTTAATCACCCGTAAAGCCTGATTACATTTTCAATGCCATGAAATAGTTGCACTTTGTGCAATACATGTAGATTTTTTAAATTCATTTCGACGAAACAGCAACGTTCTATTTATCGAAATTATTCGCGTTATTTTTAGACTTGTTTTTCCGAGGCTCGCCAAGCTTTTAAAAGCCGTCTTTGTTCGCTATCGCGTTTGACGCGCACCGTCTTTGTGCGCTATATTGCGTTTGACGCGCACCTCCTTTGTAATGATCGACTTTTAATTGGAATGAGTCATTGCAAGATTGCGCGGGTGGTAAATGAGGCTAGAGCTTCGATATGACGTGGGAAAATTGCTATGATTTTTCCATTACTCATCGCGCATGCTTCCTCGCAATTTATTCTTTAAATTTTTGTCTGTCTCCCCGCCACGCCCTAATCATCATTGTCATTGATTTTCATTATAATTATTGTGTTTTATTTTATTTTATAATATTGTTGATTTATTCTTCTTAATAATGTTATTAACATTGATATTCATATGTACGATAATTTTCCTCGCGTTTTTACGGTTGATTATATAAATCAAATTAATAAATTGATTGATTAATTTTTTTCATTGCAGATTTTAATTGAGGAACTGGAAGAGGATCGAGAAAAAAAAATGCAGCATCAACATCGAAGAATTATCGACCAATCGTGCTCGGGATAATATTCTTTTCTTTTCTTTTTTTTTCGTTCGCTCTTGTTGCAATTTGCACGAAAGTTTTGGAATTCGTCGATCGTGAAATTTACCACTCGTAATTCGTCGCTACGGTTGAGAGTAAAGTGAAGAAAAAAAAAAAAAAAAAGGACTAACGGAAAAACGGAAAGAAAAATCATGACGACCGTTGGAACATCAGCGAGTCATTGTACGCCCTCGCGGACTTCCCTGAGCTGCTGTCAGGGCAAGCAGGACGGCAGCAACAACGAAATGAACGATCTCGCGTCGTCCTCATTGCCCCGGAACAATAATTATCTTATGAAGGAGGAACACATGTTTCCGAAGAGGCCCGAGGTCGATTTGTCCTTCCACAATATTCACTACGCCGTCAGACAATGGAATTTCCGAAGACTCGTGCCAGGTGAAACCTTTTTTTTTTTTTTTTTTTTTTTACTATGAATCTTTCGAAAAAAAGCGGCGAATTTAATTATAAAAATGTTGGAAGAATCTTGAAATATCGGGAAAAAGTAGTCATGCAATTAAATAATAATCGCAGCATAGAATAATAATTATCGCGTGAAATAAAAATTGATTGACGTTGAAAATAGTAATTAATTAACGCTTCAATTAATAATCAATTAACGCGTGCATAAAACTACTCGACTCTATGCTTTGCAGTCCGTTGAAATTGTGCACGGATCAATTTTGTTTTCCCCTTCGATTGAGAACGTAACCTGTAATATTTCTTTAAGGCGGGCGAACACTTTAGTAGACCGAAGATTAGATGATTTTTTGGATTTTTTTTTTATTGTGAAAAAAAAAACAGAAATTTCCGCAACTCTGACAATAATTTATTCATATTTTCATACATCTCTGGTAATTTTTTCAAGTTACTTCATGCATTAATTAAGGTGTAATCCGCTGTGTTCCCCTTGGCGTGTCCTCATCGTCTTTGTCGATTTGCGGGAATGGTTCAGCTCGCAATTCGCGTCTGAAATAGTCCAAAATTTTTTTATATATTCTTGAGATGTTTTTTTAAGAACATGAACCTAAATTTGGACAAAAAAATCGAGAATTGAATGTTGGAACGCGTTTGAAGAAAAAAATGATCGATTTTTAGCAATTTTTTTCCCGACATTTTGCAATAATAAATATGTTTTAAACAATCTAATCTTTCCAACTTTAGGTTCATGTTTTAATAAATTATAATATGTAAACGTGATCCAAATTTGAAGATGATCCATCAATTAGTTGTTGAGTTATGATTCCCGCAAATTGAAAAAATGTCGTTTCGAGAAAAAAAAAAAACACGTTTAAAGTTTCACAAACGAAGAAACTCAAAGTCAAATGTGTTTAATCAAATGTTAAAGTGTCTTATCGATTAATCAGCGATTCGAGCACCATACAGCAGTCCTTCCTCTTCCTCGTGCAACTCATTTGAAGCTTGCATTGCCTCTTTACGAGCTTTTCGAGCTTCTTCTGTCTCCAATAAACTTTTTATATTTTTTACGAGCCACGCGCATCTGATCCATTTGCTCGGCACATCCGTAGCTCTGCCTGCCAACTACGATTTGTCGTTCATTCGTAACCATGAGTAGGGCTGAATTTCCTTCATTGAATAAAATAAGCAGCAAGAAATGTCGCTACCTCGATTATTTTGTAACCAGAATGGAGAAGTTTTCGAGCTAATCGCCAAACGGTCGAGTTTGGTTTTGTTTGGGTTATAAAAATCCAAATTTGGGTTATGAAAAGCCAAACAAACCCAAACAAACTACCTAACCGAGCGTTTATCATTTATATACATACCGTTAGAAGGAATTCGAATATCGTTTTGAAATTTTCCGGGTGTATTCTTAAGATATTTTGCTAACGATTTATGCAATAAAAAAAAATTGATTTTTTGAAGCATCTAAAGTGGTTGCCCGCCTTAAACATGACCATTTTTTTTTGACTGTAATTTTCCTATCTATCAATTTTCAAACTGCCATTTGGTGCCCCAGGAATTTTACGGATTTGACTGTTTTTTTTTTTAAATTTATTTGTTTTCCTCCCCGGCCATCGTTCTCACAAAACGACTGATTTATTTGCATTACCAATAAACCGGTCGTCCCGAGTTTGCAGCGTCATCATTTGATTCGAGTCCTACGCACGCACACTAATCGCTGTCGTTAACTTCAGAATTTTCACTGAAACGTACGTCAACCGTAAAATGATTCCCGCCCCCCCCCCCCGTATCTTTTCATTCCTCGAAATCGTTGTCACGATTTCGTTCCTATATTCATCCAATTTCCGTGTACGAATAAAATCTAAATAAGACAACCCAGTCACACAGGACTCTTGCCAACGAAAAAAAAAACACGCTTCTAACTTTGAATAAAGCTTCGTTTTTTTTTTCGTAATTTTTTTTTTTTTTTGGTTTTTCAAATTTCCGGACTGTACGTGGGCTATACGTATATTTGTATGATGCCTTTATTGAGGGCGGACCGTGAATAATTGTACGAGTATTTAATGCTGCAGTGAAATCTTCGTAATACACATTCCATGACGTATAACTCCAAGAGACGAATTATTATCGTTGTGCAACTGGACTCCAATAATTCACGTAATTGCAGTCAATTATGCAACCTTACTGTAACGTTATGGAATGGCTAGGAGTGAGCAATGGGTTTTTTTTTTTTTTTCTATTACATATATTCTTTCGAGCAATTTGTAGCGTTGCAACATTTACGATGCAATTGTTTTTTTTAGGGTTTTTTTTTTTATTTAAACGTACAAGAATTGGAATATTCCAGCCATATTATTTGAAATAATTATGAAAACAAGAAAAAAGTGATACAAATGAAATATAAATAATAAGAAAATACTATTACTGATGACTCTTATTATTTTTTATTATTTCTATTAATAATTATTATGCACACACTAGAAAATTAATTAAAATTAGAGAAGAAATTTAAAAATCAAAATTCAACATTTAAAAAAAATTATAATAAAATACGAATTATTTATGAGTATTATTATTATTATTTCTACTACTAATTATTATACGGGCTGGAAAATAACATAGAAAGATATAAAAAATTATTGTAATTAACAATTATCACGTTTTTTATTCTTTATAATACATTTTTATTTATTTTTGTTTATATATATATATACATAAATTTAGTGAACTCGTTAATTTCGGATCATCGCGTATTTAAGGGTTTACGTGGGTTTCGAAGCCAAAAAAAGCATATTTTCTCTATTTTTTTTTAAATATATAAATTATTTCATTTAAAATGTTAAGCACATAAAAGAGCAACATTTCAACAATATAAAAAAAAAAAATTTATCCAAAAATTTGGGAAATTCAGCCAGTGGGACCTGGTTTCCGGGGTTGCCGTTTAACTGGCCGAGCATTTAACTCGCCGATCAGATCTCGCCGACCAAGAACTCGCCGACCGGTGAACTCGCCGACCAGTGAACCCAAACAAACCCAAACAAACACCTAAGCTTCTCATAGGGATTTAGGTATTCGTGATTTTTTTTTTTTTAATATTTAAACTCAAAATTTTGCGAAAATTGCACAATTTCAGTTTTACAAAAAAATAGTCGGCGAGTTTCTAGTCGGCCAGATCAATGGTCGGCCAGATCTCTGGTCGGCGAGTTCATGACGTTGGCGAGTTCTTAGTCGGCCAGATCCGGTCGCCGAGTTAAATCATTGCGGGTTTCCGGCGACCCCCCAAAAAAACGTGTCCTCGTGGTGGTCAGGATAACTCATGATAGCTTTATCAGAAATTAAAAAAACCACATTTTTTCTTTTAGTAGATAAGTATAGCTCGTGATTGAACGAAGGATTTTTTTAAAAAAATTTAATTTAAATTTTTCACAGAGAAGTATGCAAAATAGTTCAACTTTTCGTACAATTTACACTACGTATAGCCTTGTAAAATTACTTGTAAACGAAAAAAAAAAACCTTCGTTCAATCACTAGCCAATGGTATTTCGAAGAAGTGTGCAAAATTTCAATAAGATCGGTGCATTAGTTTTTGAGTAATCGTGTCCACCGACTTCAAAAAATAGTGTTTTGAGAAAAATGCGTATACCTGCGTCGCTCCCGGTCTTTTCCAACGGGGGAAATTCCCAAAGGCTCTCTCTCTCTCTCTCTCTCTCTCTCTCTCTCTCTCTCTCTCTCTCCTAGACTTTTACTCCGATTGACTTGAAACTTTGGGAGAATATTCTAGACATATTGTACTGTTAGATAAGAAAATAATTTAAAAAAATGGATTTTTTGAAATTTTCAAACCCAAGTAACTCCTTAAAAAAATATAGACGAGAGAAACAAAAAAGGCAAAAGCTTGGTACTATTTTTTAGCGACTGAACTTTTTTTTTTTCGCATCCGATCGTATATCGATCATCGCCACGCGGGCTTGACCGTTGAAACATTTTATTTTATTTTTTCCCGACGGACTTCTCGAACATTTAACATCCGATCGCTCGAGCTATTACAATTCATTTTACATTATTCATGCGGTCGACAGAGGAAACGCGTTGTTACACGTCACCCCAGTGGCGTCCCCTAACGAGCGTGCTTTTTTTTTTCTCACTCGATCCCTCTTGTGTTAGATCTTAATGCGCGCGGTAATGGTGTCTGTATTAACCAATTTCGATCTGTAGAAGAAAAAAAAAAAATGATTAACACGAAGATGGCGTGTATAGTAATTTTCACCGGTGTGAATGGAATTTTTTTTTTTTTTTTTGTATATATCAATTGAAAATGATTTTTTGTTTACCTATGAAAAAAAAAAAGTCGAACAAGTTTTTACTTCCGCCAGTGTTCCGAAGAGTGGCTCGATTTACATTTTTTTTTTTTTTCACTCTTCTGCGAAAGTTTCTCGAATTACGCTGCGGAATACGGCGAGCCGACTATAAATTTCGAGGCTAGATTCGCTCACGACCGAAATCGTCGTCTCATCTTGTACACTCCGGTGCAAAATCTTTTTTTTTTTATTTGTTCCTTTTCGTTTTTCTCGTTTCTCGTTTTATTCGTTTTCTTTTGCATTATCGATATTCCAAAATTAATTTTTAAGAAATTATTCATTCTATATTTTCAGTCTGCTACAGTCGTTTTTTTTTTTTTTTTTTTTTTTTTTTGTAAAATCTATAACATCCTGGGCTTTGCGCTATTATTATTCATTGATTAATTTCATTGTGAGCGAAGAACTAGTAGGCGAGACTTTTATTTTTCTCAGTTTCCAATGAAACTGAGAGCAACGTTGCGAAAGTAGACGTTGAGAGCTTCACTCTTAGTTGTAATTATTTATGAAAATGTCAAGAATTTTATTCCTTCTGCGTTTGCATTGAATTCTTAACAATTTTTATTATGTTGCGATTGACGTATCAGAGTTATCGTATAGCTTTTGCTATGTCGCCCGTGTATAAGAGCCTAACTTCAATAATTAAGGCCTTAGGCCATTCTAGGATTTTCCAAAAATCGATTTTTTTTCTGTTAAAAATGTACCTTAATAGGTTACTACTATGAGATTATATTCCAAAGGATTATGGGTGTGAAAAATCTCTAAGTACTCGATTTTCAAATTCTAGTGCAATCCCTCTTGATTCGTGTCCGTGACTTTCTACTAACTTTAAGGGGCTAGTCCACTTTAGAGCCACGAAAAAAAAGCTATTTTCGCGATTTTTTTTTTGAGGATTTTATAAAAGATATGAATATAAAAGTTGTTGAGCTTGATAAGTAAAGTCTTGAAATACATTTAAAAAAAAATTTAATTCATTTTTATTCATTTTTAAGTACAAAAACTATAGTTTAACGTAACGCCTGAAAAATAGGTGGGCTAGGTAGCTCCATCACAACTCGGCAACGGCTTGTCTGAAACAAAAAAATCAAAGTCCATTAGATTCAGTATGACACCAGCTACAAAATGACCCCCGGATATAAAGTTTTATCAAAAAATAAAAAAATGGCAGATGAAAAACGAAAAAAGTAAATAAAAACGCGTTTTTTTCGGAGTTTTTCGCAAAAAAAAGAGTAAAAATCAAAATTTTAAAACCATCGAGGGTCATCTTGTTGCGAATCATGTTTACAATATGTGGTTCAAATTTCAAGAGAATCGGTTTATTAGTTTTAGAGATACGATGGAGCTAGATTTTGAAAACGTTCTTTCGAGAAAAACGCGTTTGAAGTTTATACTATGAAAAACTCTTACCTAAACTCAATCGGCAATATTGACACAATATTGACACAATATTTCTGAATGTATGTACTTTCGAAAACAGTAAAAAAAATCGATTTTTTGAAATTTTCAAAGTGGACTGGCCCCTTAAACGCCCTTATCTCGAAACTACATTTTTCAAGTCGTCCGGACTCATAACTCAAACAAATTTCAACCGATTCACTTGAAATATTAACTGTATATTTAGAATTACATTTTCTGAGGCACTACGTAAGATTTTTTAAATTATATTACATAGTTCCTTTTTATAAACAATTTTCTGACGATTTTCTCATGGCATTTTATACTTTTTGTTTCAGAAATGCGTCATTTTGACAAAAAACAATATATGAAAAAAATCCTACATACTTCTATAGCTATTCTTATATACAATCGAAAAAACTTTAGTATTTCATCATAACTGAAAAATTATAGGAGCTGTTGGTCCGGGGGTTGACCTTCCAGAAATAAAGGCATCTTCGGAAAAATGCAGCACAGTCGCCATTTTGACATGTATCGCTGTGAAAAAATAATGTTGTATAGTCAATTGCGTGTATAATAAAAGCCCTATTTTGTAATTTCGATTTATTTCATAGTTTCGCTGAAGAAAAAAAAAATCACAAAATATGCTCTTTTTTTGGCCTAAGGCCTAAATTTCTCAACAATCGCGCAGACGAATGACTTGAAATTTTACACGGACCCGCAACATTTGTCCTCAAATATCCTCAATAAATTCTAGCAAATTCTTGACACTACGCAATAGCTGAACAACCTCCTAAAAACACGCACCTTTCTCACACTCTTCTACGGAAGATCCGGATAAAAATGCACACGGAGAGAATTAAAAAGTAATTTTTGTCGTGAATTTCACGGTAAAAATTACCGTGATATATTTCAATGTGGTGACAAGTGAGAAAAGCATAATAATTCGTATGCGACAAGTTTTTTTTAACTCACGTTACAGAAAATTTCAAATACGTAGCTAAAATTTTACTACACAAGAAGGGTAGCGCGCACGATAATTTTTACCGAGAGCACAATACATTTTCCTATAACACTCATTAATTTTTATAATAAATCTTAAAATAACTGTTATAAAGACGATACGTTTTTTATAGACATTTTTCAAAGGCATAAAATAATAGAATGCACAGTAAAATTTCGCTGATATTATATATTTTTTAAATTTAAGTTTTGCGTATTTTGTTACACATGAAAATTGACTAGAAAATCTGGTAAAATGTTCTATCTGAAGAAGAAATTTTATTTTATTTTCGTGAAAATCTGTGTTTTACTCAGTAATAATAAGCGAAGTTTCAGGCTTGTCATCTGGTTACCGTTACTGCACGGTAATTTTTAACATTTAATTCTCTCCGTGCATAATACAATTTTAAACTCGTTACTTATTATCGCGTGCACTCTTCAACAGAAGACCCGATTGCGGAATAATGATAAATCATACCGGAAATATTTGTTCGTTCGACATGACGATAATGAATATAATATTTTGCGTTGCTACGAAATTCCTATAGGGATGTGATAGTATCCGAGGACTTTCCAAACGAATTTCTGCACGGGATAGTCTAATGATGCGCGTGATCGTGGAGTGTGAGAAGCAAAAAAAAAAAAAGACTAATCTCGTGCGTGACATCAAGAATTGGTATTAGGTTGGGATAAAAAGTGAAAGGGCTCGCAAAAAAAAGGTCGCAGGAGCATACGAAAAGAAATATTGTCAATATCATGCGGAAATATTATTCTCATTATTATTATTATTAATGACCTCGAATGGTATTTCTCGGTAATAATTAATCTCGTACGTACGTCATTCCGTTAGAATCGAATTAATTTTGTCTTCTTTTCCCCCTTCAATCTCGACAACATCGTATAGATATATTAAAAAAAAAAAAAAAAAACATCGTACAGATATTCAAACTCACGTAATTCCTTTGACCTGAGTCATAATATCGATGACGTTATACTTCGAAGATTTTTGGCTTGTGTTTTTTTTTTTTTTTGCCAGGTCTGTAATGTACAACTTTATCACAAGCGAATTCCACGATGGATTGAATTTGCGGGATAGATGACGAGTGGAGGTTTTTAGATTTTTTTTTTTGTGAACTTTTGTTGCTTCTACTTTTGAAGAATTTAAAGTTGTGTTTCATCGGATTTTTAATACGAAGGGAATAGAAATAGCTTCTGTCCATTTTGAAGGCAATTTCATAATTCCGCGATTGAAGAAGTCCTCGTCCCTATTGGTTAAAAAAAACTTGACCAGCTCATTTTCACTAGCCTCTCTTGAGGCCAGTTTTGTACCATCAAGAAAATTTTGCAAATGCTTGAAAAGGTGATAATCGCTTGGTGCCAGGTTTGGACTATACGGCGGGTGCGATAGAACCTCCCATCCAAGCTCTCGGAGCTTCTGGCGCGTCGTTAAAGATGTGTGCGGCCTGGCATTGTCTTGATGGAACACAACACCCTTCCTATTGGCCAATTGTGGCCGCTTCTGGTCGATCGCCTGCTTCAATCTGGTCGGTTGTTGACAGTAGAGGTCCGAATTGAGTGTTTGGCCCTTTGGGAGCAGCTCATAGTGGATGATTCCCTTTCAATCCCACCAAACACACGGCAAAACCTTCTTGGCCGTTAATCCGGGTTTGGCGATCGTTTGGGCCGGCTAACCGCGATTGGACCACGATCTTTTTCGGCTGTTATTCTCGTATGTGACCCATTTTTCATCGCCAGTCACCATCCGCTTCAAAAATGGATCGATATCGTTACGTATCAGCAAAGAATCGCAGGCATCAATTCGGTCCAAAAGGTTCTTTTGCGTCAATTCGCGTGGCACACATACATCGAGCTTCTTCTTGAGACCAGCCTTATGCAAATGGTTCCAAACGGTTTTCTGGCTAATCTTCAGTACCTGGGCAATGGAATAAGTGCTCACATGCCGGTCCGACTCGACGATTTCCATGATTTTATCGACATTTTCGACGATTGGCCTACCAGAGCGTGCCTCATCTTCGACGTCCATATTACCAGAACGGAATCGTTGGAACCACCACTTTGCTGTTGCATTCGATACTGTATTGGCTCCATAAACAGCACCAATTTTTTTGGCTGCCTGCTCCGCCTTTTCACCATGGTCTTAGTGCTACTGAAGAATGTATCGAATTTTCTCTTTTTTTACCTCCATTTTGGAACGCTGTAACACACAACTGGCTTCACCAAACACAAAACTGTCAAAGAACTTTTTTTTAAGCGTAATGTCACCTTTAAATCGCCGTATAGCATGACCCGATGTGATGTATACATCGTGAGATATGGCTCACTAAAGACATCTAGCGGAAAACGCTCAGAACTTTTTTACTTCACCCAATATTTCCTGGAGAAAAGTGACAGAGATTATTTATTCTAAGTAATTATATTTCAATTAAATGTAGATCGAACTAAGAACATATGTATTTAATTTGCTAAAAAAAAAGTACTCAATACGTATTTAAAATTCTTGCCACCACGTATCCGCCTTGTGCTACGTAGTGGGCGCCATTTGGATTCCGACGAGGATACGCCTTCTAGGGAATCCGTATCGTATCCAAATCGGGATCCGATAGGAATTTAGGTATCCCTAAGAAATGTTTGCACGGGTATTCTTGTTTTCTCTTTCTCCTTGATAGTGTTCTCACCCTCTCGAGGCAAACTCCTCTTCCCAATTATCACGAGAAGAAGAAAAAGAAAATACATTTAAAACTTTCGAAGTAAAATTTTAATCGAAAACCAAAAATTACATTGATCTCGCGTGTAAATTGATCTCGCAACTCAATCGACTCCAATCAATTAGCCATTATATCTGAATCAGATATCCCTGCGGTCAACGTCTTTCCCCGTGAACATTTTATTTCGTGTATTATGTGTGTCGAAATTATTATGCAGCAGCAATCTTCGTAACGTGCTCTGCTGTTGCCTCTTTATTTTTTTTCTTCTTGCTTCAGTTCTTCTTTCTTTCTTCCTTGCCGGCATCTTGCGCGAGGTGAGAGGAAGAAACACACGTTTTGCACAATCTCGTTGACAATTGACCAACTTTTTATTGGGCAAGATGATAATAATAAAAATAAAAAAAAAAGAAAACGAGCAACAGACGATTTGGTGGTTTAGAACGTCGCGTGAATGGACGTCGTTACTCGATACATTGCTAATCGTGCAGACCTATAATTATGAGTACATTAATAACGGTAGTTGTGCTGTGCATATATATATATTAGGTGTAGTAAAAAGAAATCCATTATTTTTGCAATAGATGGCTTTAGTAATCTGTATCTCGCGTTGTATAATTGCGATCGGATTACGCTAGATGGCGTTAGAAAGATAAGATTTCGTACTAAAATAAGCATCTCAGACAGTTTTGTGATTGCTTGACTCAATATTGTTTGAGCGCGCGTCAAAGATGCCCACCAGCAAAGTGAAAATACGCCATATTTAACAGTTTTTCTTCGATAAAGGCGAAAACGCAAGCCAAGCGGCTGAAAATGTGAATAGAGTTTATGGTCCTGATACTGTAACGGCCAATCACGCGCAATTTTGGTTTCGTCGATTCCGTTCCGGTAATTTTCATGTCAAAGATGCACCACGCTCTGGCAGGCCAATTGTCGAAAATGTCGATAAAATAATAGAAATCGTCGAGTCCGACCGTCATGTAAACACTGTTTCGATTACCCAGGAGCTAAACATTGCACAAAAAATCGTTTGGAACCACTTGAATAATGCTGGATACAAAAAGAAGCTCGATGTATGGGTGCCACACGAGTTAACGCAACAAAAAAAACCCTCATGGACCGAATTTCCATTTGCGAATCGCTCCTGAATCGCAACAAAATCGACCCATTTCCGAAGCGGATGGTGACCGATGATGAAAAGTGGATCACTTGCGACAACGTCATGGCGAAAACGGTCGTGGTCGAATCGCGGTGAGCCGGCGCAAACGGTGGCCAAGCCAGGATTGACGGTCAGGAAGATTTTACTGTGTGTTCGGTGGGATTGGCAGGGAATCATCTACTATGAGCTGCTCACCTACGGCCAAACTCTTAATTCGGATCTGTACTGTCATCAATTGGACCGTCTGAAGGAAGCAATCGCCCAGAAGCTGCCAGCTTTGGCCAATAGGAGAGTAATTGTGTTCCATCGGGACAACGCCAGGTCACACACATCGATAGTGACTCGCCAGAAGCTCCGGGAGCTTGGTTGGAAGGTTCTTATGCATCCACATTATAGTCCGGATCTGGCACCAAGTGATTACCACCTGTTTCTGTCTATGGCGAATGATTTTGCTGGTGAAAAATTCGCCTCGAGAGAAGCTTGTGAAAATCGACTGTCCCAGTTTTTTTTTGCCAATAGGGACGAGGGCTTCTATGAGAAAGGCATAATGAAATTACCTTCAAAGTGGCAACATGTTATCGATGAAAACGGTGCATATTAGACCTAAATCGGACCTAACTATGCTAAATAAAGCTTTCAATTTCATGCAAAAATAATGGATTTCTTTTTACTACACCTTATATTATTAAAAATGACAACGACCCGAGCAGAAATCTAATCAGGCTGCCTGAGGATCCATCAGGGCCGGATCAGGGATCAATAAGGCGCCCTGATCAGGCACGCATGATTTGCGCCGGACAGGGGCCTTATCAGGTATCAATAAGGCGCCCTGATCAGGCACGCATGATTTGCGCCGGACAGGGGCCTGAGCAGGGATCAATAAGGCGCCCTGATCAGGCACGCCTGATTTGCGCCAGACAGGGGCCTGAGCAGGGATCAATAAGGCGCCCTGATCAGGCACGCCTGATTTGCGCCGGATAGAAGCCTTATCAGGTATCAATAAGGCGCCCTGATAAGGCACGCATGATTTGCGCCGGACAGATTGGGCCGGAAAGATTGGGACGGTCATCGCCAAAACCGGAACAAAAACTAAACGATCAAGTCAAGTAAAATAAAAACTTAAACTTTAAAAAAATGTTTTCATATGTTTCATATTTTTAATAACGTTAGTAAACTTGATAACGTGTAACTGCGATAATAATTTAATAAATGTTGATCTATTTTTGAACAAAAAATTAATCAAATGATTGAGCCAGATGACACGCATGTCTCAGGCTGGATGAGGCACCTGATCCGGGCCAGATAAGTTGCTTGATCCGAGCCAGATATAGTGCCTAATCCGAGTCTGGTAAGGTGCCTGATCCGGGCCTGATAAAGCGCCTGATCAGAGCCTGATAAGGTGCCTGATCCGGGCCTGAATTTGCAAAAGCGTTACATCCCTGATCAGGGCCGGACTAAATTTGCCTGATCCGGCCCGGATTTGCTATTGTGGCAGCCTGATCCGGTCCGGATTTCACCCTGAACAAATTTCTGCTCGGGGAAGTCTCGAAAGTTACATTGAAAGTTGAAGAAAACGTAATCAAGCATTCTCAAACTTCGCGCGTATGTCATTTTATTTTTATCCATTTTGTTTCTTGATAAGTTTTGTAACGAGAGGGAGTCGCTTCGCGCGGAACGTATGCAGAAACGTGAAAACGCACGAAGTTCAGTCCGAAAAATATTTGCCTCGGTTGAGCACAATTAATTCTCGCATACGCGGCTCGGCTGTCAATGGATAAATTAAATCGCGTTATAACGACCTAAGTTGGGGTTTCGCGTCGACGGAGCAACGAGAGCGAGGAGTACACGAGCAAACGTCATGGCAAAAAACGAGTTCTCTGTTGTCGATAGGAAATATCTTTTTTTTTTTGTTTTTTTCGTTTTATGGCGTACGTACAAAACAGTTAATTTGTGTAGTTGTTTTTTTTTACGAATAAGCATTGTATTATCCGCTCATAATAACAATAATAATAATATTAATAAAGTAATTAAATTATTGTTTGCGAGTCTCCATAATAATAGTAATTATAATTAACGGAATGTTATTATTTTCTCCTATAAATTATTCAAACAATGGTTCATTTGTAGAAAATTTTGGCTGACATTTCGTCCCGCTTCGTCGGAGAACGAATAGCTATTATTATTATTATTATTATTATTGTCATTATTAATCTTGCGTTTTATTATTGAAATAATACTTTGTTCGAGGTTCTTCTTTTTTGTTTTTCGTATATCTGCTGAATTTTTTCCAATTTCCGCTTACCGAGGAAGGAGGACTCGGGGGATTGATTTTTTTTTTTTTGATCGATTTAATGTAATTCGCGTGCGCGCGCAAATGAAAACTGCATTATTGCATCTCGGTTTGTGATAAGTCAGTTCATTGGAACCTTGAACTTGCGGTGATCCCGCTGTCACCCCGCTTTATCGCTCTTTCTTTCTCCAGCCAACATTTGAAAGAAACGGAAAGAAAATCGTCACGGATTAATCGTTAATTAATGCCATGAGTCATACACGACTCATGGCACTCATTAACGCGCATGCGTGTGTGCGTGTATGCGTAAGGGTGATTAAAAAAAAAATCGACGATTTTTTTTTCTTCAAATTGCCCTATTCAGTTCAATTGACCTATACCTGTTAAAATATTCATATCCGTAGCTCTGCCTGCCAACTACCCGACTAGAAATTGACGTTGGATTTTTGTACAGTTCATTGCTGGGTCAACCCGATTCCTGGTTGGGTCATTATCAGGCTTCCCTATCAGGTTCTTATAGGGTGTGTAACGATCTTCTAGGGTTTTCTTTGGGTTCTGTCAGGTTTTGCCTCGGGTAAGCCCAATTTTTTGTTGGGTTCTTATCGGGCTAGCCTAACCGGTCCTACCATTAACCCACTGAAATCAGTAGCGTTGCATGGATTTGGGTTGGGCATTTTTTTTTAGAACGTTATAAACTGTTCTTCAGTCTCCCAATTAGACGTTTCAATTGATAAGCGATTGTTTTTTGCTGATAAACCGCGAAGGGCACGATGTTTTCTTACTCGTAATCGAGTTAATTCTTCGCTTTGCCTGGCTCTCAACATTTTATGCGTACACCTATTCTCTCTCTTCCTCTATATATATATGCCGTTTCAAGTTTTCATCCCCATCTCCTCCAATCCACAGATAGGAAAGATACAATTTTAAGGTATTGTTTACTGTTAAAACAAAATACCGCACAACAAAATAAAATGAAAAATTAAGTTCCGAATAAAAATGAAAAAAATTCCGAATAAAAAAATAAGAAAAGTTCTACAATGAAAAAAAAAATCTCATAAGATCCACTTATTATTGCAGTATCTATCAAAAATGTATTTGTATATCTATTTATTATTGCGAAGTATAAGGTTTGTATGTTCACCTATGACTCATGTGGTTACCCCTAAATAAACATTGGTGGGACCTTACATCATTTACCTTATCCAAACCCCAGATGGGATAACTCTGTTAAAACGTTATAAGGACGTTATCGGTACTTCCCAATCGCAGGGTTGACCCAATACTATCTTTATCAGGACCTTGAGAGGCATACCCTATTTAGGGTTCACCTGAAGAGGTCCTTATGCCGTATAGGGTTGTCCCTATGAAAATGTCTAGTCGGGTATGATTTGTAGTTCATTCGTCACCATGAGAAGGCCTAAATTTCCTTCATTGAATAAAATTGCAGCATAAAATGCCGCTACCTCGATTATTTCGTACCCAGAATGGAGATGTTTTGGGGCTAATCGCCAAACGATCGAGTTTGGGTTTGTTTGGGTTATGAAAACCCAAACAAGACTACCTAACTGAGCGCTCGTGGATAGCTGAGCGCGCTTGGAAGTCGAGCGGAGAGTCTATCATTTATATACACACCGTTAGAAGGAATCCGAATATCGTTTTTCAAATTTTCAGGTTATATTATTAAAATATTCGGTGTTGGAATTAATTCGTAGCGTTTCACAAGAGATGGCGTAGCTAGTACAAGATTTCTTTGTTACCGACAGTAATGTATTGATCGTGAAACAGCTGTCATTGAATGTCATTTGCTGTACATAACCTCTTTTTGAATCGTAAATAACAATACTTTATAATTTATTGAATACGTCAACATTTGTGCCGAATAAAGTGTTTTTGCGGGGAGTTTTACTTCATTACTTTAAGGCCAAGTGTCGGCACCGACCGAGCGGCCATGAGTGCGAGAGAGATAGCTCATGATTTGCAGATTCCCAATGATTTCTGAAACGGTTGATTTTTGAGAAAAAAAAGAAAAGAAACACGTTCCGCTCTGTTGAACGACGAACAACGGCTTTCTCTTCTTTTGCCCGAAATATGATCCGTCTAGAAGAAAACTTGGCAGTAGGATTTTTATCGACTGGACGTGTGACACATGGCCTTAAGGGCGGGGTAAAGTTAATTCGGCGAAAAAAAGGCATGTTTTTAAGATTTTTTTTTGGCGCAACGGATAGTGTTCGTTTATTGAAAAATTTACATATAATAAAGTAACATTTGAACAACATTCTCCTAAATTTGCATTGCAAAATATTCAAAATTGAGCGAGTGAAAATTAAACCCCGGAGGCGTATCGAAAAAAAGTTGGTTTGCGGTGTGCACCATAACTCGCAACAGAATCATCTGAAACAAAAAAATCAAAATGCATTTGTTAAAGGAGATGTTTCTCGAGGTAATGACCGGAGGATTTTTTTTTTTTTCGATTTTTCGATTTTTCGTAGCACTTGGGAGCCAAAAACCCGATTTTCGCTAAAAAAAATCGGCTAATTTGTTGTTGAAAAATTAGTAATTATTAAAAAAAACAAAAAAGCTCTCGACAATACCTGGTGAATTATGTGAAGAAGTACTGTGCAAAATTTCAAAGCGATTGGTCCAGTAGATTTTGAGTTATCGTGCACACGGACTTCAAATATGACAAGTCTCAGAAAAACGGTTTGAAAAACGCAGAAGAGTTTGGTCGCTTAGCGCTCATTGCACATAAGTTTGAGAACACTTCTCGATTGCATAAAAATCTGAGAAAATTCATGCATATTAAAGGTACTCAAAAGATTAATTTTGCATAATAATAATTCCAAAATGTTATTAACAAAATGATGAAAAAAAAAAATTAGTCAACAAATTTCCCCGCAACCCAATTTTTTTTCGTGATTCGTTCATTTTTCCGAATACGTATGAATTTTTTCCGATTTTTCAATTATCTTTGAATTTTTAGAAATTCAAAATAAAACTCGATAATTTTCTTATACTCACTCAAAGTCGTCGATGCCAGGTCCGTAGAGCAAAAGGCTTCCATCAAGATGATCGAGAGCATCTTTTTGCGTTTGTCTACGCAAAACTCTTTCTTCTTTACTGTCGTGCGCTGCTTGCTCCTCTGCTCTACATCTAGCAATAGACGCTCAAATACTCATAACTTCGTCAATTTTACTCCGATCGACGTGAAATTTTAACACAATATTCTTGAGATATTATGCATTCATTTAAAAAATTTAAAAAAAATGAAAAAGAAAAAAAATTTAAATACTTTACCCCGCCCTTAATATGAAAAAAAGTGCTGCTGAAGCTCATCGTATTTTAGTGGAAGTGTACGGTGAACGTGATCTAGCTGAGCAAACGTGTCGGAAGTGGTTTGCACGTTTTAAAGCTGGTGATTTCGACTTGGATGACAAGGAGCGGGATCAGAGGGGTGTGATTTTCTTATGAACTGTGAAACCGTGAAACTGCTGAAACCGAATGAAACCATAACTGGGGATCAGCTACCGACTCCAATTGATGCGCTTGAGCCGTGCATTGAAAGAAAAACCCCACCCGCGTTATTCTCCAGATATCGCTCCTTCTGATTGCCATTTGTTTCGTTCGATGGCTCATAGCCTGTCTTAGCATAAGTTCACTTTTTACGAAGACTGTCGAAAATGGGTCGATTCGTGGATTGCATCTAAAGACGAGGCGTTCTTCGGACACGGTATTCGTACCCTGCCCGAAAGATGGTCAAAAGTAGTAGAAAGCTATGGGCAATACTTTCATTAATGTATTTTCTTTTATTTTCATTTAAAATAAAGATTTTTTTTCATTAAAAAAAACACTACGAATTAATTCCAAGTCCTAATATTTTGCTAACGATTTTTGAAATTTAAAAAAAAAATGATTTTTTGAAGCATCTAAAGTGGTTGCTCGCCTTAAATAATTTAAAAAAATCAATAGTTCGATCGCTGTCGCCTTTGTAAATTCATTTTTCGGAGAAAAGTTACGATTTCCGGGAAATAGAATCGACGTTAATAGAAAATAGAATCGGCTTTATGGACTTTCGCGATTTTGGCGATTCTGAAAAGTGGTCAAAAAGATTTTTAAAAAATTCTTTCGACTTTTAAACCATATCAAGAGTCTGTGTCGCGGAAAATTTTTCGCCCATTACAAATATTAACGAGTTTTTTGTCGAAAGCTCATAGCTGGCTAAACGTGAAAAACGTGTTTTTTGACGCATATGGTCGAGTCCAATGAATTTTTCTACACGACGAACGGAGCAAAAAATAATTCTTTCGCATTCATAGCCGGTACTCTTTTGTTCTCCGTTCTTCCTTTTTTTAAAAAAAAAAAAGCCAAAAATGTCAGAATCAACCACGAAAAACGCGAGAATACGTGAATGCAATTTCCTTTTTTTTTCCTTTTTTTCTTCGTCATGCCCGAGACCGTGGCCTCCGCTCTATGTGTCGACAAAACGAAAAATTTGATCATCATTCACGATCCCGTTGTCGTCGTATATAAATCATCGCGAGGTAGCGACACGACCATAATATAACCGGTACGTTTTTCCTACTATACGCTAGGATGCGTGTAGGTATAACGAACGTGTATGTGGCGGCACGACGAGAAGTTCCCGAGCCTGTTGGTAGCGCAAGGTCGCATATATATATATATATATATATATATATATATATATGCACACACTTGTATCATTCCTATGAATATAGAATACTAGAAATACTAATTAATATTGCCGTCATGATTCTCAGGTCGTTGTACACCTTGTATAACTCGAATCATTTATATATACGTATATGTTCCGAGTGTGTTATCCGCGCATATATGGAAATTCAAATGTACGAGAGAAGACTGCCATCGTGTATCTTTGGAGTATCCTCTTTTTTTTTCTGGAATAAGAATTACCATGTTTGTTTACTTCGTATACATGTATATGCATGTATATTGGGTGAAGTAATAAGTTCTGAGCGTTTTCCGCTAGATGTCTTTAGTGAGCCATATCTCACGATGTATACATCGCATCGGGTCATACTATAGGGCGAATTAAAGGTGATATTACGCTTCAAAAAAAGTTCTTTGACAGTTTTGTGTTTGGTGAAGCCAGTTGTGTGTTACAGCGTTCCAAAATGGAGGTAAAAAAAGCGAAAATTCGATACATTCTTCAGTAACACTAAGACCACGGTGAAAAGTGCGGAGCAGGCGGTCAAAAAAATTTGTGCTGTTTATGGAGCCAATACAGTATCGAATGCAACAGCAAAGCGGTGGTTCCAATGATTCCGTTCTGGTAATATGGACGTCGAAGATGAGGCACGTTCTGGTAGGCCAATCGTTGAAAATGTCGATAAAATCATGGAAATCGTCGAGTCGGACCGGCATGTGAGCACTTATTCCATTGCCCAGGAACTGAAGATTAGCCAAAAAACCGTTTGGAACCATTTGCATAAGGCTGGTCTCAAGAAGAAGCTCGATGTATGGGTGCCACACGAATTGACGCAAAAGAACCTTTTGGACCGAATTGATGCCTGCGATTCTTTGCTGATACGTAACGAAATCGATCCATTTTTGAAGCGGATGGTGACTGGCGATGAAAAATGGGTCACATACGAGAACAACAGCCGAAAAAGATCGTGGTCCAATCGCGGTTAGCCGGCCCAAACGATCGCCAAGCCCGGATTAACGGCCAAGAAGGTTTCGCTGTGTGTTTGGTGGGATTGGAAGGGAATCATCCACCATGAGCTGCTCCCATCGGGCCAAACACTCAATTCGGACCTCTACTGTCAACAACTGACCAGATTGAAGCAGGCGATCGACCAGAAGTGGTCAGAATTGGCCAATAGGAAGGGTGTTGTCTTCCATCAAGACAACGCCAGGCCGCACACATCTTTAACGACGTGCCAGAAGCTCCGAGAGCTTGGATGAGAGGTTCTATTGCACCCGCCGTATAGTCCAGATCTGGCACCAAGCGATTATCACCCTTTCGAGCATTTGCAAATTTTTCTTGATGGTACAAAACTGGCCTCAAGAGAGGCTTGTGAAAATGAGCTGGTCAAGTTTTTGACCAATAGGGACGAGGACTTCTTCAATCGCGGAATTATGAAATTGCCTTCAAAATGGACAAAAGTTATCGAACAAAATGGCGCATATTCGATCTAAATCGGATAATCGTATCTTAATTTCATCGTCGAAATAAAGCGAAAAAACGCTCAGAACTTTTTACTTCATCTAATATATATATATATATATATATATATATATATATATATATATATGTAACAGATAAAAGTTATTTTATTTTTATTTATATATATTTTCATATGTGTGTTTATATGTTTAATATACTTAATATATTTGACATATTTGAATTCTAAATCTTATGACAATAAAAAAAATAAAGTCTCGCAATGAATAAAATAAATGCATACGCAAACACGTCGCATTTTGATGATTTTTGAAAATTTCATGATTGCAGAAACAAAAGAGATTCTTCATGGTGTGAGCGGAGAATTTCGAGCTGGCGAATTAACCGCCATAATGGGACCATCGGGAGCCGGAAAATCTACGCTTCTCAACGTCATGGCCGCTTTCACGTGAGTCCACGCTTGCTTGTTCGCTGTAGCCGATGAAAAAAGTCACTTGCTGCTGACTTCCTAATGCCCCTGCATGGATTTGACAATTTGCATCGTGACCCGTGATTATTTTAATTCAAGTATAACTACGAGGAGAGAAAAAAAAAACAGGAGCTTGCCAGCTCGAATAAAAGATTTGGCTTTTAATTTTTATATATATTTTACAATTCAATTTTTTTACCTTTTACTTTGTTTTTCGTTTTCATTCTCATTTTTTTTTCCGGAGTATTCATCTTATTTTTTGCTTCATTTCTGGTTTTGTTTGTTGCTTCGTTATTGTCTTTCAATTCTTGTTCTTTTTATTTTCCGTCTTTTTCTTTCTCTCGTCATTGTTCCAATCGTTTCGAGGATCGGCGACCTCAATCGTGACCCTAATTTAGCTTCAATCATTTTTCAATGCCTCCCAAGTCGCCGCGTCGAGTCAACCTCGCGCTCATTTTCCCGACGAATAGAAAAATCCTCGGTTCGAATTGTGTACTTCAACGATGCTTTGTTTTTTTCTTCTCTTCTATTGTCTGTTGTTTCCTTGTTTTTTTTTTTTATTTTTCCCCTTTTGCTGACCAAAGCGAGAAATCATAAAAAAAAAATGGACACGAAAGAACGATGAGAGAAAAAAGAATGATTAAAACTGATGGACGATGATAAATTGTAAATGCGTCTCTGATTGCGGTCTTTTGCACAAAATACTCGGTACAAACGATTCCGGTAAAACCCCAAGCGAAGAATTATGTTTAATTTTTTATCTCGCGATCATTGCAATAATTGACGTCTATTCAGTGAAGAATTTTTCTTCAAATTCTTTCCAAGACTTAAAAAAATTGATT
This sequence comes from Ophion ventricosus, assembly GCA_963932345.1. Classification (NCBI taxonomy): domain Eukaryota; kingdom Metazoa; phylum Arthropoda; class Insecta; order Hymenoptera; family Ichneumonidae; genus Ophion; species Ophion ventricosus. The sequence continues at coordinate 17,608,549 of OZ010723.1, read as the reverse complement.
AAACATTTATTCTTTCTAAGAATGAACAAAAATTAATATTAATTTTTTTTTTAAATTAATTCTAAGGATAAAAAGTATTTATTATTCTCTTGATTTTTAATTAACTCTAAGAATTGTCAATTCTTACGTAAAAATGAGAAAAATGTATTTTTATATGTTTTTAATTTTGTTTTTTTTTTTTTTTCTTCTTTCCGAAAGTGTGCAAGGTGTCGCCGGTGAAATAATGGTAAACGGAAAGCTGCGGGGTCCTTACAGCGAAAGATGGAAAAGAACATCGTCCTACATACAGCAAGATTCGTTGTCGAGGCCAAAACTAACGGTTGGCGAGGCGATGACTCTCGCTGCTCATCTCAAGCTCGGCTACAGCATAAGCGCTGAATACAAACACACGCAGGTTCGCTATTATTCAATTATCACACGACTCCTTTCGCATTTTTATCAGCTGCGTTTTTGAAGGTTTTTATTTAAAGAGCCAGTCCACTTTGGAACCACGAAAAAAAGGCTATTTTCGTGATTTTTTTTTTAGGATTTTATAAAAGATATGAATATAAAAGTTGTTGGGCTTGGTAAATAAAGTCTTGAAATACATTTTAAAAAAATGTTAATTCATTTTGATTAATTTTTAAGTACAAAAACTATAGTTTAACGTAACGCCTCAAAAATAGATGGGCTAGGTAGCTCCATCACAACTCGGCAACGGCTTGTCTGAAACAAAAAAATCAAAGTCCATCAGATTCAGTATGACACCAGCTACAAAATGACCCTTGGATATAAAGTTTTATCAAAAAATTAAAAAATGGCAGATGAAAAACGAAAAAAGTAAAAAAACGCGTTTTTTTCGCAGTTCTTCGCAAAAAAAAAAGAGTAAAAATAAAAATTTTAAAACCATCGAGGGTCATCTTGTTGCGAATCATGTTTACAATATGTGGTTCAAATTTCAAGAGAATCAGTTTATTAGTTTTAGAGATACGATGGAGCTAGATTTTGAAAACGTTGTTTCGAGAAAAACGCGTTTGAAGTTTATACTATGAAAAACTCTTACCTAAATTCATTCGGCAATATTGACACAATATTGACACAATATTTCTGAATGTATGTACTTTCGAAAACAGTAAAAAAAAATCGATTTTTTTTAATTTTCAAAGTGGACAGGCCCCTTAACGTAACGCCTCAAAAATAGGTGGGCTAGGTAGCTCCATCACAACTCGGCAACGGCTTGTCTGAAACAAAAAAATCAAAGTCCATCAGATACAGTATGACACCAGCTACAAAATGACCCTTGGATATAAAGTTTTATCAAAAAATTAAAAAATGGCAGATGAAAAACGAAAAAAAGTAAAAAAACGCGTTTTTTCGCAGTTCTTCGCAAAAAAAAAGAGTAAAAATAAAAATTTTAAAACCATCGAGGGTCATCTTGTTGCGAATCATGTTTACAATATGTGGTTCAAATTTCAAGAGAATCGGTTTATTAGTTTTAAAGATACGATGGAGCTAGATTTTGAAAACGTTGTTTCGAGAAAAACGCGTTTGAAGTTTATACTATGAAAAACTCTTACCTAAATTCATTCGGCAATATTGACACAATATTGACACAATATTTCTGAATGTACGTACTTTCGAAAACAGTAAAAAAAATCGATTTTTTGAAATTTTCAAAGTGGACTGGCCCCTTAAAGTGCTACGGGCTAGAAATAACGATGCGTTGTTTTGGTTATCGTGCCTTTTCCGTTGCTTTCTATTATCCTTCTACCCGACTTATAATTCTTCATTATTTTTTTCGGAAATTCATTTTCATAATCTGGATTTTTTTTTAGAATAAATGCTGCTAAATTCGAATTAGACTTAATTTCATAACAATAAATCGAGTTGTATTTAATAAAATTGCATTTCAGTTTAATTCAATTGCATCACATTAAATTGAATAAAATTCTGTGAAAAAGTCCAATTATATTGAGTAATATTAAATTGCGCACGATAAATCAGAAATGAGAAAGAAAAAAAAACGATTAATTTGTATCTTTTACGTTTCGTTGATCCGTTCGTTTTACTTGCGATTGGTACAGGTCGTAAAGCTATTGGAAATGCTCGGCTTGGCTCGCTGTTACGACACTCTGTGCGGTCGATTGTCCGGTGGACAAAAGAAGAGGCTCGACGTTGCTCTCGAGCTTCTGAGCAACCCTTCAGTATTATTTCTCGACGAGCCAACGACTGGTAATTTTTTTTTTACCTTTTTAGCTTTAAGTAGCTGTCTATTGATAATAATTTTGAAAATCAATTCAATTTCCATTCCATCATTGCAATTATACGTAAAACTATAGAATCTTCGAAGAAATCCGCCTGTTGATTGTTCCAAGGTAAATAAAAAATAAATCGTTCCAGGCCTGGATTCGGCGTCTTGCAGTCAGTGCATAGCACTCTTGCAACGACTGGCTAGAGTCGAGAGGCGCACGGTCGTTTGCACGATTCATCAGCCGAGCGCCCTCCTCTTCGAGATGTTCGACTCACTGTACGCGGTTGCGGCCGGTCATTGTATCTACCGGGGTCCCGTACACGGCCTCTTGCCTCATTTATCGTCGGTCGGTGTCAGCTGTCCACCTTATCACAATCCTGCCGATTTTCGTGAGTACCTAAACTCGTTAAACTCACTTTTGTCACTCGTTTTTTTTTACCGAACGTCGATAAAATATTAGGTGTGTGAATTAATTTTTACAGTTTTTTTTCCATACTTGCGGCTTATCAAAGAATAGACATAACCGTGTTTAATCCGGGTAATATCCCGCGTTGCTTTCTACAACCTTCAGCCACCGATCTGGTTGCATACAGATACCATCGCGATAGAAGCTGGCTGGTTTCGAGGCGATAAAGTCATCGACGTATTTCCTAATATCTTCGACTTCTCGGAAGTGGCTCCCTCTTAAGCTGTGCGCCATTGACCGAAATAGGTGATAGTCGGATGGGGCCAAGTCCGGTGAATATGCCGGATGAGGAAGAACTTCCCAGTCCAGGTTTAAAATAGTTGTTTCGGTCGTACGAGCAACGTGAGGTCGAGCGTCATCCATGCAGGAGAATGACTTTTCGCCTTCCAGTGTCCTGTGAATTGCCTTTTTTTGCTCAATTGCTTCGCTTAAACGATTTAATTGGTCACTATGTCGTTCTGCAGTGATCGTCTGACCCGGTTCCAGAAGTTCGTAATAAAGAACACCCTTTATGTCCCACCGGATACACAAAAGCATTTTTTTGACGTTCATTTGCGCTTTGGGAGTTGATGTTGTTGGTTCTCCAGGTTCCACCCATGATTTTTGTCCGCTTGGGATTCTCATAAAGGATCCATTTTTCATCCCCCGTCACGATTTTCCAGAGTAAGTTCTTCCTTCGTTGTTTGCTAAGCAACCAAAGACACGTGTTCATCCGTTGTCCGAGTTTATATTCGGTAAGTTCATGTGGGACTCATTTCCCGAGCTTCTGAATTTTTCCCATCGCGTGTGACCTCTTGGCAACGGTTGATCGATCAACTCTTAGTTGAGCTGCAAGTTCTTCTTGTGTCTGTGAAGAATTTTGGAGCAGTAAAGTTTCCAAATCGTCGTCCGAAAATTCTTTCAGGCTGTCCAGTACGCGCACGGTCACTGAGTTCGAAATCATTGTTTCTAAAACGTTTAAACCAATAATTGCATGTTTCGTATGACACAATACTCTTCCCGAACACAGAACAAATTGACTCCTACGCTTTGGTGGCACTTTTTCCATGTTGGAATTCGTAAAGGATGCAGTGGCGAATGTGCAGCTTATCGGTTGCCATTGTTCTTGCTACTTTATTTTACGGTTATGATGCTCGCCCAATAAATCCATAACAGCGTCTTGAACAGGGCTATGTCGATACTTTAAAATCCTAAAAGGACGTTGAAATATTTCAACTTGAAAGAGGATTCCCAGCCTACTAGAAAAATCTGTAAAAATTCACACACCTAATACATCTTGAGATCAAATTTTTCAAAGATTACAGATAATTTTTCTTTTAGAAAAAAAAAACGACGGAAAAATATCGCAAAACTCATCTGTATCGTCCTTCCTTTTTTTTTGTTGCAGTTATCGAAGTGGCGATCGGCGAGTACAGCGTGACAGTTGACAAATTGGCAATCGCCGCCGAAAAAATTTGGGACGGCCAACAACCGGCCGAGCCAACGTTGAAGCCGCAAACTCAAAGTAAGCCCATTGGAGCGTTTCTTGTTTTTTTTTAATCAATTTTTTGTAAAATTTACTCCTTTTTCATGGGAGAAAAAGTGATGAAGTTTTTTATTTTATTCGTTCGTGCAAAGGAAACCGGATTTTTTTTTCTTCTCGTTTTTTGATGCAAGAAAAATGTATATTTTTTCCGCAGTGACTCGATCGTTGAAAGAGCCACCACCACCCGCGGGCTTTCTCGCCCAGTGCTATCTGCTGTACAGACGGCAATTGATGTGCCTCAAGCGAGACTACACCCTTATGGTCGTACGTCTCATCTGTCATCTCCTGATCGGCGTTATATTCGGCTATTTGTACATGGGGAGTGGCTATCGAGCAAATGGCGTTCTCGCAAATTACGCCTATCTCTACGGATCTCTCTTGCTCATCGTCTACACCGGAAAGATGGCTGTCACGCTTGCCTGTGAGTAAAAGTCCGTTTTTTTTTCTTCCGCCTTAGAATTAATCGAACGCACGCTTGGATAGAGAAAAATTCATTGTTTCGCGTAAAGGGAAAGAACATTTTTGTTAAATTGTGACTGTTGTAAAAACTTCAGAAGAGTTGCCACATTTTCTCCCTAAATCTTGGATTTTTTTGCCGTGGCAAGAAAGAAGAAAAATGATTTGTCTCGTTTGCGTCGAAATGTTTTAACGATTGTCTTTTGCTCCTCTCGCACGAACACGCGCGCAGTCCCACTGGAAATGCAAATCCTCAAGAGGGAACACTTCAACCGTTGGTACCGACTAGCTCCCTACTACATCAGTATGCTACTTGTCGAAATACCGTTCCAAGCGGCGTGCGCCGCAACGTATCTTACGGTCAGTTACTGGCTGACCGGCCAACCGATCGAGACGGATCGCGTTCTTCCGTTCATGGTGGTCAGCATTGCTGCGAGCCTCACCGCCCAAGCTTGGGGTTTCTTCATCGGTGCCACCACACCGATCAAGGTATGCGAACTTCAATGTGGCGGCATGAATTTTGGCAATCGATGAGAGTCAATGAGTACATGGGGAAATAAAGTAATGAGAGAACATAAGAAATAATACGCTACTTCAAAGAATTAAAGGAGCACATTTCTTCCCTTTTTTTTTTAGTGTTTTTTTGGAGCGCTGTATCTCTGTGAAAAATGGTCGTATCGAGATGTAAAAAGAAGCATTTTGAAGCTTCAAGTCTCTAGTTTTGACATCTTTTGGCAAACATTTTTTTATGAGCTACAGTTATCGCGCAATTATAAGGAATAGCACGAGACAAAAATTTTCAAAATGTTTTTGTTTTTTTTTAAGGCTCCACGGGCTCGGGAAATTTTTTTTCAGTTCAATCAATGTATGGGTCAGTTACCTTGTTTATTAAGCTACAATTTCGTTTTTTGTCAGTCTCTCTACGTCAATTTTTGGCTGAGATATCGGACTTTGAATGAAAAAGGATACCTTTGTCTTTGATCAACGATATCTCAGCAACCAATGATCGTACAGGGAATTAAGGGGCAGTTTTGAAAACTTGAATGTATTTCCTACAAGACACTTTCATTGATTTTTGAGAAACAATTTTTTTTTTCATCCTTAACATCAATTTGAAAACTGTACAAAAAAAAAGGACTTTTTCTGGTGTTTCAGTAAATCTACAACTACTTTACAAATATTCATGGAAAGACTAACGTTGTCAGGTTTTTTTTTCAGCTTAATGTATCCTCAATAGCTCTGCAAATTTTCAAATTGATCCATTGAAGCGTTTTTCCGGACCGATTGATAACCGTAGCACACAAAAAATTTTACGGAAAGATCTCAAAACTAGAGACTTGAGGCTTCAAAATGCTTTTTTCTTCTTCTCGATACGACCATTTTTTTGAATTGTATATTTTTTTCGTCGTTTCACAGATCGCCGTATTCGCCGGTCCGATAATCGCAGTCCTCTTCTCAGTCTTTGGCTTCTGCATACGTTACATGGACACACCGAAAGGCTTTCGTTGGCTCTTTCACATCTCCTATTTCCGTGCCGGCTTTCACAGCCTTCTGTACACGGTCTACGGTTCCGGAAGGAAAGATCTCAGCTGCGACGATTTTTACTGCCACTACAAAAGGCCCACGCAATTTCTCAAAGAAATGGAAATCAACGACACGAGCGTGGTGAACAATTTGGTGCTGATCGTTGGCGTTGGCGTTCTCATGCATCTTCTTACAGCTAGCGCACTCTGGTGCAAACTCAATCGGAGATAGACGTTGGGTAGAAAAAGAAAATACAAAGCGCGCGCGCGCGCGCTCACGCATCGGGCATTCATTCAGTATTTCGAAAAAAAAAAAAAAAACCCGCGTTTGACGGTCCGAGCTGTGAGTCGTTTGCCCGATTTTTTGCAAGATCAAGTAAATTTTATTGCAAAAAAAAAAAGGAAATTTTAGACGAAAGGGGTCTTTTATTTTTGTCGTGTCGAGCAGGATTAACTTCGGTTAAGTAGTTGAATTTTTCTTCGTCTAGTAACTTTTTTTTTCCTCCCCTAGAAGAGAGAATTCTCGCCACAAAGCCTGTTTTCTCATTCTTTTAATAATTCGTTTTATTTTCGTCCGCCGCTACATCCCATTCTTGTCGTATATTTATTGTTTTTTTTTTTGTCAAATAATTGGGTTCGCTGCATTCCACACCAAGTAGTGCATTTTTATACTCGACGAGGAACACATTTTATTTATTTTTACTTTTAGATGAAAATTTATTTAAATGTATATATTACTCGTATTGATTTTTTTATTCGTCGTTCCCAATTATCTTTGTTCCAGACGCTTAAAAAAAAATGAGGTAAAAGGAGACTGGCCTTCATTTTTTTCTTTTAAATAATTAATAACTGAAACATATCATATTAATAAAAACTAATAATGAATGTTTTGATTATTTAAATAAAAGAGAACACTGAAGGGGGCCGCTTTTTTGACACGAACATTCAAGCCAAACGAACAATTTTCCCGGTTCGCGTGTGACAGTCTAATCTTCTACGCCTTCGATCTTTCAGCACCGGTATAATTAATTCATGCAACTAGTCGAGAATCTTTCCTAATAAAAAAAAAAAAACGTAATAAACGAGGAGCGCGAGCTTATTAAAATCATTATTAAATTTTATTTCGCTTGCCAAACTTTCGGACAAGGATCAGGATACAATGTGATTGCGTAGGCCTTCTCCGTTGATTTAGGACTTAGAACTTTGCCCCGTACCTCGCGATAAATATGATCGGAGTGTATTTTTCACCCTCGCCTGGTTTACGGAAGTGTACTACTATTATTATTATTGAAATAAAAATGTCATGGATTTAAGTAAAGGAAAAATGAGGAAGTATCCCGTGGACGCATGGACAAAAAAATGGGATCTCAATTTCTTTTTTTTTTTAACTTTTAATTCATATGAAAAAAAAAATGCTTTCCGCTATTTTCATCAAATACAAACGGCATGGCCCGGGAGTAATCATCAATTACACTTTTGTATATAAAATATACAAAGGTAAACAGATATATAAATATATATGTATAATATTAGGAAGATTTATTTATACTTATAAATGGCAATCGCGCTTCGTGATACTCCTTCGAGATAGAGTTCGGGATTAGAGAGGCTTGCCCGTGCGAATTTAAAGTTTAGTGATATGACACACTGCTTGTACATAGAAACGATATGAATATAATTTTTTTTTTTTTTCGTGGTGGATTAAATACGGTGAAAGCGTGATAGTATTAGTTCTTTATTTCCAAGTGAACCCTTGCGAATTTTTACACAGTTTACTCTGTACATTGATATACTTTTACACGTTTCTTTCTCTTTCTTTTTTACATTTATCTTTCGTCATTTTTCTCCTTTGTGCTTCCTCTCTCACCATGCGTTCGAAGACTCTCACGTATTCGCATAATTCTTTTATCGGTTTCCCTTTTATTTCTCTATTAATTTTTCCTTTCAGTACCTTACCTTGTAGCCTCTTCGCCACTTTTCCAAACCATCTGCTACTTCCTTGTTCATTTTTTCTTTTATTTTCTCACATTCAAGTATGTGTTCGAAACTTTCTTCCTTCTTTCTACAACATCGACATTCTTTTTACCTCCTTTTCCTGTAGCTTCGCATTTTAATCTGGCCCATGTTTCTTCAGTTCTTCCCTCTATGCCCTTCTCTTCCCAGTCACTCTTCCATTTCTATATTATGTTTTCGATTTTTTGTACTCCCTGCAATATGGCGAATTTTCAATTTTGTTCCAATCTTGTTTTTCCTGGTCCGTTTTCGTTTGTATAGCTCTTTCGATTATTCTTCCTACTCCCTCCACATCTTGGTCTATTATCCTTTGCCATGTTGCTCTCCTATCTTCTCCGTGGCCCCCTTCATTTTCGCTTATATTTTTCGAATTGCGAAACGTGGCATATTTCTTTACCACTGGAAATCCGTGACAAACATTAAAAATAAATTAATTGAAATAACAAAATTGAAGTGAAATAGCAGAGAATTAGAATTGAAAGAAAAAAAATGTAAATGCAGAGGATAAAATTGAATTAAAAATCAAAATGAACAGGCAACTTGTTTTCCATATTTCCTTGACGGACTTTGATCGTGCTTCTTTCTATTCGCCTTTTTTTTTTTTCAAGGTAAGCGTTCTTCCTGATGAACCTCACGCGTTTTTCAGATACGCCCCCACAATAAAGCCAAGCGACTCTGATGAGAGGTGAGTCAACTTCGTCGTGATCTCATCCTCCCTCCTCTCCCCTGCCCAAGTCCTTCGTACTCACCTTCAACTTCTCGCCCCCCCCCCGGCCGTATCTTCGGGGCCTCCGACGCACATCATGCCCAACTTTCCGGGACAGAACGGCTGTTTAGACTCGAGCCTAACTCGGGTCAAGGCTCGAAAGAAGCGACGAGGACGGGCGGTTGGTCGAACCGACGCGTCACGTGAATACAGTAGCGTTCACGCAATATAATACTTTTATAATGAGATAAATTTATTTATCGTTATAAATAAGAAATAAGGTCAAATAAAACAAAGAACAATAAAATTCAATAAAAATTGAATAGCCGAAGATTGAAGAATCAATTGAAATAAAACAAACAAATTACCAAGGTCAACCGCTGAGTGAAAAAGTATTGGGGACTGACCTTGTTTTTCCATCCTTCTATTAATACTTCGAGCATCCGGTTGCTTCTGTCCGGCCGGATTTCTAATTGATTGATTAAAAAATTACACATTCTCGTGAGCTTATTCACCAGCGCAACAACGACGAACACTCTTCGATGCGTCGATAACGTGGCGACGGAGAGCGCAATTCTCTCAATGTTGAAAAAATCACGCGGAAATTCGCGTTGATAATTTACAGAAAATTGAGAGTAGGAATATACGCGAAAAAAAAAGTAAGCCATTTACGCGAGGGGGAAGTGTGTCGGAACGATTCGAAAGAAAGAAAGAGAGAGAGAGAAAGTGAGAGAAAGAGAGAGAGAGAGAGAGAGAGAGAGATATTGGCAGTCGCCCACGCGCGTGACGAATCCTCGTAATCCGTGCGGGCGTTGACCTGTTAATTTTCTCGCGCTGTCCGCGATCCCAGCCCGTGACCTATATCTCCACCTTTATTTCGCACACGCATCGTAGTTTGCACGCTGAGTATAACGTTGACTGTACTACGCAACAGAAAGTGCACGCAGTATTGCAACTCCATTTGGCACCGCAACTCTACTACGGTACTGCAATTCCACTGTGATTTTGCAACTCCGCTTGATACCCCAACTCTACTGCGATATTGCAACTCCACTGTGTACTGCAACTTCACTGTGATTTTGCAACTCCACTTGGTACTGCAATTCCGCTACGACATTGCAACTCCACTTGGGACCGCAACTCCACTGCGATCCTGTAACTCTACTGCAACTCTACTGGGGTATTTGCAACTCCACTGTGGTACTGCAACTCCACTGTGATGTTGCAACTCCACTTCGTACTGCAACTCCACTACGACATTGCAACTCCACTTGGGACCGCAACTCCACTGCGATCCTGTAACTGTACTGCGGTACTGCAACTCTACTGGGGTATTGCAACTCCACTGTGGTACTGCAACTCCACTTTGGTACTGCAATACAGCTGTGATACTGCAACTCCACTGTGGTTTTGCAACTCTACTTGGTGCTGAGACTCTACTCTGGTACTGCAACTCCACTGTGGTCGTGCACCTCTACTGCGGTATTGAAACTCCACTGCGGTATTGCAACTCCACTGTGATACTGCAACTCCACTGTGGTTTTGCAACCCTACTGTGGTACTGCAATTCCATTGTGGTATTGCAACTCCTCTGCGGTAGTGGAACTCCTCTGCGGTATTGCAAGTCCACTGTGGTGCTGCAACTCCACTTGGCACCGCAACTCCACTGTGATACTCTAACTGTATTACGGTACTGTAACCTGTAATGCGGTATTGCAATTCTTCTGTGATACTGCAATGCCACTGCGCTATTGCAACTCCACTTGGTACTGCAACTCCTATGCAGTGGTGCAACTCTACTGCGGTATTGAAACTCTACTGTGGTACTGCAACTCCTCTGCGGTATTGCAAGTCCACTGTGGTGCTGCAACTCCACTCGATACCGCAACTCCACTGTCATACTGTAACTGTATTACGGTACTGCAACCTCTACTGCGGTATTACAACTCTACTGTGATACTGCAACTCCGCTGCGCTATTGCAACTTCACTTGGTACTGCAACTCCTCCGCGGTGCTGCAACTCTACTGCGGTATTGCGAGTTCATTGTGGTACTGCAACACCACTGTGATATCGCAACTCCGCTTGGTACTGCAATTCCACTGGGGTATTGCAACTCCACTGTGGTACTGCAATTCTAATGTGGTAGAGAAACTCCATTGTTGTACTGCACCTCTACTGTGCTACTGCAATTCCACTACGGTGTTGCAACTCCACTTTGATACTGCAACTCCACTGCGCTATTGCAACTCCACTTGGTACTGCAACTCCTCTGCGGTGCTGCAACTCTACTGCGGTATTGCGAGTTCACTGTGGTACTGCAACTCCGCTTGGTACTGCAATTCCACTGGGGTATTGAAACTCCATTGTTTGTACTGCAACTCCACCGCGGTACTGCAACTTCACTCGGTCCTGCCTGGGCTTGTTCTTTTTCAGACAGAAATGAGTTTGCGCGAGAAAGTGTTTTTGTGTTTTGACGGCTGCAACTTTTCTACAAGCGCACCGGAAGTCGTCCAGGGTTGACACTGTGCCTGCACTACGGGATGCTTCATCAAACCCAAACACCCGACGATCGCTGTGAGCGGTGCCTTAAGACTCTCTCTCTCTCTCTCTCTCTCTCTCTCTCTCTCTCTCTCTCTCTCTCTCTCTCTCTCGCCAAGTGATTAGCAAAACTCGGAGTCCGCGAGGCGCACAAGATAGCAGTAGACTGCTGGCCTGACGAGAGAACGAACGTCGTCGTCGACCGACGTTCCACATTTATATAAATGCGTATATGTAAATTCGCAGATAAAAAAAGAAGCGCGAGATCACGAGTGTCGTGTACGTGCGTGTTGAATGTGTGTATCTCTCATCTCTTCGGCGCGTACTTGATGTGGAATTCGTATTCCACGAGCTTGGGACTATCAGTCGTTGCGCGCGCACTGCCTAAGCGTAGCAAAAAGGGAAGTCTCGTTTGTAACCACAGTACGCGCGCGTGTGAGACGCGCCTGATCAAAACGCATTCGCGCGGTTCAGCTATTCACACTCGCTTCGTATCTATCGCGCTCGCGGACGCGTAATTAGCTACACGTTCGTTCATCGACACACGCGTGCACACACACACACACACACACACACACACGCGGGAAAACACAAAACACGTTCTTGCGCAAACTTATTTCTGTGGTAAAAGAAAAAGCACAACGGAATCGACACAAACGGCCAGTAGAAAGTTGCAGGCAAAGGAATTACAAATAAACCCAAACAAAAACCTAAAGCATCGCGAGCAATTTGGATATTGAAAAAATTAGAGTGAAAAAGTTGAAGCCGCAGGGATCGCAAATAAACCCAAACAGTCGAAAGCAATTGGAATATTAGAAAAAGGAAAAAAGGAAGAAAGAAGGAATCGTTTCGATCGGTTGGAAAGTTGAAGCTGCAGGAATCGCAAATATTCCGAAAACAGGCGGAATCGAATTTTCATATTTTAAGAAGAAAGGAAAGATCGCTTCTATCGGTTGGCACATTGGAGTCACAGGAAACGCGATTAAACCCAAACAATACCGATCAATTTCCATATCGAAGCGAAAAGGAAAAATCGGCTCAAACAGCTAGATAATTGGAGCCGCAACAATTACAAATAAAACCAAACAAACCCGAACTATAGCATTCGTCCAATGAAAAGCCGTAACGATTTTGAAGATCGCTATTTGCGCGTAATGTGATATTAAATGTGTGTCTCACGGGGTGTGCGACAAATTCAAAAATAGGTTCGTTATCTAGGCTCCGACGATGAGAGAGAGAGAGAGAGAAATGAACACGTGATCTGCAGATTTTGAAGAGTGTGCGGTGGTTTCGGTCGTTATAGTGACGAGCTCGAAGTGAAATCTTTGGGGAATCTTTGTTTTTTTTTTTGGCGGGGCGGCAGGGGCGGGGGCAGAGTGCGGAGGGATTAATTATTTGAAAATAATGTCGACTATGTCTCCGAATTCCGGTTCTAAGCCTGCAAGGCCAGCTACACTCAGCCTGGACTTGGAACTCGCGATGATCGAGCAAACGGACGGGGGTACCGTTTCGTCGTCGTTGCAGATCGGCAAAACGGTCAATTTGCAATTTCACGATCTTTCGTACAGCGTGCGAAACGGTTTGTTGTCGAGAGGTAGAGAAAATTAAATTTCATTGTTTTTTTTTTGTATCGATTTATTAAACCGATTTCCACTAAAAATCGGTTCGCAAACGTTTTCCACTAAAAATCGGTTCGCAACCGATTTTCACTAAAAATCGGTTCGTAAACAATTTTGACTAAAAATCGGTTCGCAACCGATTTCCACTAAAAATCGGTTCGCAAACGATTTCCATTAAAAATCGGTTCGCAATCGATTTCCATTAAAAATCGGTTCGCAACCGATTTCCATTAAAAATCGGTTCGCAACCGATTTCCATTAAAAATCGGTTCGCAATCGATTTCCACTAAAAATCGCTTCGCAACCGATTTCCATTAAAAATCGGTTCGCAACCGATTTCCACTAAAAATCGGTTCGCAATCGATTTCCACTAAAAATCGGCTCGCAACCGATTTCCACTAAAAATCGGTTCGCAACCGATTTCCACTAAAAATCGGTTCGCAATCGATTTCTGCAAAGAATCGGTTTACGGATTTTTCTTTCACACTGTTATCTTGAATCTGATGCTTTTGAAATCCGTCTATAGGATACTCGAAAAACGTAAGCCTGGAATAATTTTTGAAATGAAGGAAAAATCGCGACGGCACGCAAGTCACTAATGTTTGAATCCATTGTTGAGCGTTCATCTGTGTGTGCCTCGTTGCCTGAATATTACTCTCCCGATCTCACCCCCGTGAGACGCTTGATAATTCGCTCACACGACCTACCGATATCGTCACGCTATCCCCGCGCATATGTTCCCCAAGGGAAAAAAAAAGAGAAGAAAAAAAAAGAGGTGCAATGATCTACGGAATCTCGGTAAAAACGATCCAGACTTGGTTGCTACGAGAAAACGATCCTTGATCTCATTCATGCAACAATCGCGGAAGCATCTACACCGATAATGATGTTTATCAGCATACAATGTAGCAGTATTGCTTTTTTATCGACGAGAAAATTACACCAGGTGCTGATCAAGATCGAGCTTATCGGATGAGAGAGAGAGAGAGAGAGAGAGAGAGAGAGAGAGAGAGAGAGAGAGAGAGAGAGAGAGAGAGAGAGAGCAACATTAATCTACCGTTAATTCAAATCGATGTACATATGAATCTTTAAAAACTTTTATCAACCTATTTTTTAAAGCCACGTATTTTGGGGGATAAAATCGTTTATCCGTTTGGTCCAAAATTCAGATCAGTCCATTCCACAATTTGGCTATTTTATTTTATTTTATCTCCAAACAATTTTTTCGATTATTGACCGAAATAAAGGTTTATCGATTGTTACTCGATAACGGTTCGTTCGAGGATATTTTTGCTCAGGACTTTTTATATAGCGCTAGAAATTCTCTACAAAAAATATTCTATCCATGTTCCTCCCAGCCCCAACCATTCGTGAGTAAATCAGAGATCCATTAATACTCTTCATTCCTCGTCAGACAGAATTTTCTATAGCATTTTTTTCAATTCAATATATTGTGACCTTCCAGTGAGACTATAAAATAAAATCAACATGAACATTACTTGCGCTTCTTTTCAGGCTAACGTTTCGGACCCCAAGTATGTCCGATAAGGGATCGAAACTTATGAAATTGTACGAAATTTCGAGATACACATGTCTATTGGCTCTTGCATGCAAAGTTCAGACGACCGTAAAATAATCTCGTGTCCCCGTGTTATCTTCGTGTATATATTCTTCGCGATATCGGTGTCTCTTCTCGCCCGGTAACGTTGTTCTCTTATCAATTTTTTTTTTTTTTCATATACACGTGCATAGACTGTTCCTGGAAACTTTTACGATTACTTTGTTCAATATGTGTTCAACAAACTTGTTGCATGCACAAACCCATGCATATATGTAAATATATATATATATAATTGGGGGAAAACTTCGATATCTAGGAAACAATATATATCAATATTATAGATATAAATGTTTTCCCTCCTCTGAATAATGTACTCTGGCTATATACACACTACGCGCAACAGTTAAACGATCAAGAAAAAGATTCAACATTTTTGGGTCATTTTCAAGAAGCTGTATCTCCGCGAAAAATCATCGTAGAGCTAAAATTAAAAAAGCAAATTGAAGCTACAACATTCTAGTTTTTAGATCCTGAGGTTCAATATTTTTATCATGAGCGGTTTTTTAGTAATAATAAGAAAACCAACGAAAGAAAAAATTTCAAAATGTTTGCCTGACTTTCAAAAGGTCCACGGACGTTAATAATTTTTTTTCAGTCTTTTTACCTAAATTTTCGTTTAGTTTGATTCTTTCTCTTTAATTTGAGCGGTCCACAAGCTCTGTACGATAATTTTTCGCTGAGTTGTCGCCGTTCAAAGCAAAAAAGCCATTTTTTACTTTGGTAATCAATTACTCGGGAACTAATGATTGTACAAAAACAGGCTTCGTAGAGGATATTTCAAAGTTTTCAAAACCCACCTTAAATTTTCTGTACGATCATTAGTTCCCGAGTAATTGATTACCAAAGTCAAAAATGACTTTTTTGCTTTGAACGGCGATAACTCAGCGAAAAATTATAGTACAGAGTTCGTGGACCGCTCAAATTAAAGAGGAAGAATCAAACTAAACGAAAATTTGGGTGAAAAGACTGCAAAAAATTTATTAACGTCCGTGGACCTTTTGAAAGTCAGGCAAACATTTTGAAATTTTTTCTTTCGTTGGTTTTCTTATGATTACCAAAAAACCGCTCATGTTAAAAATGTTGGACCTCACGATCTAAAAACTAGAATGTTGTAGCTTCAATTTGCTTTTTTTATTTTTGCTCTACGATGATTTTTCGCGGAGATACATTTTATTGAAAATGACCCAAAAATGTTGGATCTTTTTCTTGATCCTTTAATTGTTGCGCGTAGTGTATTATCAAAGCCGAGTTCACGAGGAACTTCAAACTGCTTTTTTTTCGTATCATTCCTATGTTTAAAAATTTTTTTAAAATTATTATTATAACTATTATTATTCACATTGTTTTTTTTTAATTTTTCATTCCGTGCCATTGAATTTCGTTTTTTTTTCGTGATTTTATTTTTATCGCTCCATTTTATACCATCAATCTTTAATGTGTCCATGATCATTTTTTTGTTTCTCGTTTGTAACGGAGATTACGATCGCGATTATTTCGTCCGTGATTTTCTTTGAAATGAATTTTGACACAGAGATAACGAAAAGTCATGATAATTCACGCGAAGTAACATTCTTATTTTTTTTATTTTTCTATCACTCGTGGTCTTGACTTTTTTTTTTTCTTAATTGCGCAAGTTTTCGTGGATACGTTTTATCGATGTCCACTTGAGACTCGAGACAGCTGCACGTGTGACGAATTCTGTGATTGACTTTACGAGCCACAGGTGCGAGAGGATTTTCGAAAAGATTTCCACGACAAATTTGTCGACTGACAATGCGAGACTGATTTTTGCGACGAGGTTTTATTCAAGGATCTTCCGCTATTCGCGCATGGCTTGCGTATCCCTTTAAAGATCGATGATTAATCGCTGTAGTCATTCACGTTCGAATACATTGAATTGAGAAAGAATTTTTTTTTCTTTTATTCCACGAATCTGTTTTGTTGCGTCGAGAAAAAAAAATCGTGTAGAAGTATCTGCAAATTGTGCAATTAATGAAATTTTCACGATTTTCGATATTATCTGAGCTCAGTGTAGAAATGAACTCTGGACGAAATCTAATTTTTCGCAATTGAGACGACGTGTCAACAATTTCCATAATAAAATTAGATTGAATAAAAAAAAATGTAAAAATTGTTTTCGCTCGAATATGATTGAAATGAAAATCGAATCTCTTGTTTTTTTTTTTTCAGGAAGGAAACAATTGTTGAGCAACATAAGCGGAGACTTCAGGTCCGGAGAATTGACCGCTATAATGGGACCTTCCGGAGCCGGGAAATCCACCCTCATGGATATTCTCGCGGGTTTCAAGTGAGTTGTCATTTTTTTTTTTTTTTTTCGAAAGAGCTCTTTTGACTCAATAACTCGGCCACTTTTTTTATATAACATTTTTTTTCTATCATAATTTTTAGTACACGTTCAACATTTTCATGAAAAACACGTAATAAGAATTTAAAACATTTTTATAAAAAATAATACGAATTTCAACATTTAAGAAAATTTATTTAAAGTAATAAGAATTTATATTCAAATTAATTTAAAATTAATTTATTTAAAATAATAAGAATTTATATTTCGATTTTTCGAATCGAAGGAGGAAATTGAGATTTATTGGTGGTTTCTCAATGATGATCGTACAAACATTGTGATAATGATTGAACAATCGACGATTCCGCGAAAGTCTCGAGTTTTAAGAAGATGCATGAGAAACTTGAGTGCATTGGTGCATTCTCGGTGCAGCATGCGTGCTACTGCACCGAAGGGGAAAAAAACGCGAATGCACGCGAGCATCTGCAGTGCAGTCGATTGCACTTCACGACCTCTCGAGGTCTCTGGCTCGTGAGAAAAAAAATAATAATAAAGAAAAATTAATATCCACCTGCATCTGCACGTTGTACGCAGTTGCAGAAAAAAAATTGCAGCATCACTCACGAAGCGTTGATTCATTTTTTCGCGCGGTCTGAAAAAGTGACGCATCGAGAGGGAGCAGGAAAGAGAGAAAGAGAGAGAGAGAGAGTCGGTCATAAAACGTTTTGCAAAATTGTTACGAGCTCCCAGACGTTTTTTTCATACCAATATCGCATTTTTTTAAATTTAAAGTCATATCTTCCCTGTCCAATTTGATTTGAATAAGGGCGTACTTGCCGCGCATCGCGAAGAGCACGTGGTCCTTGCGTAGTGCGCGCGCAACAGTTTTGGACCTCTCTCTCTCTCTCGCTCGCTGCTGTGCGCGATGTCTGCGGTGACGTACGGAGCATGCGCGCCGGCTCCCTGGCACGCGGCTCGGGCTCACGCGTGACGCGTCGCGTCAGTCGTGCCCCGGCCACCGGAGTGTTAGGATCGTTCGTGTGATATTTGTTTGTCGCGGTCCCCTACGCACGTTTGACAGCTTTTCATGGTTTCGTCGTTGTTCCGTACATTTATACAAATTATAAAGTTGCCTGTGTCTAATGTTTTTTTTTTTTTTTGAATTTTCAATTTTCAGAACGTCGTCGATAACCGGAAGCGTCGCGATCAATGGAAACATACGGGATCTCGTGGCGTTTCGACGATCCTCAGCGTACATCATGCAGAACGACAATCTTCAGCCGTTACTCACGATCGACGAGACAATGCGAATCGCTGCCGATCTGAAATTGCGCTCGACACATTGTGAAAAAATGCAGAGAGTAAGTTGCGAAATGCAAATAAGTAAATATCAATTTAATCGCTTTTCTTATGGAATTTAGTACAAAAATGTGAAAAATAAATATTAACATTAAAAATGACTATTATGGCTGCAAATAATAAATAATATTGTATTTATTATTGACAGCTTATTTATTATTCATAGTGAAACTATAAATAATCAATATTATTTTATTTAGTCTGCGCGGATCTTGCAATTTGTGTTAAAATACCCTATAATCGATTATTTTTTTGAAAGACTCATACGTCATTCAAAATTTAGTAAAATATGTGATATTATATTTGATTCTGTTCGATTTTTATTATGTTCTATTCGTTCGTATTCTATGAGAATTAAAATTTCATTGGATTATTTAAAATATTACAATTAGACAAATATTAGACGCTAGATTTTATGAAATTTAAGTTATATTTGATTCTTTGTATTCTGTAAGAATTTAAATTTGAAAAATTATATTAGCTTTGCCACGAATGTTATAATTAGAAAAATATTCGATATATTTATATTAGATTTGATATTATATGTATGTATGTAATTTTTTATTGGTTCTCCTCGGGGTCACAAGGACTTCCGTACATTCTTAGCCTACTTATTCTAACTTATCTCTACCGCCACACTCTTACAATTACTTGTAATTATATTACTTTGATTTGATATGATATTTGATATGATATTGATTTGATATTGTATTATGATCTATTTTAATTAGATTTGATTTGTTTGTATACTATAATAACAATTATATAAGACTGATAATATCATAATCGAATTAGATTCGAGTCGAATATTAGAATTCGAATAATATTAGAGGTTTTTTTTCATAGCCTATTTGTTATTCGAAGTAACTCTCTACGTGTGTGCCAAATTTCATCAAAATTGGTTCGGCCGTTTAGACGTGATAGTGGAACAAACATCAGGCATACAGATTAGAAAACTATTAGATATTAGAAATTAGAATGAAAACTATCCTGTGGTGGCATAAGCTATTTACATTTTAAATTTCATTGATTATACAATTTGAATTTCATAATTAAATTAGATTTGAGTATATAATATTATAATTAGAAAAATATTAGATATTAGAATGAAAAGTATCCTATGTCATAACCCAGGCCATAAGCTATCTACATGTTAAATTGCATTGAAATCGATCAAGCCGTTTTGGCCTGATTGAGTAACAAAACAGACAGACAGACAGACAAAAAGTCAGATTTATAATATTAGTTAGGATAATTGTCGATTCATTTCTAATATTGTCAATTTTCATTTTTAATCGTCTAAAAACATGCAAACGTTTCATTTATTTTGTTATTAAATTTTTTTCGGAATAATAATATTCGTTATTCGTGTTTTACTACTTTACAATATTCACTACTTGTTTTTTTTATATTTGTTAACATTTCTGAATGACGTAAACATTCGTTTATACTTAATATATTTACAAAACAATGTTTTTCGAAAAACGACTTTTATTTTTTCTCGTAAAAAAATTGCATTTTTATCAAGCAACATTTGCAGCAAAAACAGAAAAAATAATTAAGCTGTGAAAAATACATCAAACAAATGAAAGCGGGGAGTGAAAATAATTCACTCGAGTGTTTCAGATCGACGAGATTTTAATTGCCATGGGACTGTCGAGCAATCGAAAGACCAGAATCGACAAGCTCAGCGGCGGTCAAAGAAAAAGAGTCGCCATAGCCCTGGAATTACTCAACAATCCGCCAATAATGTTTTTTGACGAGCCAACCAGGTAAATCCTGTCTAATAAAATTCATCAATAATTCTCTATAGCTTTTTAATACTCCGACGATAATTGTTTCAGTGGCCTGGACAGTGTTTCCTCCAAGCAGTGTCTCAGCCTCTTAAACGTTCTAGCCCGAGAAGGACGAACGATAATATTGTCGATTCATCAGCCTAGCGCAACCCTCTTCAACATGATCGATCATTTGCACGTGATAGCCGATGGGAGTTGCGTTTACGCGGGTGGAACGAAGGCCCTCGTTCCCTTTCTCGGCAAGCACGGACTCAATTGTCCAACTTATTACAATCCGGCGGATTTTCGTAAGTTTCAATGTCCCCTCGAATCATTGAATATCGAACTTTTATCGGACCCAGCGAACCCCCAAAAAAAAAAAAAAAATGATCTTCGAACATCGATCGCCCAAACGCTCGAGGCCCCTTAATATTTTTATTTTCTCTTGCATGATGGGGCCTCGTACAGTGATGGAAGTTTGCAACGGCGATTACGGGGACTACGTGGACAAATTGAGGCACTCGATGCAGAACGGAATGTGCAACGATTGGCGTTCGAAATCCACTGTCGATTGGAGCGAAATCGAGGAAATAATAGCGTCCGGCTTGAATATCAATTTGTCTAGCTCGACAATGAAAACACCACAATCTCCCATAACACCACTTTACTGCGAGCGCCAAAATAAAAAGCAGGATCCTACGTATTACGCTACAGGATTTTGGAAACAGCTTTACATACTGTCGAAAAGAAACGCCATTAGATTGTCCAGGGACAAGGTATCGTAGCTCTGACAATTTCTTATCATTGTTGTCATTTTCATACGGTAAATTAAATTAATCGATTACACGCCCTTGTTGTCCCGCAATTTTGCGTCTCGTTTAACGTTCCATATTATTTTACGATTTATTTCATGCATTATGAAATTATTATGTCTTTTGGAAAATTATTTTACATATTTATTTTACAAACTTTCAAAATTCATTTTTAAAGAGATACTTTTTTTTCACGATCTTTATTAAATGGAAGGAAAAAAATAATCAAATGAAAGAATGTACGTTTATTTTTGATGTTACATTTTTTTTCCATTTAGAATTACATTTTTCATTTATTGACTTGACTTTTCGCGTCATAGCTAAATATTATTTTAGGTCGTAATGAATATCAATGCAAAAAAGAGTTGCAAGGAAAAGTCAAACATTTTCTTTTATTATGTTGGGTTTGGGTATCGATAATTATTTCGGGTCATTCACTCGTTGGTTTTTGCGAATATATTTTAACTATCATCTACCCGCGGCTTCGTTTGCGTGGATCTTGCAATTTGTGTTAAAATACTCCTTAATGGATTGTTTTTTTTACAGCCGTCATACGTCATTCAGAATTTAGTAAAATATATGATATTTGATTCTACTCGATTTTGATTATATTTTAGTCGTTCGTATTCTACGAGAATTAAAATTTCATCATTAGATTTTTAAAATATTATAATTCGAAAAATATTAGACGTTAGATTTTATCAAATTTAAATTTAGATTCGTTGTATTCTATAAGAATTTTAATTTGACAATTACATTAGATTTGCCACGAATGTTATAATTAGAAAAAATATTAAATATATTTATATTATATTTGATATTATATTATCATCTATTTTAATTAGACTTGATTTATTTGTATCCTATAATAAGAATTCTACAAGACTGATAATTTCATAATCGAATTAGATTCGAGTCGAATATTAGAATTAGAATAATATTAGGCATATTTTTCATGCCCTTTGTGTTATTCGAAGTAACTCTCTACGTGTGTGCCAAATTTCATCAAAATCGGTTCAGCCGTTTAGGCGTGATAGTGAAACAAACATCAGGCATACAGATTAGAAAACTATTAGATATTAGAATTAGAATGAAAAATATCCTATGTGACATAAGGCTATCTACGTTTTAAATTTCATTCATTATATAATAATTTGAATTTCATAATTATATTAGATTGGAGTATATAATATTATAATTAGAAAAATATTAGATATTAGAATGAAAAGTATCCAATGTCTTAATCCAGGCCATAAGCTATCTACATGTTAAATTGCATTGAAATCGACCAAGCCGTTTTGGCGTGATTGAGCAACAAACAGACAGACAGACAGACAGACAGACAGACAGACAGACAGACAGACAGGCAGACAGACAGACACGCAGAAAGTCAAATTTATAATATTCATTAGGATTTAACCAAAAACAATAACTGCATTCTCACTCAATTAAAAACTGATCAACAATAATTTGATAACTGTAGTGCTTTTTTAATTGTCCGTTTTTTTAATTCTCACAAAACAGGCTCCAATAATTGAAAAATATATATTTTTTTCTCTTTTTCTATTTTACAACTACAATCTGTTATTGGTAATAACAATAAATAGTTTTGGGTGATTTACAGTAGAAATTTAAAAAAAAGTAAATAAGAATATGAGTCAGATGGAGATCCATTGGCGCTCCACTGGTTGTGAGTTACATTTGAGTCGCGAGGGTAAATATACTAAGTTTTATTCGTGCAAAATTTTATTTATTTAATTATTTTAGTTTGTTTTATTTTATTTATTGAAGAATTGAAAAATATGGCAAAAAAAAAATACGAGCTAAACTCTCTTTGCGATCGTCGTAATTTCTCGTCTAATTTTCTTTTTTTTTTATTTTTCCCATCTACATTTATTTTTCATTTTCATTTCGATGTTTATTTCTTTATTTTGTTTTCTTCCACGACGTCCAGGTTCTCACATTTATGCGTCTGGGAATGCATTTGTTAGTTGCATTGCTCGTCGGGATGTTGTACTACAAAGTGGGCCAGGACGCTACTTACGCTTTCGATAATTTCAATGCGCTCTTCTTCAACATAATGTTTCTCATGTACAGCGCTTTCAGCGCGACCTTAATCACGTGTAAGTAAATCGTGACGCAAAGTTTCGCGAATTCCACGAACGATTGATCGTACTCCTTCGATCGTGATTATTTTTTATCTAATAGATTTTTTTTTCTCTCTTCCTAACACGATTATGAAAAGTTTATTTATTTGAAAGAAAACAAATTAATGGATCAATAGAAAAAAACGTGTCAATTGTTGTTTATCCGTGATAAATAATTTATTTGATTTATAATAATTTGAAAGGTTGATGTTCAGCGATAGTTTAAAAAAAAAAAAAGTGTTAAGTTTAATTTACAATAAAAATGAATAAATGTGATTGACAATAATTAAATGATTTTAGTTCCGTCCGAATTGCCGATCGTAACGAGGGAACACTTCAATCGATGGTACAAGCTCCGATCGTTCTATCTGGCCAACAAAATCGCCGATTTCCCGGTACAAATTGCCGCCGCCTCGACTTACGCCCTTATCGTTTTTTACATGACGGGTCAGCTCTTCGAAGCCCGGAGGCTGGTCCTCTTCGTTCTCATTTACGTCATTATTAGCCTCGTCGCACAGATGCTCGGTGTCATATTGGGGATAGCCATGAAGGTTCAGGTAGATTGGGAAAATGAAGAAAAAAAAACAAAATTCGCATTATCTTCGGACGAAGATCGATTTTGTCGCGAGAATACACATGGAGAGGCTCTGACTTGAAGCTTTTTTTTTTTTCTCTACAGAACGGTGTTATCTTCGGTCCTTTGATTATCCTACCGTTCACACTGTTCAGCGGTTTTTTCGTGCATCTCAACGATGCTCCTGACTATCTCCAGTGGTTGTTTCACGCTTCTTTCTTGAAGTACGGCTTCGAGGGTGTTATGGCGACGATTTACGGGTGAGTCTTCTTTTGTCAATAATAAATCAATGAACGAGTAAATATCATACAATATGATAACCGACAGTGGTGGATGGGCGGTTGGGGTCCGGTTTCGACCCCCAGGTATTTTTATTCCTCAACTATTTCCTATTTCTTTCACTTATAATTGTATAAATGAGATGATGCACGGAGAGAATTAAATGTTAAAAATTACCGTGCAGTAACGGTGACCAGATGACAAGCCTGAAACTTCGCTTATTATTACTGAGTTAAACACAGATTTTCACGAAAATAAAATAAAATTTCTTCTTCAGATAGAACATTTTACCAGATTTTCTAGTCAATTTTCATGTGTAACAAAATACGCAAAACTTAAATTTAAAAAATATATAATATCAGCGAAATTTTACTGTGCATTTTATTATTTTATGCATTTCAAAAATGTCTATAAAAAAGTATCGTCTTTATAACAGTTATTTTAAGATTTATTATAAAATTTAATGAGTGTTATAGGAAAATGTATTGTGCTCTCGGTAAAAATTATCGTGCGCGCTGCCCTTCTTGTATAGTAAAATTTTAGCTACGTATTTGAAATTTTCTGTAACGTGAGTTAGAAAAAAGAAACTTGTCGCATACGAATTATTATGCTTTTCTCACTTGTCACCACATTGAAATATATCACGGTAATTTTTACCGTGATATTCACGACAAAAATTACTTTTTAATTCTCTCCGTGTGTAAAAACTCATCAATTAATGATGAAAACGCCTAATAAAATGTTTACCTAATCCTCACTTTTGTATCAGACTATCCATTTCGGTGATTTATACGGAAATACTCTGCGTATACGGATGTGCACACACTACTGTAATCTAGTTCTAGTCTGCTCCAGTCGCTTCGTGGCGCTAGCGTCGCTAGACATTGCTCAATTTAAATCGCTATATCTCTGAAACTAGACGATCAAAATTCATGATTTTTTTTTTTTACCCACTTCGTCACATGTTCCTCTGTAATTGAGAATTTATTTTTTATCTGTAGAAAAGTTTCGGTGTTGTTGCGTGAAATGTGAAATTTTTGACTGCTCCCCATAAGAACACGTGTAAAACCATGAAATCTTTGATTGCCAATTGGGTCATTGAATTATTATTTTTTTTCATTGTAAAGATCATGTGTGATTTTTAAAGCAAAGTATTTTTCTTTTTTCGGATAAACTTCCGCAAAAGCCCACACCTCCGAATAATTTAAAACTTCGTGTACTTGTGTATTTTGACTCGCTGATCACGAATATGATAATGGAAATACCCGCAAATTTGATTTTCAAGGTAAAAACTTAAAAAAAAACGGTTTTTTTTAGTTTTTCTATTTTATTTTAATAAATGTTGATCGTAGAGGAAAATGTCTCCTACAAAAATTGTAACCCATCAAAAGACCGATAATTTATGTTCTATACAAATTTTGTCTAAAATCATTATTTTCCAAGTAAAATGGGATAATACTCCAATAAGTATATTTTGCTAAACTCCATTAGTTTCGATATTATCTACTTACGCACTTTACTTCATATGAGCCCAAACAAACGCAAATAAAACAAACCCAAACAAACCCAAACCCAAACAAATTCGGATACGTTGAATCGTGGGGTGTGTAGTTCATTGGGGTGGGCGGAGGGCACCTCGGATGGGTGCGTGGAATCGTGGGGTGCGTGGGACACTGGGGTGGGCGGAGGGCACCTCGGATAGGTGCGTGGAATCGTGGGGTGCGTAGAACACTGGAGTGTTCTACGCACAAAGCCACATAAGTTTGTCGTTTTTACATCGCTTAACCTTCAATATTTTCCTATATAATACTAAAATCACAAAAAATAACAGAAAACAACATAAAATACAAAAAAGACCAAAATAAAAAATACAAAAAAGCAAAAAAGAATAAAATACAAAAAAAAGCAAAAAAAAACATGCACTTTAAAGACTAAGCTCTAACCTCCCCGCGGTAAAGTGCGTAAGTAGATAACATCGAAACTAACAGAGTTTAGCAAAATATACTTATTGGAGTATTATCCCATTTTTCTCGAAAAATAATGGGTTTAGACAAAACCTGTATGGAACACAAAATATCAGTCTATTCATAAGCTACAACTCTTGTAGGAAACATTTTTCTCTAAGATCAATATTTATTCAAATAAAATCGAAAAACTGAAGAAAAAAAAGTTTTTTTTTTACTTTTGACCTTGAAAATAAAATTTGCCGGTATTTTCACTATCATATTCGTGATCAGCGTGATGAGCTTTTTGAAAATAAAAAATCAATAGAAAAATGCCTTGACGAGACTACTACCTTAATCTCTGCCCACGTTTGCCTCGCTATCCTAATTTTTCAATATTAGGATTTTTTTTTTATACAATTGTCAATGATTTAAATTTAATTATATTGCCGAATCATGAATTATTCGATAAATTGCGCGTCTTGAAAAAATACGTTAAACATTTTTTTCGTTCCTCGATTACGACGTAGATTCGACCGAAAGAAAATGGCCTGCTCGGAGATCTACTGCCACTTTGCGACACCGAAGAAATTACTGTACGAGCTGGACATGAGGAACCTCGACTACTGGTACTCGATATACGTCCTCGTTGGCCTCTACTTCTTCCTCGATATGATAGCTTTCGCGACGCTCCGACTGAAACTCAAAATGCGCCGGTAATATTAGCGAAGAAAAAGAAAAAAAAAAAAAAAAAGTAAACGAAAAATTGCACTGCGCACAGTATGAGGCGTAAACGATAATTGAATATCGAAGACAAGGCATTGTTGTCGACTCTCGCGTGAGTGCACGTAACGCGTTTGTGTCGTAATACATTGATTTTGGGTATCAAGTATTCGGCAAAGTCGATAATTATACTCTTGAGAAGAACTCGCGCAACTGAGTGCATCGCGTCACGTAAGAGCAATGAAGAAGAAGAAGGAAAAAGTAAAATTCTCCACCCCACGGAATTGTCGAATAATTTCTTTTTACCAATTTTCTTACGGTGCTTTCTAGTCAGAGCCATTTTTTTCTTCTTCGTTCTACATCTACATCGCGAGAATACGAAACGAAATTTCGGGAGATAAAAATCGTTTTTGAGTTTTTTTTTTGTTTTTTTTTTTTTTCGTCTTCGTAGAAAGCCATAATTGATACTGCCAATGTTGCGTTGCAATATCTGTGCATCGCGGATGCGAGCGAGATAATTTCATGTACTTGATACTTCGTTAAAGTAGGGACTTTGCACGATAAGCACGCGTGCCTGATATAAATATACGTCTATGTATGTAGATATAAAATTATCTGTAAAACTTCGACATTCGCAAGCTAAAAATATTGCATCAATTTCTACGATGTTAGTAGGCGTAAGACGAGCGCCTTCTACGCGTGCGCGGTAAATCTCGTTGGAATTTCATTGCGAAATCCATACAAAATAATACCAGCGACTTTGCGAAGAAAAAAAAATGCGTTAAGGCCCCACATCACGATTCGTGCGCGGTACGAGGGTGTTTTTCTCGTAATTATTTTCAAGCAAACGATGAATGGAATTTTTTTTTTTTTATTAATACTCATAGTCAATATATACATATAGCAAGACTGTATACAAATTTTTGTACTCGAATCTAAAGTATAGTTTGCGGTGTACGCCGCTTCCAAGAGGACACTCCGACGAAATTGCTGCTCGGCGGTTGACAGCGATTGAGCCATACGGTTCATTTGAAAAATAAAATAAAAATATATTTAGAAACTAGACATATAGGTTTACAGCATTACGTATGGGGAATTTCGATATCTAAAAAAAAAAAAACCAATGGCGGACCAGCCAATTTTATTTCCGATTTTCATGGAAAATTGTCATCGTTCATGAAAAATAAATAGAAGGGGGGAAAAATGTACAATTGAAGGATGTCTCGAGATGACCTGACATTTTTGATTGCGTGCCATTTTTTTTTTTTTGTGACGAACATAGAGTACTAATCTTTGATAACTATGATATCAGGAAGTATTGAGAGATTCAGTCAGGGAGAATTACACGATCGAGGAACGCATAGAAATTGTGAAAATTTGCTACAAAGATGGTGCAACCTGCCACACTGTGGGCGAAACGATGCAGTTTATTGCGGATGAAGTTTCATGGTCCTGTGTTTACTCGCGCCGCAACGATGTGAATTTACGATATTGGACTTTTCTTTATTTATAGGCTTCTCTGAAAAGGAAAACGCGTATGCCAATGATCCACCGAGCATTCCGGGGCTCAAGGAAGCAATTGTGTGCATCATTAATGAAATGACTCCGCAATTATGCCAAAATGTTATTGAAAATTGTGTTCCACCCACAACCTCCATGTTTGTACCTTATATTAAAATAAAAATATTCATACTTTTCAAATAAATAATACGTTTTATTAATAAATAAAAATGTCAGGTCATTTTTGAGACACTCTTTATTATATATATATGATTTTTTTTTAAATATTTTCTTTTTATTTTACAATAATTTGCATATACTCTCATGCCCGATCTGCTGTGAGGTTGGAACCTCGTTCAAACACTTTTATCTCATCGACCCATATATTACTCTATCAATGGAGCCGAGTTCGATCCACGCGCCATCCTTACTATTGTATTCGCACTTTCGGGTACACTTTTTGATCCCTTCCCATTTGGATTTTCGTCTCTTGCATCTAGTCTTGGTATATCTACTGACGACAAACAAAAACAAGAAGAATAATGATAATAAACCTCGTGGATAAAAAAAAATATATGATAATAAATATTGGGTGAAGTCAAAAGTTCTCAGCGTTTTCCGCTAGATGTCTTTAGTGAGCCATATTTCACGATGTATACATCGCATCGGGTCATGTACGGCGATTTAAAGGTGACGCTTGAAAAAAAGTTCTTTGACAGTTTTGTGTTTGGTGAAGCCAGCTGTGTGTTACAGCGTTCCAAAATGGAGGTAAAAAAAAAAGAGAAAATTCGATACATTTTTCAGTACCACTAAGACCAAGGTGAAAAAGCGAAGGAGGCGACCAAAAAAATTAGTGCTGTTTATGGAGCCAATACAGTATCGAATGCAACAGGAAAGCGGTAGTTCCAACGATTCCGTTCTGGTAATATGGACGTCGAAGATGAGGCACCCTCTGGTAGGCCAATCGTCGAAAATGTCGATAAAATCATGGAAATCGTCGAGTCGAACCGGCATGTGAGCACTTATTCCGTTGCCCAGGAGCTGAAGATTGGCCAGAAAACCGTTTGGAACCATTTGCATGAGGCTGGTCTCAAGAAGAAGCTCGATGTATGGGTGGCCACACGAATTGACGCAAAAGAATCTTTTGGACCGAATTGATGCCTGCGATTCTTTGCTGAAACGTAACGAAATCGACCCATTTTTGAAGCGGATGGTGACTGGCGATGAAAAATGGATCACATACGAGAACAACAGCCGAAAAAGATCGTTGTCCAATCGCGGTGAGCCGGCCCAAACGATCGCCAAGCCCGGATTAACGGCCAAGAAGGTTTTGCTGTGTGTTTGGTGGTATTGGAAGGGAATCATCCACTATGAGCTGATCCCATCGGGCCAAACACTCAATTCGTACCTCTACTGTCAACAACTGACCAGATTGAAGCAGACGATCGACGAGAAGCGGCCAGAATTGGCCAATAGGAAGGGTGTTGTGTTCCATCAAGACAACGCCAGGCCGCACACATCTTTAACGACGCGCCAGAAGCTCCGAGAGCTTGAATGGAAGGTTCTATCGCAACCGCCGTATAGTCCAGACCTGGCACCAAGCCATTATCACCTTTTCAAGCATTTGCAAAATTTTCTTGATGCTCCAAAACTAGCCTCAAGAGAGGCTTGTGAAAATGAGCTGGTCAATTTTTTTTTACCAATAAGGACGAGAACTTCTACAATCGCGGAATTATGAAATTGCCTTGAAAATCGACAAAAGTTATCGAACGAAACGGCGCATATTTGATCTAAATCGGATAATCCTATGTTAATTTCATCGTCGAAATAAAGCAAAAAAAAAAAAAACGCTCAGAACTTTTTACTTCGTCCAATATAATACGTGATAATAAATATTATTCGATAATATTGAATAATAATGATAAACGATAAAGAAGACATCGTGAAAAGTAGCAAGAGTTACTGGCCACGATTATCAAAGTTCACCACAGTGACCACTACTTCGGCGCAACTATGTGACGGACGTACGCCCCCTTTCTCTTCCCCGCCATTCGTCACGATTCCCGTTTCTCCGCAGCTTGCAATCTCCCGAAACCAAATGCTTCTCTTCGCTCGTGCTCAATGAGATATCACAGCGTATAGACTCTGCACGCTTAGAAAAGACAATACGGCGCGGTCAGTATGCGCGACTCGGTCACCGGTTACGGCTACCAGTTTTGCTCGTTCGTTCACGCACAAATACTTTTCTATATCTCTATCTATCTATTTATCTATCAATCTATCTATTTATCTAGCTATCCATCTCACTATCTCGCTTTATACGATTGTCATAAAGTATATCCGTATATCACGAGCCACATCGAAGTTCCAAAGTATCAAAGTATCGAGAGTGTCAAAGTGCTTGAACGGGCGTCGCTTCTTCTTCTTTTTATTTTGTTTTTCTCTTTCCCTTATTTTCCCCGTCCTGTTCATCCAACCTGAATATATTTCGGAGATCGACAAAAAAAAGTGACCAAACGCAAAAACAATGCGTCTGGTCCCAGACAGACAGACAATTTTTTTTTTTTTTTGCTATTTTTCAAAGCCATTTCGTTCGAATAAATGTTTTCCTCGTGCTCAAGGACATTGTAGACAAGTATTTATCTTCCCGTAGTCAATTTAAAGTGTTTTTTTTTTTTTTTTTTTTTGTTTACACGAGGAAACAAAACTTCATCGGTTTAAATTATTTTATAAGAATGAATTATTCTTAAAGATTTTATTTTTCATTTGTTTTGTTTAGGTTTGTTTGGGTCTGTTCGGGTTATCTCTGTTCTTTGTTTTTTTTTTTTTTTTTTTTTTTTTCTTAAACGTTTTTCCAATTAATTTCACCCAAAAACTGTAAAATTGATGAAAAAAAAAAATTCAACAGTCGTGAAAATTTTTTTGGTTTCATTTTCCAAAATTATTACGCGCAAGATAAACAGTTTTTTTCCGCCCTAATTCCGAAAACCAACGAACTAAAATTTGTGTAAAGTGAATGTTTGGAGTGAAAAAAAAAAAAAGAAAGAGTTCGCGATCCTTTCAAAACTGCATTCCTGGGATCCCCTGCATCGTCCCGTATGCAGCAGCAAGAAAGGGGAAGAGTGAAGAGAGGGGAGGTGGGCCTTTGATTGGAGAATGCGAAGTGAAAGTCCTCGAGATGAATAAATTGTTGGCCAGGAAGAGAGAGGGAGTAGGAGTAAATGAATGATATCGTTCAGCTGATGTTGACTCGTTGAGAAATTCAAGCAGTGTTTTAAGGTGCGTGTGCCAGAGTTGAAGGAACGGGCAAAGTGCTGAGAAGTGAAGAAAAAAAAAATGAGTGGCAGATCGACGGACGAGAATGTCAACGAAACGGAAAAATCGTTCGACACTACGTGCAACATACGCGTTGACGAACAACAGAAACTTCTCAACAATGAGCGTTACATCGACGTTAATTCACAAATTTATCTCGAATTTACGAATCTCTGCTATACCGTTCACGATATCAGAGGTGAGAGTACATTGTTTCTTTTTTTTTTTTTTTTTTCCGTAACTTTAATGTACATTTGACGCTTTTTTCAAATGTACTTAAAAATGTCACGTACCGCACTAATTGTCGAGGACGGAAAGCGAATCCCTTCGTTAGGATTTGTTGGAGACTGAAAACAAATCCTCATTAGTGTAGTTCATTAGTTTTATTAATTTATTTTTTTATTATCTATTAATTTTTAAATTTATTTTCTATTAATATATTTTTTAATTTATTTTCTGTTAATATTTTTTTTTTAATTTGTTTTCTATTAAT
This sequence comes from Ophion ventricosus, assembly GCA_963932345.1. NCBI lineage: Eukaryota > Metazoa > Arthropoda > Insecta > Hymenoptera > Ichneumonidae > Ophion > Ophion ventricosus. The sequence goes on along the minus strand of OZ010723.1, from coordinate 17,576,625 downwards.
ATATTTTTTATTTATTTTCTATTAATATATTTTTTATTTATTCTCTATTAATATATTTTTAAATTTACTTTCTATTAATATATTTTTTATTAATTTACTTATTTTTTTATTAATCTGTTGATTTATTTTTATTAGGAAATTTCACACGCAGATGGAATGATTTTTAATAACTGTTATTAAATCATGAGTTTTTAAATTCTTCATATTTGAATTTGAAATATATTTATCTTTAGGGAATTAAAAAAAAGAATGGAAAAATAAATTTCCCCCGTGCTCGAGTAAACCATAAAAAAAAAAAATGTTCGTACTTTTTTATTCAACGCTTCTTTTTTCACTTTTTGCAGCGCGAATTGCGGTATCGAAGTTTCAATTTTGTATACGGAAAATAAATGCCTGTATGTGACGGAATAAGACAAAAACTCGATAAGATAAAATCCCCGGCGATATACACACGGAGTAAAAATCGAGTATTGCAGAAGATAAATGAAAGCTGAAAAACGGTCCATGACGATAGATCAGTAAATGATCGAGTGACGTTTTTTAACTCGTAAGAAGCTTAATGAAGTGGTGAAAAAAAAAATCGGTAATTCTTGAAGAAATGCCTCGTATTTTTATCGATTTATACGATACAAAGTCACTCCAAGCAGATAACAAATGTCTGGGATGCAGTCGAATTATTTTTATGCAGGCCCCGTTTGCATCGTGCGTTCCCATATATTTTTCGTGCCGATTAAATTTTTTTTTTGTGAATTATTTTTTTATTTTTGGATATTTGAAAAAATTCAAAAACATTTGTATCGTTCGGTTCGTTTGGATTTGTTCGTTTGATATAAGTGGGACAGTAGAACAGAATCGCAAAAATGTCAATTTTTTCGATTCACAGCGAAGGAAAAGAATATATTGCGTGGTGTCTCGGGGTACTTTCGGCCGGGAAAACTTACGGGGATAATCGGTCCATCCGGCGCTGGAAAAACATCACTTTTGAGCATAATATCCGGCCTTCGTGGATCCAACGTCAAAGGCTTGATATTCGCAAACGGGAAGCCCAGAAACACCGATGAATTTCGCAAATCGGCGTGTTGCATACCCCAAGAATTTGCACTTTTGCCGAGGCTCACGACACGCGAGACCCTTTACATTGCCGCGCGCCTCAAACTCGGCAAACCCCACACCGCCCAGTCACGCAAACTTTTGGTGAGATTTTTATTCTTTAAAAAAAAAAACACATCCTAAATTAAGGTAACTTTTTTTTTCTCCTTAAAAAAGAAAACGTTTTTTCCTCCAAAATTTGATTTAACGTTTTTTTTTTATGATAATTAGAAGAATAATAAAAGTAAAAATAATTATTATTACAAATCAATAAATCATTTAAATAAATAATTGATATAAATGTTACGAATAAAACAGATTGACGAGGTTGCAAATAAATTGGGCCTATCGGGATGTATGGAGACGATGACGGGTCAATTGAGCGGTGGCGAGAAAAAAAGGCTTTCGATTGGCGTTGAAATACTAACGAATCCTGCGGTGATGCTCCTCGACGAGCCAACGAGCGGCCTCGACAGCCTCGCATCGAATCAGGTTTTTTTCGAAAAATAAAACTATCGAATCATAATAAAAATGTAAAAAAATACACAGAGAACGATTTGTGAATAAATTGCCAATAGCTAGAAACTTAATTTTTTTTAAATTTTTTATTGTTATTGGACGATACTTTCGGGACAGGTTGTCAGTCTGATGAAAAAAATAGCCGAAACGGGTTGTACCATCGTATGCACGATTCATCAACCAAACAGCCAAATGATCGGACAATTCGACGATATTCTCGTTCTCGCTGAGGGAAAAACATTTTATTGCGGACCACGGGAAGACATGCTCGATACTTTCCTCAGGGCCGGATTCGCCTGTCCACCTTTCTACAATATAGCAGAGTTCGGTAAAAAATAAAATAAAAAAAATGAAGTTTTTCAATATTTTACGTCGATTTTGTTAACTTATTTTTGTCGAGAAGAAATTTTCTCGGCAAGTGTAGATAGATTTATTTATTTCGCATCCACATTATTCTGTGATTCGCAGCCTTTTCTCGAGAATAATTATAATGATTTTATTTCTATTTCAATTTTATTTTATCACACGGAGAGAATTAAATGTTAAAAATTAGCGTGCAGTAACGGTAACCAGATGACAATCCTGAAACTTCGCTTATCATTACTGAGTAAAACACAGATTTTCACGAAAATAAAATAAAATTTCTTCCTTCAGATAGAACATTTTACCAGATTTTCTAGTAAATTTTCATGTGTAACAAAATACGCAAAACTTAAATTAAAAAAATATATGTAATATCAGCGAAATTTTACTGTGCATTTTATTATTTTATGCCTTTCAAAAGTGTCTATAAAAAAGTATCGTCTTTATAACAGTTATTTTAAGATTTATTATAAAATTTAATGAGTGTTGTAGGAAAATGTATTGTGCTCTCGGTAAAAATTATCGTGCGCGCTACCCTTCTTGTATAGTAAAATTTTAGCTACGTATTTGAAATTTTCTGTAACGTGAGTTAAAAAAAAAAAACTTGTCGCATACGAATTATTGTGCTTTTCTCACTTGTCACCACATTGAAATATATCACCGTAATTTTAACCGTGAAATTCACAACAAAAATTACTTTTTAATTCTCTCCGTGCACACATGCTCGAAAGTTTTCATCGTTCGTAGACAATTTTATTCATTCAAATTTAATTGTACAATAACGATTAATAAAAATACCAAGATTACGGCTCAATTGTTTTCTTTTTTTTAATTCAATTTTTTTATTTTGCAGTTATCGAAGTCGTGACTGGTCAGCGAGGCGGTGATCTTGACAATCTCTATAAAATAAACAATTACAGATACGCCGACTCGAAGATTCCTTACGACTTTTCAAATAGACCCGACGGTTTGACCGACGTCGTGGACTCGTCCGGTAATTCAAAGTGTTCGACATCGTCCGAGGATACTACGGAAAAAAGTACCGAGGGCGAGACTACCGCCGTTTCAGTATGGGAAAAGCAAATTGTTTTGCTTTCACGTGCAAGCATTTGCATCCAAAGGGACAACGTGAGTAGATTAAGGCGGTCAAGCACTTTAGGAGACCGAAAATTAGATGAGTTTTTGGATTTTTTTTTTTATTGTGAAAAAAAAAAACGCAAATTTGTGCAACTCTGACAATAATTTATTCATATTTTCATACATCTTTGGTAATTTTTTCAAGTTATTTCATGCATTAATTAAGGTGCAATCCGCTGTATCCCTTGGCGTGTCCTCATCTTCGTTGTCGATTTGCGGGAATTGTGCAACTCGCAATTCGCATCTGAAATAGTCCAACAAATTTTTATACATTCTTGAGATATTTTTTAAGAACGTGAAACTAAATTTTGAAAAAAAAAATCGAGAATTGAATGTTGGAACGTGTTTGAAAAAAAAATGATGGATTTTTAGCATTTTTTCCCCGGCATTTTGCAATAATAAATATGTTTTAAACAATCCAATCTTTCCAACTTTAGGTTGATGTTTTAATAAATTATATTACGTAAACGTGTACCAAATTTGAAGATGATCCATCAATTAGTTTTTGAGTTATGATTCTCGCAAATTGAAAAAATGTCGTTTCGAGAAAAAAAAAACACGTTTAACCCTTAGTGTGCACACCTTCACAGCGAATCGTTTCGTGCACATGGGGTCAATTTGACCCCAGGTCATTTTTGACCTCGAATATCTCGGTAATTATGCGCTTTTCGGAAAAAAAGCTTGAGTCACTTTTTGCAGTGAATCGATCAAACTTTAAGGCCGCGAAGTTAGATTTCGAAAAAAAGCTTTTATAATTTTTCAAAAACGTGCTTAAAGTTGATGGTACGCAAAAAAAGCGCTGCAGGTAAGAAAAAAATGTTGGGGTCAGGCTGACCCCGGATGCACACTAAGGATTAAAGTTTCACAAACGAATAACTCAAAGTCAAACGTGTTTAATCAAATGATAAAGTGTCTTATCGATTAATCAGCGATTCCAGCACCATAAAGCAGTCCTTCCTCTTTCTCATGCAACTCATTTGAAGCTTGCATTTCCTCTTTACGAGCTTTTCGAGCTTCTTTTATCTCTAATAAACTTTTTCTATTTTGCCGAGCCACGCGCATCTGATCCATTTGCTCGGCATATCCGTAGCTCTGCCTGCCAACTACGATTTGTAGTTCATTCGTAACGATGAGTAGGGCTGAATTTCCTTCATTGAATAAAATATCAGCAAGAAATGCCGCTATCTCGATTATTTTGTACCCAGAATAAAGATGTTTTGGAGCTAATCGCCAAACGGTCGAGTTTGGGTATGTTTGGATTATAGAAAACCCAAACAAACCCAAACAAACTACCTAACTGAGCGCTCGTGGATACCTGAGCGCGCTTGGGAGTCGAGCGGAGAGTCTTTGTCATTTATATACATACCCTCAGAAGGAATCCGAATATCGTTTTGAAATTTTCAGGGTGTATTCTTAAGGCCTTATATACGCGATTTCGCCGATTTTCGAAGGTACTTTTCTAGACGCGGTTAAAAAAAAATGACGCATATATTGACAACATTTTTTTTACAGATCATTTATGCACAGGGTTAAGTATATGTAAACAAAAAAAAATCAGAAATATTAACAAATGGCGGAGATATAACATAATAAAGCATTGTATTTTTTTTGCGCGCGCATTGATGGTGAAAGTTCTCGGCATCGAAGTGGGTGTCAAAAAAAAAATGAACATATTTATAATTGCATAATGAATGTATCTTCAGTGTGAACCAACAATATTATTTTTTTTAAATTATTATAATAAAAATTCGAAACTTAACATTTTTTTACTCAATTTTCTGTCGGTATTTTATTTTTTATATTTTTTTGTGTCATTGAAATTTTTGTTTCTGTGGTTCACACGATAGGTGATGATACTAAGAATATGTTGTAAAAATTTCAAAGCGATCTGAACCTTCGTTCAAGAGTTCGAACTTTCACAAGGTTCAAAAAAGTGAATCGTGGAAAAACGACTTTGAAGTTGGCGGTCGGGCGCGCAGCGCGGTATCTATTACGCGCTCTAAAATGCTGTAACTTTAACAATTTTTGGAATTTTTCAATTCTGTAAAGCTTAAAATATTCCTAACCGTTCAGGCTAGTGGAATCAAAAATTTAAAAAAATGAAAAATTTTGAAATTTTTCGCGTATATAAGGCCTTAAGATATTTGGTTGACGATTTATGAAATTAAAAAATAATTGATTTTTTGAAGCATCTAAAGTGTTTCACCGCCTTAACATTTCTTTTTTAATTTCCATCGAATTTTATCTTTATTCGTTATTATATATGTATTTTTTTTTTTCAACAGACAATGACGAAGCTCAGATTCATGGCGCACATTGTCGTTGCTCTTCTGCTCGGCCTTGTGTTTTACAATTTTGGCAATGACTACGCCAAGATACAGAGCAACATAGCATGCATCTTTTTTTTCCTCCTTTTCCTGTTCTTCGCGAACGCTATGCCCGCGGTGCAAATGTGTAAGTGAGGTATCTTCGATCAATTTAAAATACTTTAATCTTAATCTCTTTTTTTTTCGTATTTTTTTTTTTTTTTTTTTTCTAAAACACATAATTTTACAATAAAACTTTTATCAATTTTAATCATTTTTGATTATCGTATTTCAGGACAATTCTGCAAGTAATATTTCAACAATTTTTATTGCAGTCTCGTAGGCTCAATACATTCATTTTTTTTAGTCCCCGTGGAGGCTGCTGTATTTCTCAGAGAGCATCTCAACAATTGGTACAGCCTGAGCTCTTATTACGTGGCCAAAGTCGTCACTGACATTCCGCTGCAGGTACCAATTTTTATTTCGTCCTTTCGACGTATTTTCTAGCCACAGTTTTTATCTCTACTCTTTTTTTTCTCCACTAATTTTTGGTCTTGTAAGCAACGTCCTTTCTGTTCCTTTTAGCTGGTCTGCCCGACGTGCTTTTTGCTTATCGCTTACTTCATGACAGGACAACCCCTGGAATACGATAGATTCGTGCGAGTTTGGCTGATATGCGTTCTGATAACGATATTGGCACAGTCCCTCGGCATCGTCACCGGCGCAGCATTCGACACTCACGTAATTATTTTTTTCATTCTGGTCCCTTTACTTTTTTTTTTTTTTTTCAAACTCCTCCGTATTGGTAACATTTTTTTTTCCGAATTATTAAATACAATAAATCAATTGTATTGAGTTTTTAATCATGATTATAATTAATTCGAGGCATTTTTGTCGGAATATATTTTTATATTATTGTATTACACGGAGAGAATTAAAAAGTAATTTTTGTCGTGAATTTCACGGTAAAAATTACCGTGATATATTTCAATGTGGCGACAAGTGAGAAAAGCATAATAATTCGTATGGGACAAGTTTTTTTTTTTTTTTAACTCGCGTTACGGAAAATTTCAAATACGTAGATAAAATTTTACTATACAAGAAGGGCAGCGCGCACGATAATTTTTACCGAGAGCACAATACATTTTCCTATAACACTCATTAAATTTTATAATAAATCTTAAAATAACTGTTATAAAGACTATACTTTTTTATAGACATTTTTTGAAAGGCATAAAATAATAAAATGCACCGTAAAATTTCGCTGATATTACATATTTTTTAAATTTAAGTTTTGCGTATTTTGTTACACATGAAAATTTACTAGAAAATCTGGTAAAATGTTCTATCTGAAGAAGAAATTTTATTTTATTTTCGTGAAAATCTGTGTTTTACTCAGCAATAATGAACGAAGTTTCAGGGTTGTCATCTGGTTACCGTTACTGCACCGTAATTTTTAACATTTAATTCTCTCCGTGTAACAATGATATTATCTCGTATGTTTTTTTTTAAATTTTAGGCTGGCTGCTTTCTCGTTCCCGCGTTGAACATCCCGATGTTTTTGTTCGCTGGCTTTTTCCTCAAGCTCGACGAAGTACCGAATTACCTACAATTTTTCTGCTGGATCAGTTACTTCCGGTACGTATGTTCGGCAAAAAAATAAAAAGCTGCTGAACAAGTGAAAGCAATGATCCAACTTAAAAAAATTCTATTGTAGCACGAGCATCAATATTGATTTTTGTTTGTTAATTAAGATACGCGTTCGAGGGAATATTGCAATCGATATACGGCAATCATCGCGCCGGTATGATCTGCTCCGAGGACTTTTGCCTGATAAGAAAAGCCGATAGAATTCTCACGGACATGGACATGCCGTCGGCTTCGTTCGGCGTGATAATAATCGCCCTGGTCGCTTGGATCATTTGTCTTCACGTTACGATCTACTCCGTGCTACGTTGGAAATTGTACAGAATGACAAAGTGACGAGGAACAGCAGTGCGTCGCGCTTTCGAGTCGGTCGATTTAAAATGTCTTCAGTCGTTGAAGTTTTTTTTTTTTAATCAATCTTCTGTCTCGAATCTCACTGGTCGAAAATTGCCAAAATCCTCGATCAGGAAAATCAATACCGCGGACCAATAAAAACAAACGAAGAATTGAACATTGAGACAGGCAAATTGAAAGGAAAAAAAAGTGGAAAAAAAATGCACAGAGGACGAGCAAGTTGAGAATTAATGACTCTAGTATTTACCTAGCGAGCATCCGCTTTACAACTTACGCTCTTTTTTTACCATTTTTTTTTTTTTTATCAATTCGTTATTAACCCACAGAGATGCCCAAGAGTGGGACCGAATGAGAATTTCGGTAAATACGAGGCCTATGTACAATTATTACCGATAAGACTAATCATATTTGTTTCTATTTTTTCACTACTTACGAATGGTAAAGATAATAATAATTATAATAAGGATATTGCATAATTTAAGCAATTAATGTACATTAAGAGTGCTGCAACAATGAATTTTATATTCACGATGGCGAATGAAATTCGTTTTTCCAAAATTGTAAATATTCATCACTGCGAATAAGACAGATTTGTTCTTTTTTTACGATCATCGTTGAGGAGTTTCGGGACAAGTGACGGAATGCTACCATTTGATAGAAATTTGTACAGTCAATTCTTTGTCATATGCTGAATGCAGCCTCGCAATTTTAAATCGATCGTCCACACCGTTTCCACCAAATGTACAATTGAAAAAAAAAAATTGAACTATTTTGCATACAACTCTGCCAAAAATTCAAATTTCAATTTTTTTTTAAATCCTTCGTTCAATTACGAGCTATACTTATCTACTAACAGAAAAAATTTGGTATTTTAAATTTTAGATACAGCTATCATGAGTTATTTTGACCACCACGAGGAGACTTTTTTTTGAGGGGCCTCCGGAAACCAGGTCCCACCGGCTGAATTTCCCAAATTTTTGGATGAAATTTTTTTTAAATATTATTGAAACGTTGCTCTTTTATGTGCTTAATTCGAAACCAAATAGAAAATATTTTTTCTATTTGGCTCTTGGAATTCAATTCTCATTTGGATTTTTGGATCCCGAGTAAAATGAGTTCCTCGTCAAAATAAATCATGAGAAAAATATCAACGATGATGAGTCAACGAAAGAAAAAAAATATATCGCTTCCGGTCGGGTTAATCCTGAATGAAAATTCGCTCAATGATGCGGCTCAGGAAAAAACGTGAGAAACGAAAAATCTCCGCAAACTGCGGTGTTTATTCAATAAATAAATAGCGATGTACAGAATTAATCTTGTGATTCCCCATTAAAATTGACTGCACTCGTTGAGCAACTAAATTAATTAAAAAAAAAAAATCCTCGATTTTTCGCGGATTCAATCGACAAATAATTGCCCAATTCGAGACCTAAGTATCACGATTTTATTTTCCGACTAATTGAGCATTTCTTTTCTTCGAATAAATTAATCAACGAACAAATTCGTCGAACGTGCATAGATCGCAGACACATTTCTCTTTGGACGACTCTTCTTTTACGGTATAAAAAAAACAACAACGAAGAGCCATGTCTTTTTTCATCTCGAAGCGATGAGTTTCCAGCGCAGCAATAAGTATGCCATTATCCTCGTTATCACGAGAATCACAGAGAGGGCAACGACGTCCCACCAAAATTGATCGCCTTGCATGCCGATCTCGGTCATGAACTTGACCGGATACTTGTAGTGGCAGTAACCCTCGTCGCAGTCCAGTGTCTTACGTTCGAGACCGTATATCGCGCCGATCAATCTTAAATAATAATAATTTTCATTATAAACACAATAGTAAAATTCGTAATAATTATTATTCGGTTTATGCGTAATTCTGTAGCAAAATTCCGAACACTAATGACGAATTTGTCATAATGTACTGAGTGACTTGACAGTTTTTCATAAAATTTTTCACACTTTCATGGGTAAAATATCTCCGTATGTTAAAACGGAGATTAATAAAGAAAACAAAATTAAATTAAAGGAGAAAAATCAACCTCAAAAAGCTTTCAGATGGCATTGCCAAAAAAAAAAAGATTATTTAATTCCGGGGACCTTTCGAAAGTCAAGCAAAAATTTGGTTTTTTCCTCTGATTTTTTTATAATTTCTTAAGGCGGGCAACCACTTTAAATGCTTAAAAAAAAAACATTTTTTTTTTAATTTCATAAATCGTTAGCAAAATGTCTTAAGAATACACCCTGAAAATTTCAAAACGATATTCGGATTCCTTCTAACGGTATGTATACATTAGGTGCAGTAAAAAGAAATCCATTATTTTTGCATGAAATTGAAGGCAAAAATAATGGATTTCTTTTTACTACACCTAATAAATGATAAAGACTCTCCGCTCGACTCCCAAGCGCGCTCAGGTATCCACGAGCACTCGGTTAGATAGTTTGTTTGGGTTTGTTTGGGTTTTCATAACCCAAACAAACCAGAAATCGACCGTTTGGCGATTAGCTCCAAAACATCTCCATTCTGGGTAAAAAATAATCGAGGTAGCGGCATTTCTTGCTGCTATTTTATTCAATGAAGGAAATTCAGCCTTACTCATGGTTACGAATGAACTACAAATCGTAGTTGGCAGGCAGAGCTACGGATATGCCGAGCAAACGGATCAGATGCGCGTGGCTCGGCAAAATAGAAAAAGTTTATTAGAGACAAAAGAAGCTCGAAAAGCTCGTAAAGAGAAAATGCAAGCTTCAAATGAGTTGCATGAGAAAGTGGAAGGACTGCTGTACGGTGCTGGAATCGCTGATTAATCGGTAAGACACTTTACCATTTGATCAAACACATTTGACTTTGAGCTTTTCGTTTGTGAAACTCTAAACGTGTTTTTCTCGAAACGACATTTTTTCAATTTGCGGCAATCATAACTCAAAAACTAATTGACGGATCATCTTCAAATTTGAAACACGTTTACATAATATACTTTATTAAAACGTGAACCTAAAATTGGAAAGATTATATTGTTTAAAACATATTTATTATTGCAAAATGACGGGAAAAACATGCTAAAAATCGATCATTTTTCTTCAAACACGTTCCACCATTAAATTCTCGATTTTTTTTTTCAAAATTTAGGTTCATGTTCTTAAAAAAACATCTCAAGAATGTATAAAAATTTGTTGGACTATATCAGATGCGAATTGCGAGCTGCACAATTCCCGCAAAATCGACAACGACGATGAGGACACGCCAAGTGACACAGCGGATTACACCTTAATTAATGCATGAAATAACTTGAAAAAATTACCAGAGATGTATGAAAGTATGCATAAATTATTGTCAGAGTTGCGGAAATTTCCGTTATTTGTTTCACAATAAAAAAAATCCCAAAAATCATCTAATTTTCGGTCTCCTAAAGTGCTTGCCCGCCTTAAAAACATCCTAGAATTTTTTTTTTCTCGAATTTTCTTATAATTTCTTAAAACCCAGACACTTCAAGCCCAATTTGTTTTTTTCCCCTCATTGTTCTACGACCATTGTTCGCCAATTTACAACCCATTTAAGATCACTAAAAAATTACCGACTTTCTCTTGATCCTTAAATTTTTTCACATTCGTACAAGTCTCAAAATACTCGCTATGATATTCACTTACCCCTCGAGGCCATAGCGCAGATAACTTATGTGACTGCCCCATTTCAAGTAAGACGGCAAGTCTTTCAGGGACACACCGAAACCCGCGAACATCATGATCGGTACAGATATCGTTGGGCCCAAAAATGTGCCGTTCTAAAAAAGACGATTAAAAAAAAAAAACGAACAATTATAATTTGCATAACGAGTTATACGTTGGCGTATGAAATAAAGGCCCGCAACTAAAAACAAAAAACGAAAGAAAAAAAAAAAGTGAACGTATACTCACGACCACATCGAAGACAGCACCGATCATGAGGCCGAAGCTCTGGGCAACGAATGAAACGAGCATACTTATCGTGAAGAACATCGAGAACCTCGTTAATTCGAGTGGCTGACACGACATCAGATAAATAATAATGGTAAAGAGTAAGCAGCAGAAGACCGAGACTGGGATGTCTATTATACTGACGGACGTGTAAAACATCTTCAGGCTGTACCAACGATTGAAGTGCTCCTTCTTAAGTATACTCATCTCTGTTGGAACTGAAGAAAAAAAATTGTGAAATTGGTTTTTTTTGTAATTAATTGTTTTTTTTTTGTCAGTAATACATCGCGTGATTATCTTTTCGTATCTTCGTGATTTGGAAATTGTCGTTAATGAGCTTACAGGTGAGAATTGTCAGCATCATCGTCGTCATCATGTGATGCATCAAAACCGTAAAGAGAAGATTATAATTTCGAGAACTCGGGAGCCCCCGTCTTCCGGACTCCATGAACACAGCCCCGAGCATCAGACCCGTGCAAATACTAACGATTATTCGCAAGTGCCGTGAGTGTCTTGAACGCGAAAGGAAAAAAAACAAACGTCAGTCCTACGATTCTTTTATACATAATATTTGTTATATTACCAATAGTAATGCTATTGTATCAATGTAGTTATGTATTTACAAACAGTACACTTGTGTAACGCACATCATAACAATGATTAATGATAATTAATATAAATCGAATATGTGATTGATCATTATATTTGAATTTATTGTCATATAAATCAATGGAGAGTTGAGTTATCGGTAAGTTCTTATTTAAATTGAATACATTTAATTCGCATATTTACCGAATCCCTCAAGACTTTGATGTATCCTCGCCAGAGAAGTACATTGAGCTGATTTAAGCGACGAAGTAGCTTGGTGAGCAGCTTTGTGCCTGGATTTGCGAACTTGAACTGGCGAGTCATCCGCTAAATTTTAAAAGACTTGCAATTTATTTTAAACCGATGACTTTTTTTTTTATACTGATAATATTGTTGAAAAAATCTATAGATATTGAGCAAAGTGCAACTATTTCATGGCATTGAAAATGTAATGAGACTTTTCGGGTGATAAAGAAAGGTACGTGCAAATAATATGAGTTGCGCTCTCTCTCTCTCTCTCTCTCTCCTCACTCTCGCTCTCTCTCTCTCTCTTCTCTCTCTCTCTCTCTCTCTCTCTCTCTCTCTCTCTCTCTCTCTCTCTCTCTCTCTCTCTCTCTCTCTCTCTCTCTCTCTCTCTCTCTCTCTCTCTCTCTCACTCTCACTCTCACTCTCACTCTCACTCTCACTCACTCTCACTCTCACTCTCTAACTTTCTCACTATTCATCCGTTCACCCATCAAACCCAAATGAACAAACAAACAAACTCAAATCCAAACAAAATTGAACCCAAACAATATTAAACCCAAACAACATCAAACCCAAACAAACTTAAACCCAAACAAAATTAAACTCAAACAAAATTAAAGCCAAACAAAATTAAACCCAAACAAAATTGAACCCAAACAAAATTAAACCCAAACAAAATTAAATCCAATCAAAATGAAACCCAAACAAAATCAAACCCAAACAAAATTGAACCCAAACAAAATTAAACCCAAACAAAATTAAATCCAAACAAAATCAAACCCAAACAAAATGAAACCCAAACAACATGAAACCCAAACAAAATTGAACCCAAACAAAATTAAACCCAAACAAAATTGAACCCAAACAAAATTAAACCCAAACAAAATTAAACCCAAACAAAATTGAACCCAAACAAAATTAAACCCAAACAAAATTGAACCCAAACAAAATTAAACCCAAACAAAAATAAACCCAAACAAAATTAAACCCGAACAAAATTAAACCCAAACAAAATTAAACCCGAACAAAATTAAACCCAAACAAAATTAAACCCAAACAAAATTGAACCCAAACAAAGTCAAAAACAAACCCCAACCCAAACCCACCAACATTGTAATGTACACACCAAATTTGAAACTTACGACTTGTAACCACAAATGACTCTACATGTAATGCAGCATTTTTCAACAAATCACAGACATTTAGCATGTCGCACCCTGCTACAACACAGCAGCAGTGGAGTGGAGGTAGCGTTAGTTTCGTGTGACATCTCGCTAAATCAGACCTCGCATATACATCTTTAAAAGCATTTTCAATGCTAATATTACTTCGCTAGGCGCCTATAATTTCAAATAATCGAATTGATGGTTTATTTTTTTTTGATCGAACGAGGCTTCGATTAAATTATTTCGTACCTTTCCACTCTTTCGAATTCATCATAGCTGCACAATTCCTCAGCCACTGAACACACCTGCCGTTCTTGGTGCCGGCCACCAAAGCTTCGATCTTATCCTCGCCGTACTCACCGCAGGCCAGTTCGATAACTACGAAATGTGCAATTTGATTTGAAGAATGAAGAATATCAATTCCAATATGTCGAAATATATCGGGTCGAAGAGTATACGAAGAATATCTCATTTTAATAATAATCATCGTGCAATTTTACTCAGCTATCAATTACCATAATCAGCAGGATTGTGGTACATGGGACAGGGAAGCTTGACGCTCTCGAGATAAGGAACCAACTGGCTCGTTGCACCCTGATACAAGCATTCTCCGTTCGCGAGGACGTAAACCTGCCGTGAAATAAGAAGTCACCAATAACTATCGTTTCGCGTAATTTTCGTAAAATTCCATCACGAAGTAGTCACCTGATCGAAGAGCTGGAAGAGCGAGGCACTTGGCTGATGAATGGTGCACACTATCGTTCTTCCTTGACGAGCAAGTATTTTCAGTAAATTCACGACTTGCATGCAGGAAGAACTGTCGAGTCCGGTAGTCGGCTCGTCCAGAAACATCACCGACGGATTGTTCACCAATTCGAGTGCTATCGACATTCTCTTCTTTTGTCCACCGCTCAATAGCGCCGATCTCGTGTGCAAATGCTCTTGCAGGCCGAGAGTCGTCAGGATCTCCTTGATCTTTCATTGCAACGATAAAAGATGAAACGATTAATTTCTCATTTCATGTTTAACGATGATTATTATATATTATTTGTTGTTGAGAAATGATGATGAACGAAATTCAATGCGTCAATTCGTTTTTCAACTTTAATTGAATTTCATTAAATTGTTGTGCATTTTAATTATCAATCTATTGGTAATCCGAAATAAAGTATTTCTCTTCGTTTGTCGGAAATGTGGTCCCGTCCAGGAGAAAAAAAATAATTGGCCGTAGAATTTTTATGAGGAAGCAAAAATGCCAGAGCTCACTCACTATCGATTCTTTCGTACTCCTCGATGTGTCAGTTCCCAGTTTCAAGTCTGACGATACCCTCATGTTTTCCTGGACCGTCAAAAGTGGCTGCAGTCGATCGTCCTGGGTTATGTATGCGCTCGATCTGCGACAATGTATATAGATATATATATATATATATGGTAGCTATATTTATGTTTCATCAATTTTATTCAGAATATAAAAGACAAAACGATTATTCAAAAGGTTTCGGGAAGAAGCACGAAGAATAAAAATAATAGTTTCGAAAATACAAAACGAAATGAATTGAAAGTGAAAAATGACAAAAAGAAATTTCGCAGAAAGGGGGATGGTTGCTGAAATACATAATTATTTCAATGAAATTTTTGATATACCTTCGAAAATCGTCCAAATCGCGTATTCTTCTATTCACGTATACCGATCCTGAAATTCCGGTCAATCTGTAACCCGATAGAATGTCGAGTAGCGTCGATTTTCCGGCACCGGAGGGCCCCATTATCGCGATCAGCTGCTTCGACGGCAACCTACCACTGACACCGTGAAGAATTTCTTTCGAGCCTGATCGCATAGAATTCATTCTAGTCAAATTAATTCGTTTGAACAACTTTATTGTTTATTAATTTTTTGCAATATGTCTATATATAAATAAACAAAATATACATATAAAACAATTAAATTTCGTCGCTAAATATGTATATAACATAATGCGAAATATAAATTCCAATTATTTAATTTATATTTACATTTATTTTTTATTAGCCTTAATTTTATTTTCTACTGAACTTTTTTCCCTTGAGGTTTTAAGGCGAGCAAGCACTTTAGATGCTTGAAAAAATTAATTTTTTTTTTCATTTCATAAATCGTTAGCAAAATATCTTAATATACCCGGAAAATTTCAAAACGATATTCGGATCATAACTCAAAAACTAATTGATGGATCATCTTCAAATTTGGAACACGTTTACATGATATAATTTATTAAAACATGAACCTAAAGTTGGAAAGATTGGATTGTTTAAAATATATTTATTATTGCAAAATGCCGGGAAAAAAATGCTAAAAATCGATCATATTTTTTCAAACACGTTTCAACATTCAATTCTCGATTTTTTTCTTCACAATTTAGGTTCATGTTCTTAAAAAACATCTCAAGAATGTATAAAAAATTTGTTGGACTATTTCAGATGCGAATTGGGAGCTGCACAATTCCCGCAAATCGACAACGACGATGATGACACGCCAAGGGACACGGCGAATTGCACCTTAATTAATGCGTGAAAGAACTTGAAAAAAATTACCAGAGATGTATGAAAATATGCATAAATTATTGTCAGAGTTGCGAAAATTTCCGTATTTTTTTCACAATAAAAAAAATCCAAAAAATCATCTAATTTTCGGTCTCCTACCCAGTGAGTTTTTTTAAAAACGTCTTGTGCCCAAACTATCCGTCCGTAGTGGTTCAAAAAATTACGGAACATGCTTTGAACTTTTTACATGATGTACGAAAAATTTATTTATAAGAAATAAAATGGCGACATGTTAAAAAAAAATTCATCAAGAGGTGAGAACGCAAAGACACTTTTTCGCTAAAAAAAAAATTATATTTCCGTGAATTTTCAACATTTTTGCCTAAAATTTGGCCGTGATATTCCTTAGAAATGCTACTTTTGGGAAAAAAAAATACCAGCACATAGTACGCGTTCTAAAAAAAGGTATTTATTCCGACGTGTGAAGAGGGTAAATTTTATGTTACGAGGATACTTCAAACTCCAGGTAAGATGATGAATACAGTCCCATTCGAAGCCAGGAACTATTATACAATATTTACGCCAAACATTGATCGACGGGTCGATTCTACCCAGGGTGACCCGAAAGGGTTAATTTTCAAAAAAACACTTTCACAGTCCAACTTTTTTAAAGCTTGACGCACACTTGAATTTATCGACACACGCTGAAAGTGTTGTAAGAAGAAAAAAAAAACGTAATGACTCGATTAAGTGGGACGACAAAAGTTTAGATATTGAGTTCAAAAATTTTGTTCCACAATTTAAAATTGATCAGGAAGGGCATATACTAAAAAATATATTGTTATCTTTTTATATAGAAAATGAAATGTTCCGAGTTCGGAAACTAAAAAATTTCTCAATTAAATTTCGTTGCCAAAGTTTTTTCCTCTTCACAAAGAAAACGTCTTCACCGTATTTACCTTTTCTCCAGCCGAGCGACACGTTGTAGCGTATATTTTCGAAGAGTATATCGGATGATTGGTTCCCGCTGAAGGAAGCCAGATGACTCCGATTGGCGATACCATTGCCGGTTGAGTTTTGCTTGTTGACGATTATCGGCGTCGTACTATCAACGCTCATTGGCGTTAGATGGCTCGTTTTTGGCACTTCCGGTACACTCGAGGCCTCGTGCAACAGGACCTCCATCCTGGATCCTCCGATGAACAAAGTGTCAAGGAGAAAACTTTGATCCTTCTCGATCTCTCGTTTCACTTTACAACGGGATCGAATGAGCACGCGCGACCACGACCAGCACGCACCACCGATATATCTGGAAGACAAGAGGAAAGGATATCGAACTACTCGCGAGCCTCATCTCTCCTTCCCTCTCTCTCTCTCTCTCTTTTTCTTTCTTTCTCTCTCTCTCTCTCTCTCTCTCTCTCTCTCTCTCTCTCTCTCTCTCTCTCTCGCTCTACCCTGCGTCACAATGTATACATATTATGGACCCGCTCTCTTCTTCCATCGTAGGGGGAGAACAATTCTATTTTCCGATTCCCAAGTGACCTCACATCGTCGTACAACATTTTTAATAAAGATGGATCAAACGACGAAGAGAGGGAGAGAGAGAGAGAGAGAGAGAGAGAGAGAGAGAGAGAGAGAGAGAGAGAGAGAAGGGCATTGATGAACGATTAGATTAGATTAGTTGAAACATCGCGATGTACTCTAGAGGGGGAAAAAAAATCGATCGCTTGTCTTTGGGAGATCGAAGACCCCGCGAGCTCCGGAGGTTGCTGGACTCCGATCTAAAGTCCACTTTATTGCTGTGTATGCATGAACAAGCTCTTAGGAACGCGTGTATGTATACATTCGTTCCGAGATGTCAGATCATTCTCTCTCTATCTCTCTCTCTCTCTCTCTCTCTCTCTCTCTCTCTTTTGGAGATATATCCGAATGGTCACGAATTCGCCAAGGACACATTATTACTATTATTATGTTAGTTTAAAAATATTATTATTATTATTGTTATTTTATGATGATTAGTGCAAAATCGTTTTATAGTTATTGTTATTATTATCGAAATTATACCGATAAATTTATTATTAATTATCGACATGAATATTATTATTCTTTGTTGTTGTTGTCGTGATAATTATTCCGATTTTATTAATATTATTTGTATTTCTGTTTACTTGCTTTTAATATCGCAATTATTATTGTTTCGTGAATTAATGTTAATTTATAAAAATACGTAGTTCTTTTATATATTTATCAGTTGTTTGTTTGGGTTTGTTTGGGTTTTAAATTATATTAATAATAAATTTATTATCAATTGCCGAAAGAAATATTAATATTATTTGTTCTTGTTGTTGTTGTCGTGATAATTATTCCTATTTTATTAATATTATTTGTATTTCTGTTTACTTGCTTTTAATATCGCAATTATTATTGTTTCGTGAATTAATGTTAATTTATAAAAATACGTAGTTCTTTTATATATTTGTCAGTTGTTTGTTTGGGTTTGTTTGGGTTTTAAATTATATTAATAATAAATTTATTATCAATTGCCGAAAGAAATATTAATATTATTTGTTGTTGTCGTGATAATTATTCTCAATTTATTAATATTATTGGTATTTCTATGTTTACTTACTTTTAATAACGCAATTATTATTGTTGCGTGAATTAATGTTAATTTATAAAAATACGTAGTTCTTTTATATATTTATCAGTTATTTGTTTGGGTTTTAAATTATATTAATAATAAATTCATTATCAATTGCCGAAAGAAATATTAATATTATTTCTTCTTGTTGTTGTTGCCGTGATAATTATTCCTATTTTATTAATATTATTTGTATTTCTATGTTTACTTGCTTTTATTATCATAATTATTATTCTTACGTGAATTAATGTTAATTTATAATAATACGTAGTTCTTTTATATATTTATCAGTTGTTTGTTTGGGTTTTAAATTATATTAATAATAAATTTATTATCGATTGCCGAAAGAAATATTATTATTATTAATTGTTGTTGTTGCTGCTGTCGTGATAATTATTCCTATTTTATTAATATTATTTGTTTTTCTATGTTTACTTGCTTTTAATATCGCAATTATCATTGTTTCGTGAATTAATGTTAATTTATAAAAATACGTAGTTCTTTTAGATATTTATCAGTTGTTTGTTTGCGTTTGTTTGGGTTTTTAATTATATGAATAATACATTTATTATCAAATGCCGAAAAAAATCCTTAATATTATTATTATTTGTTGTTGTTGTCGTGATAATTATTCCTATTTTATTAATATTATTTGTATTTCTTATTACTCGCTTTTAATATCGCAATTATCATTGTTACGTGAATTAATGTTAATTTATAATAATACGTAGTTCTTTTATTTATCAGTTTTTACTGTCATTACATCTATGGTCATAATTGTTGCTATGATATTAACGCGAAATCATTTTAATATAGTCATTGCGGATGTGAGCGTGTAGAGCAGTGTCATTATTATTCTTATTATTATTATTACTCTTATATTAGGGCAAATTTTTTATTTATTTGTTTGTACACTTGCGATCTTTCACTGTTCTCAAAGTTGTCAATGCACACGCGAGAGAACATAAAATTATGTATGTCAATAAAAAAGAAGAAGAAGAAGAAGAAGAAGAAAAAAAAACAAACGAATAGATAAACAAAATCAGAGGCGAAAAAAATCGTCAACACTATATCGAATTCGTCATTGCGAATACTTCGAGAACATGTGCATCCTCGATATTTATCCGATAATAATACAATAATAACGCGTTAATTATAGAGAAGGAAAAAGGAACAAAAAAAAAAAAGCAACAAAGAACTGAGAAACGCTCTGTATAATGGAGGGCGAAACAAAAGGCGATAAAGATACAAACACACACACACACACACACTCTGTCCAGTGATTAATTGCGTGCAATAAGTAAGTTAATCAAGAACTAGTGGCCTCTCGTGTTTCTCGTTTGCGGACAAAGGAATAATGTTAATTCCAACAGCGAGTATAATTCAAGGATTATTCGAGGTTTCGGGAAAAATCGAGGTTCACGTTGATATAGCAATTGCAGTGATAATACGTTTTAAATGTCGAGGGAGAGGCAGGGTAGTGTGGAGTCAAATGTTTGCATATAATAGCCACAAGTTGCTGAGATCGAGAAATTGAAGAAAAAAAAAAAACTTGTTATCAAACTTGATTCGACCCTGCTCCGTTTCATTCGCAAGCACGGGTATTTATATATATGTATGTATGTACGAATGTCCGCTACACTTGTATATCTCTAGAATTCTGCATATCTTGAGCTTTCGACGGAAGTTGAACAGCGAGTGCTTCCGTCTAAGATATCGAGCGGTATTAGCAATGAGATAATACGCTTTTTTTTGCATTTTATTTATTTTGTTTATATATATGTATTCTATATATATATATATATATATATATATATAAACAAATATATATATCACGGTAATTTTTACCGTGAAATTCACGACAAAAATTATTTTTTAAAGTAATTTTGCGAATTACTTTAAAATAAAGCGAAAAAACGCTCAGAACTTTTTACTTCATCTAATATATATATATATATATATATTAGATGAAGTAAAAAGTTCTGAGCGTTTTTTCGCTTTATTTCGACGATGCACGGAGAGAATTAAAAAGTAATTTTTATATTTATAAAAAGTAATATATATATATATATATATTAGATGAAGTAAAAAGTTCCGAGCGTTTTTTCGCATTATTTCGACGATGCACGGAGAGAATTAAAAAGTAATTTTTGTCGTGAATTTCACGGTAAAAATTACCGTGATATATTTCAATGTGGTGCCAAGTGAGAAAAGCATAATAATTCGTATGCGACAATTTTTTTTTTAACTCACGTTACAGAAAATTTCAAATACGAAGCTAAAATTTTACTATACAAGAAGGGTAGCGCGCACGATAATTTTTACCGAGAGCACAATACATTTTCCTATAACACTCATTAAATTTTACAATAAATCTTAAAATAACTGTTACAAAGACGATACTTTTTTATAGACATTTTTCAAAGGCATAAAATAATAAAATGCACAGTAAAATTTCGCTGATATTATATATTTTTTAAATTTAAGTTTTGCGTATTTTGTTACACATGAAAATTTACTAGAAAATCTGGTAAAATTTTCAAATCTGAAGAAGAAATTTTATTTTATTTTCGTGAAAATCTGTGTTTTACTCAGTAATAATAAGCGAAGTTTCAGGGTTGTCATCTGGTTAACGTTACTGCACGGTAATTTTTAACATTTAATTCTCTCCGTGTGAAATTAACATAGTTTTGATTATCCGATTTAGATCAAATATGCGCCGTTTTGTTCCATAACTTTTGTCCATTTTCAAGGCAATTTCTACTTCAGCAATGGCAAGCGATAAGCTCCACATCAGCCACTGCATCCTTTATGAATTCCAAGAAGGAAAGAGTGCCACCGCAAAGCGTCGGAGTCAATTTGTTCTGTGTTCGGGAAGATTATTGTGTCATACGAAACATGCGATTATTGGTTTAAACGTTTTAGAAACAATGATTTCGAACTCAGTGACCGTGCGCGTACTGGACAGCCTGAATAATGTTCGGACGACGATTTGGAAACTTTACTGCTCCAAGATTCTTCACAGACACAAGAAGAACTTGCAGCCCAACTAGGAGTTGATCGATCAACCGTTGCCAAGAGGTCACACGCGATGGGAAAAATTCAGAAGCTCGGGAAATGAGTCCCGCATGAACTTACCGAATATAAACACGGACAACGGATGAACACGTGTCTTTTGGTTGCTTAGCAAACAACGAAGGAAGAACTTACTCTGGAAAATCGTGACGGGGGATGAAAAATGGATCCTTTATGAGAATCCCAAGCGGACAGAAAATCATGGTTGGACCCTGGAGAACCAACAACATCAACTCCCAAAGCGCAAATGAACGTCAAAAAAATGCTTTTGTGTATCTGGTGGGACATAAAGGGTGTTCTTTATTGTGAACTTCTGGAATCGGGTCAGACGATCACTGCAGAACGACATAGTGACCAATTAAATCGTTTAAGCGAAGCAATTGAGCAAAAAAAGGCCATTCACAGGACACTGGAAGGCGAAAAGTCATTCTCCTGCATGATAACCCTCGAACTCACGTTGCTCGTACGACCGAAACAACTATTTTAAACCTGGGCTGGGAAGTTCTTCCTCATCCGGCATATTCACCGGACTTGGCCCCATCCGACTATCACCTATTTCGGTCAATGGCGCACAGCTTAAGAGGGAGCCACTTCCGAGAAGTCGAAGATATTAGGAAATTCGTCGATGACTTTATCGCCTCGAAACCAGCCAGCTTCTATCGTGATGGTATCTGTATGCAACCAGATCGGTGGCAGAAGGTTGTAGAAAGCAACGGAGGATGTTACCTGGATTAAACACGATTTTGTCTATTTTTTAATAAACCGCAAGTATGGAAAAAAAAACTGTAAAAATTAATTCACACACCTAATAAATTAACTAATAGGCTGAATGATCCAGCAATGGTTCATTTAATAATGAAATTCACAAAAAATTAACAGAAATGGCTTCGAGCAGAAGCATTTTTTGTTTCCACGCGACAACAGATTATTAAATATCTCTATAAATTGCTTGAGTTTTGATTTCAAATGTGATTATGATCTGTAACATGAACATGTAATCGTGAAAAAATCTACAAAGAATTTCACAACGAATTTTAATCGTAGCTCGATCATCTTTGTACGAAATAAAAAGATGTTCGTTTTTTTTTTTTTTTTTTTTTTTTTTTCATCAACGTTCGTTATCGATTATGTACATTCGTGATTCGATAAGTTATCGCTCGATTGCCAAAGCGAGGCTCGTCCAAAATGCCAATTCGATTGCCCGAGGATACGTATAATTTTGGAAAAAAAAAAAAAAAAAACGTCAGCATAGTAGAAAAGAAAAACCAGCAAGATATTAGTGTCTCGTTATTCAATAATTCTATTATTATACTCTCGGTATTGGTCTCTTCTTAGAAGTAATTTTTAATGTCCACAAACACAGGCTCATGATTTTACGAACACGCGGAAGACCGATGATCGTTCAAAGTGCACAAAAACAATTGCACCTTCTTCTATGCGTAACGTACGAATATTATCTCGATTCGCGCGTCAGCAAATTCGGAAAATGATTTATCATTGTGGCCGTAATAGCGCGATATTTTTTTCATCGCTTCTCGTGTTCTTCGTTTTACGTTCATTTTTTTTTTATATCACTCATATATTTATTATTATACATTTTTGTCCGTGCTCGTCAATTTTACTCGTCATACAGACACTCTTTATCATAATTAAATTAGTTAATTTATTATTAAATTAACAAAAAAACGCCCATGGTAAAGGAGATCATAAATTCCATATAATTTATTGACACTGCAATCATAATATGGTCAACACAAGTATAAGCGAAAAGTATATCTAAATATGGGCAAGAGTACGATTTTCGGGGCGACAAAATTTAACGACGGATTCTGTCCCTTCGAGCTGAAATGAACCAAAAGTGAAGAATAAAAATTTGTCATATCTCGCTTAGTTTTCGAGATATCGATACATATCGATTTTTTATTTTTTTTTGAAAATATCTCGGTAAATATGCAGTTGTCAAAAAAAATCATAAGAGACACTTTTTGTAGGAAATTAAATTTCCTACAAAAAAGGTCCCATACAAAATTTTCAATAACTGCATATTTTATCTCGAACAAAAAAAAAATGCGTTTAATCGACGATGAGCGAGTTTCCGGTCAGTTAACGATGGTAAACCCAAACAAACCCAAACAAATACCATTGAAGCAGGCGATCGACCAGAAGCGGCCCAGAATTGGCCAATAGGAAGGGTGTTGTGTTCCATCAAGAGAACGCCAGGCCGCGCACATCTTTAACGATGCGCCAGAAGCTCCGAGAGCTTGGATTGGAAGGTTCTATCGCACCCGCCCTATAGTCCAGACCTGCCACCAAGCGATTATCAACTTTTCAAGAATTTGCAAAATTTTCTTGATGGTACAAAACTGGCCTCAAGAGAGGCTCGTGAAAACGAGCTGGTCAAGTTTTCTTTTACCAATAGAGACGAGGACTTCTTCAATCGCGGAATTATGAAATTGCCTTGAAAATGGACAAAAGTTATCGAACAAAACGGCGCATATTTGATCTAAATCGGATAATCCTATGTTAATTTAATCGTCGAAATAAAGCGAAAAAACGCTCAGAACGCTTATTACTTCATCTAATACCATGCAATTGTTTTTCTCGCAATGTAATTATAAGTTTAATCATCACCATTGTAATAACAATACCAACAGCGTTCATTGTATTCTCGCACAAATAATTCAATAGCGTTTTCACGTTACTGAAATTGAGTGAATGAATGTTACATAATGTAATCGCGGAAACGAGTGTGAAAAATAAAACGTCCGCGTTGTCCAATAGTGTCACCTCCCTGATAAGCGCAATGTTGTGACAAGTACTGAAAAGTTTTACGTATTTCGCATTGACGCACTTAATACAGAGCGATCCCCTTGCTGTGATGCGTACGACATAAACGTATATATATATATATATATATATATATATGTGTGTGTGTGTGTATTTTGTTCAGCAATAATGTTTGATAAGCATATGAATATGTGTACCGAATGCGATTCAGTTTAAATGGACCACGTACGCGAAAAAGGCACGAACGGACAATGTATGATAAGAAACCGTGGACAGTCAACGACGATCCAAAGTTCAGCAAAATAAAACGCGCACATTCTTCACATTGCCGGAATCTCTGACTCACGAGGAGTATTCTCTTTTTACTCCTTCGCACAACAATCGCGTACATCATTCGCGCGGTCTTCAAACTTTAATTTTTAACTATTTGGATGCCCGGAAAATTCGTGCCGATTTTTCTACGTTCCCATTTACCGAAAAACTCGGCACGAACTTTTCGGAAAACCCAATACTTTTGATATATCGATATACCGTGTTATGCACACTTCACATTGGGTTTATATTATTTAGTTATTGGCTTAAAAACATACATGAAATTGTAATTCCATCTACAATGAAAATGTGGCAAAACAATTAAATCAATGAAACCTAAAACCCGAACAAAATGAATGTGAATTCCAAAGAACACGCGGTAAGTTATCGGGATATTGAAATTTTCGAATTTTTCTGTAGATGGAAATAATTTCACGAACGTCGGTATGTTACCGACTGATGGTAAGTTATCGGCATTTCGCATATTATAGAATTTTCCTCAATATAGAAATTGCTTCACGAACGTTGGTAAGTTACCGACTGATGGTAAATTATCGGCATGTTGAAGAATCAAAATTTTTTTCTTGAGACTGAAACTTTTTTTAAGAACCAGTTTGAAACTTTTCGCAAATGTCGGTAAGTTATCGACTGATGGTAAGTTACCGGCATTTTCGCAAAAATCAGAATTTCTCCTGAGGTCGAAATTTTCTTGAGACTGAAACTTTTTTAAGAACCAGTTTGAAACTTTTCGCAATTGTCGGTAAGTTACCGACTGATGGTAAGTTACCGGCATTTGCGCATAAATCAGAATTTCTCCTGAGGTCGAAAATTTCCGCAAGCGTCGGTAAGTTATCGACTGATGGTAAGTTATCGGCATTTTGCAAAATACAGAATTTTCCTCGACGTCGAAATTGTTTCACGAGCGTCGACAAGTTACCGACCGATGGTAAGTTACCGACATTTTGTATAAATTTCGACTCTCCCCCGAGATCGAAACCTTTTGCTAACATCGGTAAGTGTGTTTGGGAAAAAGCTCAAAAATTCCATCACTTTGCGATTTTCCGTTTGTTTCGGATTATTCGGATTGATTTTATCTTAATTGCATCAGATTCAGTCTAGTTTGTTGTCTCGTTTGCGCTTGAAAACGGTGTTTCACCTTGATGATAATTAGCGTCGAGAAAAAGTGAATCTTACGTACGTTTCCACTGTGGGATAACGAGTATATCATTTGCGCGCGTATCCCACAATTATACGATCCATTTTTTCACGTACTTTACTTCTAATAATTACAGAGCTCACCGGTATAAATCTCGTTCTCTCCTGTATCGATACACGCGACAGAGGAGATAACAGGGCAAATGTCGCAGTAAACACGTCACCAACAAGAACGAAAAAAAAAAACCGGCACCAAACCCATTTCCACACAGGCGCATATTTTAGTTCTATTTCTCATCGTTCATAAATTGAAATGTCGCATACGATCGAACTGTGTGCGAATAAGACCTTGACTCCCTGTTGGAACTATCCATTATTCCATGCTTCTATTCCTCGTCGATTTTTGTCCACCACCACCCTCCCCCCCCCCCCCCCCCCTCTCGCCCCCGCAAATTATAAAACACGAGAAAAAATGTTTATCTTAACGACAATGTGCACACGCTGTCATCACAAACTCCGCTTGAGGACCAAGAGATAAGAGGGCTATCGTCGATCGTATATTTTAAAACATCGATACGACGTATGCAATCGTTTTCTTTTTTTTTTTTTTTTTTTTGTCATTTTATTTTGCACATTACGGATGCACTTTTTCCACACGATATATATATATACGTACGAGCAGCATCAATTGATCTTTGCTATGTTAGGATTAATCGATAAGTACAATTTTTATGTTGATTTTTTAAATTATTTTTCAGCAGGGACAAGTGCGGAACATTTGGACACTTTTCAGAATTTGGAATAAAACATTTTTTTAAATATATGAATAGATAAAGTTTTTTTTTTTCTATTTTTAACATATCACATGTGTTAAGGTACAAATTCAGAGGTAAAAAATAAAACTGATTTGACTTTGAGATGAAAATCGACTTGGGGTCCGCGTAAAAGCACTAACTGAGCAATAAACAACACAGATCATACTGCAAACACGATAAAACCGATATCGTAAGTAGTTTTACGGTAAAACACGGTAAAATCAAGCGTAAATATTTACTTTTTGGGGGGAAAAACAAAACATTCACAGCCAGCACAACGACAACCGCACAGAAAACAACCGACAGCGACACGTCAAATATGTATCAACCATATACCAGGTTTACAAGTATGAAATGCGGATTTCAGACAACAGATGGTGCACCAATGCAGTTTGTGCTATAAAGATTTGACACTGCGCCATTTTGTTGTGTCATCAACAAGTGTCAGACGCGCACGAGTGATAAATTGGAAAAGTGTGTGCGTAGTGTTGTGTTGTTGTGTTCAATATGTCGAAATTTATACCGAACAAAGAGAGCATTCGCGGACAGCATTAATTTTTTGTTTTCATTTGAGGAAAACTACTGCTGAATCATAGCGATTACTTCGAGAAGCTTATGGTGAACATGCTCCATCGCAAGATACGTGTGAACGATGCTTTCGGCGTTTCAAAAGTGGCGACTTCGATGTTGCAGCAAGGAACATGGAAAAGCGCCAAAAAAAAATACGAAGATATGGAATTGCAAGCATTGTTGGACGAAGATCATTCGCAAACAGAAAAAACAACTCGCCGAGCATTTGGGCGTTAGTCAACAAGCTGTTTCCAATCGGCTACGAGAGATGGGAAAGATTCAGAAGACCGGTAGATGGGTACCACACACGGAGAGAATTAAATGTTAAAAATTACCGTGCATTAACGGTAACCAGATGACAACCCTGAAACTTCGCTTATTATTACTGAAGTAAAACACAAATTTTCACGAAAACAAAATAAAATTTCTTCTTCAGATAGAAAATTTTACCAGATTTTCTAGTAAATTTTCATGTGTAACAAAAAAGGCAAAACTTAAATTTAAAAAATATATAATATCAGCGAAATTTTACTGTGCATTTTATTATTTTATGCCTTTCAAAAATGTCTATAAAAAAGTATCGTCTTTATAACAGTTATTTTAAGATTTATTATAAAATTTAATGAGTGTTATAGGAAAATGTATTGTGCTCTCGGTAAAAATTATCGTGCGCGCTACCCTTCTTGTATAGTAAAATTTTAGCTACGTATTTGAAATTTTCTGTAACGTGAGTTAAAAAAAAAACTTGTCGCATACGAATTATTATGCTTTTCTCACTTGTCACCACATTGAAATACATCACGGCAATTTTTACCGTGAAATTCACGAGAAAAATTATTTTTTAATTCTCTCCGTGCATGAGTTGATGGGCAGTCAAATGGAAAAGCGCAAAAACACATGTGACATTTTGCTCGCTCGTTACAAATGTGTCAAGAATCCAACCAGAAAGTGGAAAAATATTCATCTGAAAAGAAATTCCAGTCGCGAATGTCCAATATTTCATACAATTGCGCAAAATACGATGAAAACGATGAAAAGTTGAAAATTCATCATTTTTAGCACTTGCAGTTTTGTTGTTAACTTTCGAATATTATATCGCCAAATTTTTTTCTCGTGATTTCAAATGTGTTCTTTCAGAATTTACAAGAATTTTTTTATTCGGTCGATTAGGAAAGAAGATATGAATTTAAAAAAAAAAACGTAAAATCAATTTTTTTTCGCTTTTCTCGAGAGAAAATATTTTTCAAACGAGTATATCTCAGAAGTTCTTAACTTTGACGATTCG
The DNA here is from genome assembly GCA_963932345.1 of Ophion ventricosus. Classification (NCBI taxonomy): domain Eukaryota; kingdom Metazoa; phylum Arthropoda; class Insecta; order Hymenoptera; family Ichneumonidae; genus Ophion; species Ophion ventricosus. The sequence continues at coordinate 17,548,096 of OZ010723.1, read as the reverse complement.
ATCACTGCGTAGACAGATTTCTCGACTAATTGGCTATCGATTATAAAAAAAAAGCCATCGAAATACGACGTTTTTACTCGGAGTTGTGATGGAAAATCTGAATGGAGTGCCACAAACACGAGTGTGGCAAGTACAGGGTGTCCGATGGCAGATTTCAAACTTTCAATGATCACAACTTTAAAACGCGAGGTGCAAGAGGAGTACGGGGCGGGTAGTTGAGGTCGCGTGAGTTGCGGATTTTTTAGTCGCCATGGAGCGTTGGTCTGGAGAGCAACGTGCTTTCGCTGTGGAGGCTTATTTAACTTGTCGTTTTTCGCTTACTTTGGCGCGGCGTAAATTCTGTAACCGCTACAACACATTCACCGAATAAGTGACGCGCCATCGATAAATTTCATCCAAAGTTGGGTAGCAAGATTTAGAGCTTCAGGCTCGGCTGTAAACAGTCATCGCCAAAATCAAGCAGCCTCTGTATCAACTCCGGAAAACATTCAACGTGTGAGTGATTCTGTTTTAGAAAATCTACGAATGTCATTGAGAGTGCGTTCGTGTCTATTTTGGGTATTCCAAAATCGACACTGCATGAAATTATGAAGAAAAAAAATAAAATTTCATCCGTACAAAATCCAAATAATTGAAAAATTGAACGACATTGACCAGCCAACAAGAATAACTTATGCTCAAAAGATACTGGAGACTTTTTCCACCGAAACACGACTAAGAAACATTTTTTATAGCGACGAAGCACATTTCCATCTTGGAGGTTATGTCAACAAGCAAAATTTTCGTTACTGGGAGTCTCCAAAATCCAAGAGAAGTGCCACGAGCAGCCACTGCATATTGAAAAGGTCACTGTTTGGTGCGCTATTTCGGGGAACTGAATCATCGGATCGTATTTTTTTGAAAATAATCCTGGCCAGACGATGACGGTCAACTCAAAAATTGAAATCCGCATTTGATTTCTTTTCATTTTAATAAATATTTTTGAATTACTTTGTTTATTCATTTTTTACGAATTTTTTTAAGTTTAAAATCTGCCATCGGACGCCCTGTATGTCCCGAAAAAAATAAGTGTCGCGCATATATGACGCTTGCATAAATTCTCGAATGCTCGTCTGAAAAATGTGCAGCGTTAGCATCGATTTCTGACACATCATGCGTACGACAAAGAAATTGATGTCACAATTAAAACGTTCTTATCGATGCGCTAAATTCTTGCAACTTTTCTTGCATTCGTTGAACGTCAATTTATTTCTCATTGGCGAAATAATTGTTGAATAACGATATATCGCTGGTTACGCGTAATCAGTGCCACACAAGTAATTCGCATTATCGTCACGCAAATAAAATTCCATAGATCTAAAATCGACTTTTTTTCAATATGCTTATGAATAACAAGAACGCGAATTTTCGCATATTCTTATTGCTGTGTGACATATTCACGTTGACTGTATTGCGCGATAACGTCCACGATTTTATCGATGACTCCGTGTGTATATGTCGAAAAGCCGTACTTGTTAAATTTACACGAGGTCGCGTGCGTACGGAACAAAACAAAGTCGTATTTTGTTTGGATTTGTTTGGATGGAGAGTAGGGACTCGTATGAAAGTGAAAGACATTCGTATATACGCAAGGTCACACCGAGAACCGATCATTCGACGAAAAGTGACGAAGAAAAGCAAAAAAAAAAAAGCAAAGAAAAAAACGTATCCTATATAATTGTACTTCGACTCACCAGAGGTACCCGTGTGTGGGTGTGTGTGTGTGTGTGTGTGTGTGTGTGTGTGTGTGTGTGTGTGTAGTCGTCAATCGATGCGAGTGATATTTTCGTAATTCCAAAATCCAACCTAAGTGCCAACGTGTGTCCTTCCGTTCCGTCCCTGCAAAGATCGTTGAATTAAAAACTCCTTTCGACGCGTATTTTATCCGTATTATACGGCGAGGTCGCGACTTTGAGAAAAAGAAATGAAATCGGTAACGAAATCACACAAAGGAACAAAGCGGGAGTAGTGAAAAATCAAATAAAACAGTGAGAGAGATCGACGATGCTATAAATGGGGTAGCTGATCTACACACACACACATATATATATTAGGTGAAATAAAAAGTTCTGAGCGTTTTTTCGCTTTATTTCGACGATGAAATTAACATAGGATTATCCGATTTAGATCAAATATGCGCCGTTTTGTTCGATAACTTTTGTCCATTTTGAAGGCAATTTCATAATACCGCGATTGAAGAAGTCCGCGTCCCTATTGGTAAAAAACTTGACCAGCTCATTTTCACAAGGCCTGGCTTGATGCCAGTTTTGTACCATCAAGAAAATTTTGCAAATGCTTGAAAAGGTGATAATCGCAGGTGATAACCCGCTGGACTATACGGCGGGTACGATAGAACCTTCCGTCCAAGCTCTCGGAGCTTCTGGCGCGTCGTTAAAGACGTGTGCGGCCTGGCGTTGTCTTGATGGAATACAAGACCCTTCCTATTGGCCAATTCTGGCCGCTTCTGGTCGAACGCCTGCTTCGATCTGATCAGTTGTTGACAGTAGAGGTCCGAATTGAGTGTTTGGCCCGATGGGAGCAACTCATAGTGGATGATTCCCTTCCGATCCCACCAAACACACAGCAAAACCTTCTTGGCCGTTAATCCGGGCTTGGCGATCGTTTGGACCGGCTCACCGCGATTGGACCACGATCTTTTTCGGCTGTTGTTCTCGTATGTGACCCATTTTTCATCGTCAGTCACCATCCGCTTAAAAAATGGGTCGATTTCGTTACGTTTCAGCAAAGAATCGCAGGCATCAATTCGGTCCAAAAGGTTCTTTTGCGTCAATTCGTGTGGCACCCATACATCGAGCTTCTTCTTGAGACCAGTCTTGTGCAAATGGTTCCAAACGGTTTTCTGGCTAATCTTCAGTTCCTGGGCAATGGAATAAGTGCTCACATGCCGGTCCGACTCGACGATTTCCATGATTTTATCGACATTTTCGACGATTGGCCTACCAGAGCGTGCCTCATCTTCGACGTCCATATTACCAGAACGGAATCATTGGAAACACCGCTTTGCTGTTGCATTCGCTACTGTATTGGGTCCATAAACAGCACAAATTTTTTTTGGCCGCCTGCTCCGCCTTTTCACCTTGGTCGTAGAGTGGTACTGAAGAATGTATCGAATGTTCTCTTTTTTTACCTCCATTTTGGAACGCTGTAACACTCAACTGACTTCACCGAAGACAAAACTGTCAAAGAACTTTTTTTGAAGCGTAATGTCACCTTTAAATCGCCGTATAGTATGACCCGATGCGATGTATACATCGTGAGATATGGCTCACTAAAGACATCTAGCGGAAAACGCTCAGAACTTTTTACTTCACCCAATATATATATAAATCAGCATCCCCATTTATGGGATCGTCGATCTCTCTCACTCTTTAATTAAATTTTTTTTATATATACAATATAACTACACACACATATATATTTATACATACACTACCGGCGAAAAGTTTTCGGACAAAAATTTTTTAAAAGTTCCGGAACGATTTTTTATGACACTTCGCCGATAATTGACATAAATGAATTTAATAAACGGCTCCAGGAAAAGAGATTTGGCTCCGATGATGAAGTTATAGCCGCAACTGCGAAGCCTATTTTGAGGCAAAAGACAAATCGTTCTATAAGAAAGGCATCGAAAGTTTAGAAAAACGTTGGAATGATTGTATCGCTATGGAAGGTGACTATGTTGGTGAATAAAGTCGAATTTTGCAACAAAAAAAATGTATTTTTGCTGGTTAGTCCGGGGACTTAATGACCCATGTGTTAGGAAAGTTGTAGTAACGCACTTCCAACTCCTTCCCGAGCAGAAATCTAATCAGGCTGCCTGAGGATCCATCAGGCCCGGATCAGGGATCAATAAGGCGCCCTGATCAGGTACGCCTGATTTGAGCCGGACAGGGGCCTGAGCAGGGATCAATACGGCGCCCTGATCAGGCACGCCTGATTTGTGCCAGACAGGGGCCTGAGCAGGGATCAATAAGGCGCCCTGATCAGGCACGCCTGATTTGCGCCGGATCGAAGCCTTATCAGGTATCAATAAGGCGCCCTGATCAGGCACGCATGATTTGCGCCGGAAAGATTGGGACGGTCATCGCCAAAACCGGAACAAAAACTAAACGATCAAGTCAAGTAAAATAAAAACAAACTTCAAAAAAATGTTTTCATATGTTTCATATTTTTAATAACGTTAGTAAACTTGATAACGTGTAACTGCGATAATAATTTAATAAATGTTGATCTATTTTTAAACAAAAAATTAATCAAATGATTGAGCCAGATGACACGCATGTCTCAGGCTGGATGAGGCACCTGATCCGGGCCAGATAAGTTGCTTGATCCGAGCCAGATATAGTGCCTAATCCGAGCCTGGTAAGGTGCCTGATCCGGGCCTGATAAAGCGCCTGATCAGAGCCTGATAAGGTGCCTGATCCGGACCTGAATTTGCAAAAGCGTTACATCCCTGATCAGGGCCGGACTAAATTTGCCTGATCCGGCCCGGATTTGCTATTGTGGCAGCCTGATCCGGTCCGGATTTCACCCTGAACAAATTTCTGCTCGGGTTACTCGATTGCTTTAACGCGGGGAAAACTTTGCTAATTCCATTTTCACCGATATTCACATTTTTTTTTAACCCTTCGTGATCACACTTCCAAATTCAATCGCGGTGGTCACACTTGGGTCGATTCTACCTAATCACTTTTCAAAAAAGTATCGTGACAAAACTATCCGTCCGAAGTGGTTCACAAAATTACGGAACACACTTTGAACTTTCTAGATGATGTACGAAAAATGTATACATAAGAAATAAAATGGCGACATGTTAAAAAAAAAAATCAAAGAGGTGAAAACGCAAAAAAAGAACACTTTTTCCCTCAAAAAATCATAGTTCCGTGAATTATCAACATTTTGACCTAAAATTTGGACGTGATACTCCTCGGATATGCTACTCTTGGGAAAAAAATATTAGCACAGTGCGCGTTCCAAAAAAACGTATTTATTGATAACAAAAATTAAATACTTTTATCGTATGGCTACGTGTATAATTTCTATTGAAGGCCTTTACCCTAACTATAGTTTGATTTTCCGCCACCAGATGTCATATCGCCATTTGACAGATCCCAATAACGACGATCGCCTTTAACTAATGCAGTATCACTTCAATCTCGTTACAACCGATTTTCACTGTATTTAATCTCACCGTATGAAACGTGCGTGCCGAAAGAATTCAACTTTTGTGGATAAGATATTCGAGTGGCTCGATTCGAATATACACAGACTGTAATAGAACGGAAGGAGCCCCTGCGTGCCCTTCGTGATAAAACAAAAGAAACGCGACTACGTGAGTTTCGTACGATATTCCGTAGAGATTGCGATGTTTTCACGAACTAGAGAGAAAAAAAAACGATATATGTTTCCGTTGTGCGGACAAGACATACAAAGAAGCGCGACCGAGCGAGGAGTTTGTCGGATAAATCGAATAAAGTTTACGACAGCATCGAAGTCGCGCTTGTTACTGACGTGTTGGCATAAGCTTGTTTTTCCATTTCACACACACACACACACACACATACACACCCGCGTCCTCTCTCGGATCCTTTCCTCGTTGCCGCTTCTTGTCTCGTTTCAACGGGAGAGAATTCTCCCTCTTCCCGTTACCTCCCTCCAACGTCCCTCGCCGTCCAACCTCGCCGATTCATCTTGACCTCTTAGCGATCTGCTCTGCTAGCTCCCGGCGAGGGGAGCCGCCATCATCTTTGCGTCCCCTTCGATGGACCATTCGACATCCTTGTCCCGCATCCAGCCAATTCCGCGATGCCCGCTAACGCCACCGAATGCAGCACGTATTTTTCGTGGACGACATTCCGGAGATCTTTATTTGTACGACCAGCGTCCAAGTTCATCGGATGAATGTTCGGCTAGAAAAATGTCCTTTGAAGAGTTTCGGGACGGCTTATCTTTAAGGGAAATCAGGGGGGGGGGGGGGGTCCATTATTCTCGAGGAAGGCGCCAAATTCTACACACCAATATTTCGTTCGAGAAATTTAATATAAATCATTTAAATTTAATTTAATTACAATTATATAAAAGTTGTGATGAGAGTGGAAAGTAATAGATGGCCGAATATTTGTTTGAGAGAGGAATTAAGAGGAATATCGAGCAGGAAGCCTTCGAAATGGGGAAAAGACTTTATGAAAGTATCAGAGGAATTAAAAATAGAGGAAATAACAGAAATGATAAAAGAGAGAAAAGAAATAACAGAGAATCTGATAGACAAGGGACTAAAAAAACTCAAGAAGAAAGACCCTTGGAGAGAGAAAAAGAACAGATACAAAAATCGACGTATAGCTCATAAAAAGGGTTAATAGAAAACAATGGAGCACCATGGAATTATCGAGCGGCAAAAGACATTAAAGGAAAGGATAAGAAAACATGGGCGAGGATAAGATATGGAAATATAAGGAGGGATGGAAAAAAGGGGAAGTGTCATGGACTTGTGAACAAGTCCATGTGTGGACTTGTGAACAAGGATATGTGAACAAGAAAGAGAAACAGTGGAGCACCTGATCACATGTGAAAAAGGAAGAGGAGTAATATCTGAAGAAGCGAGAACGTATATAGAGAAGTGGCTAAAGGGGGGGAAAGGGATAAGAAGGGAATCCTAACTAATATTTTAAATCTGACTTTCTGTCTGTTTGTTACTCAATCACGCCAAAACGGCTTGGTCGATTTCAATGAAATTTAACATGTAGATAGCTTATGGCCTGGGTTAAGACATAGGATACTTTTCATTCTAATGAAGTCTCTTATTGCCCGGACATGTATAATCCTTCGAAAACAATAAAACAGAAGGATGAGTGTTTTGCAGAAGGTTTTCTCCGGTTGCTAATTATTCAACACGCTTGCTCTCTTCGCACTATATTGTGTCGCGAGAGAAAAAAACAAGAGAAAAAAAAACCCACTGGACGATTAAAAAAAAAGTGTCCAGACACATTTTATAGTGTTTTGCGAATGAGGCATAAATATTGAGCAAAGCAACAAGTGAAAAAATTATTAAAAAAACGAACGTACAAGGAGAGTAACGAGTTCTTGAGCTAAATACAGGAACGAGATTCCGTGAGGCTGTAATTGCTATTACAAAAGACACCGTTGCTGCACGAGATTCCTGAGTTTCTGAAATACGTATCCTGTTATATTTCCTCGATCTCTCAAGGGCGCTGGGCTCCAAGCGGCGTTCCTTCGAAGCTTTAGCGACATTACCGACTGTCGGTAAGACCGTACCAACGGTCGGTAAGGCAGATTTCTTTCTCTCCAACTGTTACATGCAAACGAACCAGAATTTTCGTATAAACAACAAACGCGCCAAACAAAAATTCACGCTCACCCCTGAGAGTTCGTTAGCGATAAGTCATTCGGCTTTTCGGACTCTTACTTCGATTAAAAAAATGGTCAATATACCTATGATGGAAGCGTACTTGGATACTTTGGCCGGTTACATACACGACGAGGATAAATTAGTGAGTAATTAGCACACAGGAACTAAACAAAACCTAAAAAAAATTTGCCATTTCAAAGCTAACTCCTAAAGTTCAAGTATTTCGTGTATTTTCACAAGTTCTGGAGTAACGTTTTCTTTCGTATCGTAATATCGATAAAAATTGCAATATGCCTTTTTCGCGTATCAGGTGACCTACAAATGGCTGAGCAAAGAGTTGGAGGTGCACGTCAATGTGGCCAAGATAATACTGTGGCGTTACTTGGAGCAACACAAAGGCGACGAGCTCGTGGCGACGTTCATGCTCATAGGAAACCTGAAAGATGGCGGAATGAGAGTCGAGGTGGTGCGAGACGTCAATCTGGACAAAGCGAAAGAGAAGTTCGAGAAAATAATATCCGAGCACGTCTACAGCCTGCAGAAGAGTCTCACCAGCATTAATTTGCTGGCTGGATTGGGCGGAGGTGATACCAGGTACAGCGCGATCAAATGCGACGGCAGCGTCCTTCTGAGCGAAGAGGAACTCTCGAGATTGCGTTGGGGCAAAGCGGACCAAAATCTCTCGAACGATGAAAAAAAATCCGATAACGAGAGAAAGAATGCTCTGGGCGAGAAAAAAAAGCCTATAGGCGAGAAAAAAAGTAGCATCGGTGAGAAAAAAAATGGCGTAAGTGAGAAAAAAAGTACTGTAGACGAGAAGAAAAGTACCGTGAACGATAAAAAGTCTTGCGAAGAGGACAAAGATTTTCCAAAGACGGCGAATCGCGAAAGCGTCGAGTCTAAGAGCGAGGAGAAAGCGAAGAAGATTTCTCCGACGGCTAAGCACAAGACGGAGAAGAAGGGAGCAGCCACCAAGAAGCCGCTTCAAACGACAAAAGCTGGTTACGGCAATCTCTTCGGCAAAGCTTTGAATCAACCGAAAAGCTCGAGCTCAACGAAAAAGCCCGTTCCCCAAGAGGATTCGCCCGAAGAGAAAAGCCCCGTTTCGAACGTTGCATCACGCGACACAGCTGAGAATTCTTCCAAGTCCGAAGTAGCCTCGAAAGTTACCGAAGCCAAGGAAGACACGAAGGAAACAACGACGAAAGGTTCGAGTCGAGCGAGCGAGAAAGTCTCGACGGAGAAAACGAGCAAGAAGAAAGCCTTAGACTCGTCGAAGAAGCGAAAAGTAACGCGTGGCAAGAAACGCGAGAGGAGCGAAGACTCGGGAAACGAGGCGAAGAAACGTAAACGAATATTGGTCGCGTCGGACTCGTCGAGCGAGGATTCGCAAGGTTTGAGCGATCAGGAAGACATGTTCGAGTCACCGCCCGAACCGCCCAAATTCGAAAAGTCGCCGAGTCCACCGGCCCAGGCTGAAACGAACAGGCGAAAAGTTCGCAAAATGATCGACAAGACCTTCGTTGACGAGGATGGTTTTTGCGTCACGAAAAAGGTACAAGTTTACGAGAGCTGCTCCGAAGAGGAGATGGCGGAGATCGTAACGGCGAAACAGCCCGAACCGGAAGTACCGAAAGAGACCAACAAGCCCGGTGTCGCGAAGAAGAAACAAACGACTCTGATGAATTTCTTCAAAAAGGCTTGAATTATTTCAATGGTATTTCCAATTCCAATTTGTATATACGTATTTGCGCGATTTATTCGTCAATTATCATTGGTATACGTTTTGTCAAACAAACAAACAAACAAAAAACGCCCCCATCGTGAAATACCTCGTTTTCTTTATTTGCGCCAGCGATATTTATACGAGACACGAGCGCAATGAATCATTAAAAGCGATTGCGCTTCGTTCGTGGATTTTGGAAAGCCGCGCTCGTTATCAGACAAGCGAAGTAAACGTATCGCCGATATGACGCTCCCACATTATCAGATACGAAATTATCTTCGGACGTGACAGTGTGTGTGTGTGTGTGTGTGTGCATTATTACTCTGCACGACAGTCATTCACTACCTAACATCGAAGCGTTTGCACCTTTTTTTTCCTGTCATCGGCTCTCTCGCACCTCATTTCATCGTTCCATCATTTCAAATTCATCCATATAAATATATATATATTATTTTTTTTCAATATGAGGACAACACTAGTAAGAAACGTATTCGTTGGTTTGTTCTTCGTCAATTTACTTCGGAGTTCTTCCTGCGGCATTTGCGAACCGTGCGTCTGTACACAATCAGGTAAAAGCCTAAGAAGTTTCTAAAAAACTGTCCGTATGTTTGTTTTCTTTTTTCATACATTTTTTTTAACGTGCCACGGAAGGGGAGAAAATATTACAGAATTTTTACACGCGCGAATAAAAAAACGAAATATTAAAAAAAAAGGTACATTTGTCATAAGGGAATAAATAATATTACTATTATCAGGTTTGTAAAAATAATAATTGTAATAGGTATATACACGCGCGTGTATAACACGCGCGAATAAAAAATCGAAATATTAAAAAAAAAGGTACATTTGTCACAGGAAGGGAATAAATAATATTACTATTATCAGGTTTGTAAAAATAATAATTGTAATAGGTATTTTTTCCTTATAATTTATATTTTCATTGTCATTATTATGGTTATTATTATTAATGTAACAATAAATATCAAGTTAATTATTATTAGTATACTTCACTAAATTATCTATAATTGTTTAACGACGCACAATTTTTTTTTTCGTATAATAATCGAGTGCCACTTACTGCAGAATATATTAATATTAATTTACAAAAAACACTAGTTTCGGGACAAGTGACGAAATATTACCATTTGGAGAGTGTATTTAGTATATGACAAAGAATCTACTGTATAAATTTCAATCAAATGGTAATATTTCGTCACTTGTCCCGAAACTAGTATTACTAAATACACTCTCCAAATTTTAAATTTGGAGAGTGTATTTATAATAAAATTTATTTAATAAAATTTAATTAATAAAATTTAAAAGGATAATAAAATTTAATTAATTGATTCAATTTCGATCTTGACTGACTAACTCGTATCTTTTCTGCGGGCGTTTTTTGCATTCTTCAGAAGAAAAAAAAATTCACTCTTCAATTCCAATTGAACAACTGGAGTGATCAAATTGTAAAAACAACAATAAAAACCGTTTGCAGATAACGCGAGAACGTTTTATTGCCGAGGAAACGTTGAATTGGCGAATTACACGGAACTATTCGATCTGTTGGCGGTGGAGGACACGAGATCGCTGAAAAATCTGGCAATTTCAAATTACGAAGTAACGTCGTTGCGACTGGATGCTTTTCGTGGTCTCTCGCGTCTGAGAACGTTGGATCTGTCGGATAATTCGATCAGCATCGTCGAGTCGAACATTTTCAAGGATCTGACGAGCCTCGAGACTCTCGATCTTTCGAACAATCGTCTGGAAGTATTGAGCGGTACGGTTTTTCGCAACATCGAGACGACACTGCTGCGACTGAATCTGAGTAATAATAAAATTGGCGATTTTTCGGACACGACGGGTGGCCAATTGCCAAAATTGTTGAGCCTCGATTTGTCGTCGAACGAATTGAAAACGATCGATTACGAGTTCGTGAGATCGTTGAAGAATTTGCGCTTTCTCGATGTCTCGCACAATCGCGTAAAGTCGCTGGCTTCCGGTGCTCTCTTAGGGCTCAAATTTCTCAACGACTTTCGTATAAGCGACAATTCATTGAAATTCTTGTCGCGAGAAGATTTTCCCGAGTCCATCGCGAGGCTGAACGTCGCTGGCAATTCGATCGAAAAATTGCCGTGGAATTTTTCGCAAATACGCGACTTGGATGTGGCCGAGAATGAAATGAGAACGTTGGAGATTGGAGACGCGTGGTCGAGAGAGTTGCGCAATCTTAACGCGAGTGGCAACTCGTTGACCACGTTTCCCAATATCATCTTCGCCAGTCTCGAGATGTTGGATCTGTCGAATAACAATTTTACAAACGTTCCAGCAACTTTGTCAACGAAGAATTTGCCGATGTTGGAAAAACTCATTATCGACTCGAATCCCATCGAGAATTTGCGATTTCCCGAAGAGCTCAAGCTTCGAAGGATTTCTGCGCGTCGCCTCCGCCGTCTTACGACAATTGTCAGGGGCGCGTTCGCGAAACTCAAAGCCATCGATGACGTGGGTATCGATATCGTCGTCTCCGATAATCCAGGATTAAATTCCATTGAGGCCGGGGCACTCGACGACGTTTCAATCTGTAACGTAAGTCGTGGAATTCTTTATTCAGGCAGATGTACAGAATTTGGATAGCTCGGAAAATTACAGCACTATGCCGAGCGTTTTCAATCGAATTATCGTCTTAAGGAGTTTCGGGACAAGTGACGAAATGTTAACATTTGATACAAATTTATACAGTAGTTTATTTGTCGTATGCTGAATGCAACTTCCACATTTTAAATCGATCGCTTACACCTTTTCCATAAAATTAAAAATTGAAAAATAAGTATTTAAAAAGAAGATTAAAAATCTATGGATATTACCGAAAGTGCAACTATTTCATGGGATTGAAAATGTAATCAGACTTTTCGAGTGATAAAAAAAAAGTACATGCAAATAATATGAGTTGCTCCGTCTCTCTCTCTCACTCTCTTCTTACATTCGCACTCTCGCACGCTCTCACTCACATTCTCATTATCCATCCATCCATCCAAACCAAACCAAACCAAACCAAACCTCAACAAACCCAAACAAACCTTAACAAACCAAACCTCAACAAACCCAAACAAACCTCAACAAGCCCAAAAAAACCTTAACAAACCCAAACAAACCTCAACAAACCCAAACAAACCCAAACAAACCTCGATAAACCCAAACAAACTTAAACAAACGCAAACAAACCCGAACAAACCTCAACAAGCCCAAACAAACCTCAAAAAACCTCAACAAACCCAAACAAACCTCAACATGTATGTTTTAAAGATGTATTTTTCTTTAAAAGCATTTTCAATGCTAAAACAAGAAATATTGGCGTGTGGAAGTTAGCGCCCTGCTCAAGAACGATAGAATTCGCCCCCCCCTAATTTCCCCCAAAGATAAACTATCACGAAACTTCTTAATATTCCAAACAGTTGGACCTGAGTAGAAACGCCTTCGTCCGGGTATCACCGGAAGCGATAAAATCAGGGGACAAATTCGTAGCAGCGATCGATCTTCAAGGCAATCCCTTCAGCTGCGACTGCCAATCACAGTGGATGTTGAACGATCTCGTGCCACATCTGTACAACGTCCAGCCTGAGCTTCTCCAAGATCTCAGGTAAAAGCCAAATCCTTACAAATTCAAATTTATGTTCCTTGGAAGGTGTAGAGGTGCACTAAGAAAGGATTTTGCGAAAATCAACTCTTAAGGGGGTGAAACAGGCTCCAAAAGTTTTTATTGAAAATTGTATTCCTTGAAACTCGGTGCAAATATTCTTCAAATCAAATAATCAAACGCATATTTAAGCATTTTTAAAAACTACTAGTGTTGAAGTTTCTATGGGAAAATCGAATTTTCTGCTTTTATCTCAATGAAATTCGGCAGCTATGTTCCATAAAAGGCGTAGAAGTGCACTGATTTTGATCAGTTATTGTTCTTCGAACTAAGCAATTTTAGTATGATTTATTTTTGCATAAATCGTCATTATTTTGGCCTCTTTCGATTTGAATGTAATCTGTTCAGATAAATGCAAATAAATGTCATCAATTGTTTACGAAAGTAATTTCAAAGAGTTTATAAATTCTAAAAAAAGGAAATTTTACTTCAGAAAAAAAAGGAAGGAAAAATTGAAAAAATTTCTAATTTCTACTTTATAAAATGTATTTTTTTCTTAATCATAAAGTAATTTAGAAAGAGCTCAGTTGATAAAATAATAAATCCTACACTCGTCAAAAGGACGACACATTTTTTCGTCCAAAGGAAGTTCAAACGTCCCTACGATCGCAACATCTTTTTTTTTCCCCGAAAAATTGCGCACTTACAGACATTTACGAGAAAGAAAAATGGATAATATTTTTTGCCGCAGGTGCAAGACACCCCCGGAGTTGGAGGGCAAGCGAATGGTCCACTGGTACAAGTGGAAGAGGCGAGTGTTCTGCGACCCCTCGTCGCAAAAATTGGCCAAATTGATGCTGAACGAGGAGCCCGTGATAGCGGGCAGCCAAGCGATCATCAGACTCAAGCCCGGTGGGGGAATGTTGGCTATCGTTGCGGGAGCTACGGGAACTCTTTGCGTTCTGATCGTCGTCGGTATCTTCGTCGCGCGCAAATTAGAATTGCGCAAGAGGCGAGTCAATCGGAAATTCTGAAATCACAGAGCCTCGACCGACCGCAAAATAACGAACAAACGTAGCGATAAAAAAAAAGAAACAGTTTTTAAGTGTTGGAAGCGTTTCAATAAATTCGAATTTATTTTTGGTAATTATGCATAAGTGGGGCACCGGCCCAATTTTGATGGGAAAACTTTTTTTTTGGATAAATTCATAGAAAAAGCTGAATTAATGGAAAATGTCAGCCTCCCCCGCAGGAATATCATTAGTGGTGACCAATTAAAGCAATTTATGCTAAACAAAAATTTTTAACATCGAAATTGGGGCGCTTCCCCGCTTATGCATAATTACCTTGTATTTTTTTCTTCATTGATCATAGGATTTCATTGCAGTGAAATGTTTTTTTAGCATTTTCATTTTTACAATGTCGAGCTTTGCGGGAAGAAAAGAGCCATGACCGAGACGAGTAAAATTTGCGAGGACCTTGGAAAATTGTTCCATTTTCTAGCTTTAAAGAAAGTCCCCGTGAGAAGAAATTCCTATCGCCATTTTTCAGCAAAATAAAACGCGATCAGAGAGTGCGAAAATCGCAAAAAAAAACTACCGTGTCGCGTAGCGAGTAAAAAAAAAACTATTGGAGAAAATAAGGGAAAAAGCAGAATAGGAGTTTTTTTTGCGAGATCTATAATTTTTTCGTCTCCATCGAAAATTCGAAAAATTCATCATTCACGCCGGTGTTATATATATATATATATATATATATATATATATATATATATATACACGTATTTAATAAAAGAAGACTTTGTTGAGAACGTCGTTGATCACATCAGCGCTCCGAGCACTGCACATAGTACGCACTTAATAGTAACCGGTACGACTATTACGTATTCACGTATACGCGACTCGCCGTTGAAAGCGAAAATAAAAAAAAAAGTTAAAAAAAAACGAACGTGCGCTCACCTTATTTACAAAATACAAAAAGTGTATATTCAAGTCTTTGGACGCAATCACTGATTTTTACTGGCTTCCGGTTGGACGATGAGAAATTAAAAAAAAAAAAAAAAAGAGACAAGTTGTCCTTTCATACATCGTCGATTTGCCAGTGACTAGAGGACGACCGAGGCTGAGGATTGGCTCGGAGTTCGGTGAGAAAGTACACGATGTTCTGATAATAGCCGCACTCGTTCCACGTCTCGTTGTGGGTACCGCCTGGTATGGGAATAATTCGTTTCCACGGGCTTTTGCAATGATCGTAGAGCGCTGCCATCATGCCTGGTGGCACCAGGGTATCAGCGAGACCCGAGACAAATAGAGTCGGCACCGTCATCTTACGGATTTTCATCAGCGACATGTACTGCAAGTACAAAGGATCTTAAGGCAGTAGTCTCGCGACAGTCACGTTGAAAAGTTTATTCTCCGCTCGATCGATGAAAGCTTCGAAATATTGCGTAATATCCTTGCAATGGGGATTGTACATCTTATCGGGATGTAAAAATTTATAAAGTAATGATGAAAACGCCTGATATAATGTTTACCTAAGCCTCACTTTTGTATCAGACTATACATTTCGGCTACTAATACGTAGCGCATATAAAGCTATCGTGTATCAAATGTAAAGCGCATATAAAGCGCTTTATATTTCATATAAAGCTATCATGAGTTATCCTGACCACCACGAGGACACTTTTTTTTGAGAGATCTCCGGAAATCACGTCCCACCGGCTGAATTTCCCAAATTTTTGGATGATTTTTGGAAAATAATTTGTATATTATATTTAAAAAAAAATAGATAAAATATGTTTTTTTTGGCTTCGAAACCCACGTAACCCCTTAAATAGCTATATCTCTGAAACGAGACGGTCAAAATTCATGATTTTTTTTTACCCACTTCGTCATATGTTCTTCTGTAATTGAGAATTTTTTTTTTTTCTAATCTGTAGAAAAGTTTCGAAGTTATTGCGTGAAATGTGAATTTTTCCACTGCTCCCCATAAGAAGACGTGTAAAACCGTGAAATCTTTGATTGCCGATATCTCGGAAACGGAACGGTGAATCCTTTCGAAATTTTGCAGGTAATCATTTAATAGCGTCCTGAATGGGTACTCAAAATAATAAAAAAATCGATAGAAAAACGCCTTGGCGAGACTACTACCTTATCTTTGATATGCAACGAAGAATGTAAAAAAAATTACAAAAGTTACCGAGTTACGACGATTTTTGTAAAGGCTCAAGCTCACTTTTCTTCTTTGGCTTTTTTTTTCAAAACGCTTTTAAAAAACGTTGTAAGACATATCTCAAAATCTATTCGTTAAATTCACTTTAAATTCGTAAAGAAGAATAGTTTCCAACATTTTCTATCGTATGGAGCGATGGTTTGTTTTTAATATCCATTTGTTCATCCATCCGAAAAATTGACAATCGACCTGTTTTTTTTTTGGACCAGCAGACCCGTTGAACGGCTCACCTTATTTTTGTAAAAAATCAGTGGTAAGTATTCGAGAAACTTGCAGCCAATGAGGGCGGCCATGTCGGGTATACTCGTGAACGTGTTCTCCAAAATAAGGCACCAAATTTTGTGTTTGTTGTCGCCCCTCGTAGCCAAATCGATCGCCACCGCGCCGCCTGTAAAAAAAAAAAACAAAGTAAAACAAAGCGCTCATTAATTTAATCCGCGCAACATTTACGCAAAAATGTTTGGTTAAATATTGTTTACCGACCCAAAGATCTTCCGAAAACAATGATTTCGTTGGTGTTGATGTCGTTCCTGTTGCACAAGTATTCGAGGCCTGCGCGTGCGTCCATGCAGAGACCTTCCTCGGACGGGCTGCCCTGGGACAATCCGTATCCTCGATACTCCAGCATCAATATATTGCACTTTACGTGTTTGTACAGTTCGGCGACGTTTTGTAGTCTGCGACAGAGCGATACCGTTTGCCTTGTACATGGTGTCTCTTTTTATTGCACATTTTTTTACAGCTTACTTCGAGAGCTTTTCCAAAGCACCGAGTACTTATTTTTTTTTTTTCTTCCACCGCATACTTTATTGAGCTACGAGACTTAAAAGTCGGAATTATTCCGTCCGGTTGGTCTGAAACGAAACAAAGAAAAAAAAACGAAATTTACTCACGAATCGTATTGGCTATCGCGTCCTACGCATCCTCCCACGTCTCAATCCCGTGCACCGGAAGAAAAAACAAACAAAGAAAAACTATCGTATCTTCAAACGATTTTTAACCGGAAAATTCGCCTCACTATCGATATCTCGTTGGTAAATCATTTGAAAAAATCTTCTTTTTTTTTTCATGGTAGCCAATACGATACGATTAACGAATAAATTTTGTTTTTCATTTCGCTTCAGACCGTGCAGTTGCGAATGCAAAGAAAAATCTATTTCTAAATCCTTTGTCTATTTTAATAGACTTCGTCTATTTTAAACGGGAAACCATTCCTACGCGCCTTTTCTCCAGCCTAGACTACATTTTCATCCCGACCAAAAAATGCTCGTCATCGAATTATCTCCAAGCGAGGCAACGCTAGACCAAAAAAACAAATAAAAAATCGTGCATGTGTTTCGATTTAAATGTCGCGCGTTCTACCTGTGCCACAGGTTTGGATTTACGTCTGTGGGCCATGTTTGGGCAAAAGAACGACATCCGAGGCGCCAAGATTTGACGATGATTTTAGGTTTATCGAGTAAAAATAAACAAAATATGAAGAGTGGTAAGAGTTGATATTTCCCTTATTTTGCGTTCAAATTATAATAGAATTTTCTCGTTAGTTATAAAAAATGACGATTTTTCCGAATTTAAACATTTCAAGGAACACGAGGCAAGGTAACTTGGAAATATATCATTTCAATTTCAGTGTCGCAGGAGACAAAAATGTATTTTAAATACCACTGCCATGTTTTCCTCGCTCATAGATGCGACTAGACAGAGATTAAAAGTAATACTTTTAATCACTAGGAGTCCAAAGAAGGATTAAAAGTATACGGTTCATCCCTCTTCGGACTTGTAAAAGGCTCCAAGTTTATATAAAATATATCGTTTAGTAATTTGTCGTAGTAATTACATCGAACAATTCTTATTGTTATAAATAAACAAAGAATATCAATAAAGCATTATAATCTCCGAATTTATGTTGAAAGTCATATAAATCATATACATTTTTTCCTTGGCTTCGAAACGGCCACGTGGCCCCTCGAGGAAGCCGAAACGGCCATTCTTTTATTCTTCAAAGTCTCATTATTTTGGTTCAAATATCAAGAATCAACGGTGCAAACTTGACGCCCCGTGTATCGCGCTATCCCCCATGTTTAGACGTGTCTACCATGTTGGAGGTTTGTACCTGTGTCCCATGTTTCCAGCATTGCCGTGCAGATACAGTACGGTTGGTGAACGCTTGGCCTCTTCGGCCATTTGTTGCGGTATGAAAAACATATGCAGCATGGTTCCGTCGCCGGAGCGTGTATAAACGCTCTGATACGGCAGATAAAACATGGAAGGCGCGGGAACGTAGACGCGCGAGTGTGCCGGCAATTCCGGATGATAGAGCAAATAATCCTCTGCACGATACAATAGGCCTGTGAAAAATTAAGAAGAATTAAAGAAGAGAGTGCCCGGGATCCGAAGAGATCAGCGGCGTTTACCTGTAGAAGCGAAACACAAGAGACAGAATGCGAAGAGCCCTCCGTAGAGCCAGTAGAGAATGAGACAAACGAGAACGTAAGCGCCGGAGAATACCCAACACTTGAACGCAACGCCGCCGAGCAGTTTGACGGGACGGCTTCGAGCCAAACGCACCCTGAGGGACATTTTCGCGGCTCTTTGACACGGAGCCTTCTCCTCGTCGTAAGTCATATGAATTTGAAAAAAAAAAAAAAAAAAAACAAAACAAAACGAAAAAGAAAAACTTTCCTCCACGTGTGCTCACTTTCCGTGTCAAAAAAAAAAAAAAATAAAATCTCTCGATTGCCGCATTTGCTGCTACATGGAAACGTTTGTTATCTCGTCATCGGGTGCAGTATCGCGCACTCGTATATCTCGGATCGTGGCTGAAACATGACCGAGGTACGGAAGAAAAGTGTTTATCTTCTCTCTCTGGGGCTCTGGCTCCCACCCGAGTCACATTAGCATGGCGCAAATATATTCTCGTCGACGACGAACAGTACACACGGCGAGTTAAAACATAACCTCGAAAACGTGGCAGTGTACGCGCGTTGACAAGCTGTCAATAATGAATTTCCGTGACCTTGGGTGAGAGGTTGATTGGCGGGCATCGCTTTGACGGAATCATACGAAGGTCGAGCAGAATTCTTTTTTCTACGTATATGTGTGTGTGCGAAAGCGAAGCCAATTAGGTCGCTTTGAATCGGAGCTTCTACGACAGCTGACCTCTGTCGGTAAAGAAGGCAATGAAGTCTCGTTCTCGTTTATTATCAAGCCTGAGCTCATTTTCTCGAGATCCAAATGGACGTGGCCCAACGAGTTTGAGTGCACGCCGTATTGCTATTGCAACGTAAATATAGCGTGTTTACTGTCAAACTGTCAATCTGGTTGGTCCGATAGTTCTCTTCAATTGTGCTTCAAGCGTTTACAACACACAATTCGTAACGCACCTTTGAGGTCAACCGTTAGATTAAACTCTTGAAGGTTAACCGTGAGATTAAACTCTTTGAGGTTAACCGTGAGATTAAACTCTTTGAGGTTAACCGTGAGCTTAAACTCTTTGAGGTTAACCGTGCGACAATGGTGGTGTCAAAGAGCACCGAGTTACGAAGGCTTCGGCCCGCGGAATTTTACAACTTCGCGTTAATTCTGAATCCTTCGGAGAATTGGAAGAAACTCGTGAGTGTAGTGACGGAGGAAGCCGAGGGCGCGCCGAAATTCAACGGGGAAACTATAACGTGAGTGTTCTTCGCAAATTTTCGTTACTAACGTCGCGGTCTGTCAAGTTGATCGGTATATTATCCGTTGTTTGGCTCTCTGACAGAATAATCGAGCAAGCGTCGCGTCACGAGCGCAAACCCGCAGCCGCTATATTTCTGGAAGAATGGGCGACGATGGGACGCAGGAGGCCCACTCTCGGAGTTCTGCTCGAGCTGTTGATGAAGGCGGAACTGTTCCGAGCGGCCGACTATCTGGCGCAGGAAATATTGGAAAGTTGGTATCTTGAATTGTACTTTTATTTGCCGAGACGCAGAGGAGACGTTTCTTCGAGTCATTGAGAAGACGTTCTTCGAGATGTTGACAAGACATTCTTCAAGATGTTGAGAACAAGTTCTTCGAGACGTTGAGAAGAAGTTCTTTGAGATGTTGAGAAGACGTTCTTCGAGCTGTTAAGAAGATGTTGAGAAGACATTCTTCGAGACTTTCACACCCCATTTGGAGTTGATTTTCGCAAAAACTTTTCTTAGTGTACCCCTATACCTTAGAAATAACGCATCTTCCAAACTTCGTTTTTCTATCTTCAGCGGTTTAGGCTGTGCGTTGTCTATACGTCAGTCAGTCAGTGACGGAACTTTTTTATATGTATAGAAGATAATAGAAAAAAATGAACAAATGTTCATTTTTTTTAAGTTCGAGCGGAACCTCCTTAAAGCGTGTACCCTGGAAAAAAAAACTACAACTACTACCTTGCAATCCCTCGTCTGGTAAATGCTATAAAAGAGAAATTAATTGCTCTGTGACTTTGATCGATAACAGTCGAAGCTCCTGCGAGGCCGTCGTTCGGTCCGGCAGTTCCGGTGGACGTGGAGGGAGCCCTGGCAGCGTTACTTGGGCATCAGAGTCTGATGACCGAGTCCGGAAACGCTAACGATCCGTCCGAAGTTACGCACGCGCGATCGCCAATGAATTTATCGCGCGTCGATTATCCGATGCACCTGTTGAATACGAAAACGAGTGAGATGGAAAATGAAAATTGCGCGTTGGCGAGTGAAAACGACGTGGGTGTGATAGAGATACGTTGTCGGGAGGCTCGCTCGACGCAGGCACTCGATCACATTGGGGCGCGACGTTACGCAACGGGAAGCGACGGAATTGACGCAGTTTACGGCGAACCGGAAGTACGAGCGTTCGAGGATTCAGCGCTGACGAGGCCGCATGTGGAGCGCTGCGACGAGTCGGAAATTTCCGATTTGATCAAATTCAGCGAGGAACACGCGAGGTCCGATCTGATGAAATTTTCCGACTCTAGTCACGATCGTAAGAATTTTATCGAGACGCGCGAATCGTTGCTCCCGAATTTTTCTATTTTACGCGCTGATGGTTTGACCGAAAGCCATCACGGGGAGACGAGGATAGACGAGGAAGACGAGGGTGATCATCCACGGGACACGAGAAGAACCAATACCGAAGCTGTCTTCGTTCGGGAAATGTCGTCGCAAGAATTACCGGCGATACTCAATGATTTTCGAGTCAGCGGTCATTTTCATCGGGAATTGGCGTCCTACGAGTTACCGGCTTGCATCAACGAGATCGGCGCTTTTCACACTTCGAAAGTGTCCTCTGTGTCGTCGTCCGATAACAATTCATCCGGCGATTCTTCGTCAACCTCGATACTTCACGAATCGTCCGAATCGACCGAGGAATCTTCGAGCAACGAGCACCCGGTCTGCGAGATTCCCGAGCATCGTATCCAACTTCCGGTCCCGGGCAACGTCTTAGATTCTCAACAACTTCCCGTCACGGTTTTGGAATTTCAGAAACGATGATGCGACGTTCTTTGAAATTCAAGAAAACCTCGTTTCTTTTCTTCTTCTTCTCTACTCGTGGGATATTCTTTCGGAGAAACGCCAGGACGAATAATTCTTCGGCCTAAGAAGAGCAGAAGTTTGAGGAGTGGCGGTGATGAAAACAACTCATGAGCTGCAAGCGAAATTCGTACTGTTAGAATACGTTTAGTAAAATATTGAATCGAACGAAGCGAAGTTTTTTATTACTATATGATATATATAGATATATATATATATATATATATTTTGTATATTTATATTAAATTGTAGGAAATATACGTATTTTGTGAATCGTTAAAATTCTGATCATTTATTTCCTTCACATTTATACTACATTGGCTTTCGTCCGCTAAAAAAAATCCTAAAATATGCGTTTTATTATTCGTTTCGAACAGGGCTGGATTTACGCACAGGCTACATAGGCGTGCGGCTATAGCGGTGCGGGCGCGCCACTAAGTTAACCGATTGCACGGAATACGAGAGTGAAACGAAGCGCAAACGCAGAACAAATGTACGTTTAGCTGCGGTTTAGATTGCGTGCAAGCTCCTGAAGTTGATTTCAGATTTTCAACCTAGTCGAATAGATTTTGAACCTTGTGTTTCATTCCACTTATAGATGAACTTGAAAGTGCATTACGGAAGAGACTTGAAGCATACAAACTTATTCACACACGTTTTGGGTTTCTTAAGGCCCCACGCAGAGATAAACATTTTTTTTTTGTCATTTTTTTTTTCATTTTCTGAAAGATACATTTGTTAAGAATGATCTCACCAAATTTTTAAAAAGAAATTTGTAAAATTGGCGGAGATACAGCATTTAATGTGAAACCGTTCGAAGCGCACGACCGCGCCGAGCGGCAGATGTGCGGCAATAAAACCGATATACGCGGACCTTCGTAAAGACGAGCTTCTTCAACGATGTTTAGGCGCTTTTCACCAGAACAACAAAGAGTGTTTGAACTCTGTTATATGGAAATTTGCGCCAAAGGCACCGTGGAGCGGCAGATCCACAGTTGAAACTGCCGCTAATATTGCTTCAATACTTTTTAACAATGGTCATATTGGCCTCATAAATGCATTGGAGATATTAAACATAAAAATTGGTGAAACACTCTACCAATATTGTCAAAACATCGACGAGAAGCGAATACGCGAAGCCAAGCACGAAGCCGCAAAAAGCACGCATGAGGGTCGTCTGCGTGCAAAACATGAAAAAAATGATGAGTCTCTATGGATGCTGAGGAGCTGTTGTATGTTCCAGGTAATAGCTGACTAACGGTGAGAAACAAAAAAAAAAGAGACAAATAAAAAATTTAGTTTGTATGTTGAATTATCCTTCGGCAAAACTTTGAACGCGTTTTTCTCGAAACTACGTTTTTCAACCTGGTTGACAACATATTAAAAAAACTATTCATCCGATTTGCATGCGCCAAGTCTTAAACTGTTCGAAAATCCAGTCTCTATGGCACCACGTAAGGATTTTTTTTAAATAAAAGGCCCCCTTCTATTTATTTTTCATCAACGATGAAAATTTTCCATGAAGATCCTTAAGAAAAACGAAAGTTTTTCTTAAGGATTTTAACCAAAAAAGTGTTTCGAAACTCGATTTTCAATTTTCATGAAAATTTCTCGTTCGCCCTGTTTTTTTTTACCATCAGTTGGTAACATACCGACGGTCGATAAATACCGACTGACGGTAAAACCACGGTTACTCCTCGATGCTCGTATGTATATATAACTAAATATATTGTTTTAAGGCCATGTGTCACACGTCCAGTCGGTAAAAATCCTACTGCCAAGTTTTCTCCAAGACGGAACATATTTCGGGCAAAAGAAGAGAAAGCCGTTGTTCGTCGTTCAACAGAGCGGAACGTGTTTCTTTTCTTTTTTCGCAAAAATCAACCGTATCAGAAATCATTGGGAATCTGCAAATCAGCTATCTCTTTCGCATTCATGGTCGCTCGGTCGGTGTGACACTTGGCCTTAAAAAAGATAGGGTTATCGGTGATAACTCGTTCTTATTGTACGCCCAACTTTACTCGTCAAGCGTCGCCGTACGAGATGGGTTTTCCCTCTTCCATATAGGGCACTCTCAAGCTTCACACTCCTATATATATATATATATATATATATATATATATATATATATATATATATATATATATATATATATATAGAATATAGGAGTGTGAAGCTTGAGAGTATATATATATATATATATATATATATATATATATATATATATATATAGATTGCAGTTTTGCCTGGCTTGAAAAGTCACTGCTCGGGCACGAGTTTCGTCAGTGTTCCCGAGTATCTCGTCAGCAGTGTGGACACACGTGCTCCACCTGTCTTATTCTTTCCCACGACAAATTTCGTCAGACATTCCACGATTTCGTCCCGTTCGCGTTACGTTTTTTTTTTTTTTTTTTCCCTCATTTTCTTTACATCTCGCAAAAACTCAGCGATTTTAGAGAAAAAAACGCGTTCCATAATCTAAAGAAAAAGTCGCGTTTATTCGAAAACCGTACGAACCGAATTTCCTTACACTTGCACGTGAGCCTATGATCGCGTTCGATTGTCGGAAAGAGCGGAAACTCCGAGAACCGAAGTCCTATCTCGTTAATGTAAGATCAATTGCCGTGAGATCGACCTTATCGTCTTTGAGTGGAATCACGCGGTGTGTTTTTTTGCGAAAATAAGAAGAATAAAAGAAAAGAACCAACCAACCACTTGTTTCCAAGCGCAAATTTTTTAAATAAAACTTTGCGGTTTGCGATAGTGATAGCCGTGAGAGGGAAGCCTTGCGACATCTTGTCGAGGACATTTAACACATACGTGTTCAGTGCAGTGCGAGCCGGTATATATATATATATACAAACATATGCATTAACAGATATATATATATATATATATATATATATATATAGAAACAAAAAAAAACCTTGACATTGATAATTGATAATTTTTTTCATCTTTTTTAACGAAAGTATGCTTCAAATTGAAAAAAAAAATGATATATCGACATTCGTCGATATCTCAATTAGTTCACTAGTTATTAGCGTTTGAACGTTTCCAAAACTTCCGAAATAGATATTTTTTGGAAAATTATAATTCCTAAAAGAGAAGAGATAAAAATCTAAAAACTTGTGTGGATATTCCTTTCATATATATATATATATATATAGAAACAAAAAAAAACCTTGACATTGATAATTTTTTTCATATTTTTTAACGAAAGTATGCTTCAAATTGAAAAAAAAATGATATATCGACATTCGTCGATATCTCAATTAGTTCAGTAGTTATTAGCGTTTGAACGTTACCAAAACTTCCGAAATAGACATTTTTTGGAAAATTATAACTCCTAAAAGAGAAGAGATAAAAATCTAAAAACTTGTGTGGATATTCCTTTCATATATATATATATAGAAATAAAAAAAAACCTTGACATTGATAATTTTTTTCATATTTTTTAACGAAAGTATGCTTCAAATTGAAAAAAAAAATGATATATCGACATTCGTCGATATCTCAATTAGTTCAGTAGTTATTAGCGTTTGAACGTTTCCAAAACTTCCGAAATAGATATTTTTTGGAAAATTATAATTCCTAAAAGAGAAGAGATAAAAATCTAAAAACTTGTGTGGATATTCCTTTCATATATATATATATATATAGAAACAAAAAAAAACCTTGACAATGATAATTTTTTTCATATTTTTTAACGAAAGTATGCTTCAAATTGAAAAAAAAAATGATATATCGACATTCGTCGATATCTCAATTAGTTCAGTAGTTATTAGCGTTTGAACGTTTCCAAAACTTCCGAAATAGACATTTTTTGGAAAATTATAATTCCTAAAAGAGAAGAGATAAAAATCTAAAAACTTGTGTGGATATTCCTTTCATATATATATATATATATATATATATATATATATATATATATAGAAACAAAAAAAAACCTTGCATTGATAATTTTTTTCATATTTTTTAACGAAAGTATGCTTCAAATTGAAAAAAAAAATGATATATCGACATTCGTCGATATCTCAATTAGTTCAGTAGTTATTAGCGTTTGAACGTTTCCAAAACTTCCGAAATAGACATTTTTTGGAAAATTATAACTCCTAAAAGAGAAGAGATAAAAATCTAAAAACTTGTGTGGATATTCCTTTCATGGGGTACAATTTTACAAAAAAAAAAATCAAGAAAATAAAAATGGTCTAGGTGAAACACACACACACACACACACACACACACACACACACACACACACACACACACACACACACACACACACACACACACACATACAGGGTGTCCATTTTATCTCTGCCACCCGAAATAACTCGGTAATTATCGACGTCACAAAAAAATGTTCCAGACAAAAGTTGTACGGTGTGAAGGGGGCCATCAAATGCGACCATTTTTTTTTTATTTCGGCGGAGGCGCTGTCACACAGTGAAGGTCACCTCCACTTTTTTAAGGCCAAGTGTCACACCGACCGAGCGGCCATGAGTGCGAGAGAGATAGCTGATTTGCAGATTCCCAATGATTTCTATGAAACGGTTGATTTTTGGGAAAGAAAGAAAAGAAACACGTTCCGCTCTGTTGAACGACGAACAACGGCTTTCTCTTCCTTTGCCCGAAATATGTTCCGTCTAGGTGAAAACTTGGCAGTAGGATTTTTACCGACTGGACGTGTGACACATGGCCTTAAAGGGAATGGTACATTTTTTTTTCAACCATCTTGTGGAGCACCTCAAGCCGCATAAAAAAACATTTGGGCGTCAAACATGATTACAAAGGAACGAATTTCGACAACCCAAACAAACCCAATCACCAACGATCGAATTAATATTCGATAACAACGCAGGAAGGAAAAGCCCTCGAATTATTGACTAGCACAATTATTTTGTAACTGACGAGAAAAATCGGCGTTCCGACTAATTTATAATATATACATTATATAAATATTTATTTTTGTTGTATAATGTTTAGTTATTTATTTACGTAACTATAAGTATTATGGTAATCGCGTCAATTTTTTTTATAAGCTACGAAATAATTGCGATAGTCAATAATACGAAGGCTTTTTTTCGTCAATCATCGATCGTAACAATTTACTGCAAGATTGATTAAATACTTGCTACGTTTGTTATTGAATTTTTAATTTCATCGCTGGTATCTGGGCTTGTTTGGCTCGTCGAAATTTGCTCGTTTTTGATAATTCAAGGCTAGAATTTTATTTTGAGTAAGCGCTATTTCTCTATCGAGTTTTCATTCAATCGTATTGCCAAAAAAACACAAAAAAAAAAAACTATTTCCATTATTCGATCCCGATTTTCGGATGATGAAGTTTGTTTGGGTTCGCTGGAACGCAACGAAAATCGGCGGTGAAAATTACTCGAACGTTTTTACGTATTATTAGAAATGTACTATCTCAATTTGCCAAAAATGCAGCCTTCGGATAAGTCTAAAAATAAATAAATGAAAAATGAATCATAAGAATCCTTGCGTTCCAACGATGCAAACTTCAACGTCACGTATTTGAAGGTAAGTACGAATTATTCCGATGCTGCGGTGAATTCGCATATTTTTTTTTCGCACATAACATCTGGCGCTTCGAAATGATCAATCACCGAAATAATTGCTCTATCCGTAGCGCAGTGAAAGAGCGCGCGTGTTTGCAAAATGATTGGTCGAATGAGGCGGGAAATTTTTCGCTAAACAAAAGTTGCACAATGAGCGCGACGATGCGTATCGTGCAAATACGGGGATGAATTTGTCTCGAGAAAGAGAAAACAAAAAGTAAAGGGGACAAAAGATAACAATGATTTATATTGGGAAAAAGAAAGAAAAGAATACAAGCTAAAAATAAAATTTAAAAAAGAAGAAGATAAAGACGCGCGCTAAAAATTTTCGAAGCGAGGAATGTCAGGCTGAAAAGTAAAAAAAAAAGCAAATATAGGTTACAGTAAAAAAAAGGAATTATTTTTCAAACGTATCTGAAGATTGAGTGAATTGACGACACAGCGGAAATTACCTGTATCGCAATGTCGAATGATAAGGAATAATTGACCTGATCGAATTTACGATGGATGACAAAACGATAAGATCAAATGTCGACGGTTTTGAGTATGAGGAATTTGTCGTTCGTGCAAATTCCTTTATCTGTTGCGTGGGCGGCTCGATCACCGCGATAATTTCATCTTCGTTGCTTTTTTTTTGTTTTTTTTTTTTTTCATTTTGTTAAATTAACTTTTTGTTCAACAGACAGCACCAATGCCGAGCGACAAGAGAGAGGATGGGTTCGCGACGAAGGCGATACACGTGGGACAGGACCCGGAGCAATGGAGCCATTGCGCCGTTATACCACCAATCGTTATGTCCACGACTTTTCGCCAGGACGCACCTGCCCAGCACAGAGTGAGAATCGCCTCAATCTATACGAAAAAAAAAAACAGTTTCGCGAATGACTGACTGACTGTCATATAAACAACGCACAGCCTAAATCGCTGGATACATGAAATTTGGAAGATGTGGTCCTTAGGAGCTATAGAGTTGCACTGGGAAAGGATTTTTCGGAAATCAACTTTTGAAGGGGTAAAATTCGATGTTAAGGAACTATACCAGTGTGAACGCTGAAAATTTGGGTGATTTTCGGGAATTTTTTTGGAAGAAAAGTACTGAATTAAATGTTTCGGAAAATTAAGAATATATTTGCCTATATTTGACCTATATTACATAATTTTTTCATAGAAAAATATTGAGATCCAAGCGACTTATGCGCTGCCTTCGGAGGCGCCAAAAAAAAAAAGTTCCTCCACTGCTGACATGATTTCGGCCGATTGAGTAGCTGAAACCGAAAAAGGAAAAAATGTTAAACTGGAAGGTATTTCCTGTACAATGACGTAGGATTTTCGAAAAATATCAAAATCTAACAAAATAGCGTAGTTATGAAAAAAAAAATCTGTTTTCTTGCCTATAAAATGGTCGTTTTTTTCAATGCCAAATCGTCAATTTTCATCCAATCAATAATATCCTACGTCATTGTAGAGTAAATATATTTAAGAGTGCTCAGTTAAAATTTCATGTCAATCGGATAATTGCTCTTTGTGTTACAATGTCAGCAAATTTTTTAAAAATCTCATTTCGAGAAAAACGCGTTTAAAGAATTAACTATCGATTTTTGCAAGATAAAATGATTTTTACAGAATATTCTTGAAAGTATAAACTGTCGAAAAAGGCAAAAAAAAAACATCGATTTTTTGAAAGTGTCACACTGGTAAAGCCCCTTAAAGTTTGTAGGAAAAAGGATGTATAAATTCTGAAACTTGATCAATTAATCGTAAGTACCTTTATTCCAATCCTTGCGGGTTTTTACATTTTCCTTCTTCCTTCGAATACAATTTCGAATAAAATACTTTGAAATAATTCAAATGTTACAACATATAAGAAAAGAATATTATTCAAGCTGTGACCCGACAATTCAAGGATATTATTAATGGATGAATATAGATTTCCATTGCCTCGAACGACTCGAGCGAGTGCCAAGTAGCCTTTTAATCGAGGCGGCAAACTACGAATTAATTGGGCTCTTCCTGCCCCACGATCAGTCCCAATCATCGCCACTTAAATAATTCGTATCTCGAGACGGCCATCTCGCGCGAAAACCATCGCCACCTCATCCCGTAACTTTAGCTGAACTTTTTTTTATCGTCGGACGAGCCAGGATTGAACAACTGGGACGTGTTTTTTTTTCCCGCAGGGCTACGAGTACGGGCGAAGCGGCAATCCAAGTAGAAATGTGTTGGAGGCATGTCTTGCAGCCCTGGAAAATGGAAAATACGGTTTAGTCTTTGCTTCGGGTTTGGGAGCGACAACGGCCCTGACCTCGTTACTCAGCCAAGGCGATCACATTGTGTGCGGTGACGACATCTACGGTGGTACGAATCGTTACTTCCGCCAGTGCGCGGCGAGATTTGGCATTGAAATTAGCTTCGTCGATGCGACAAGTGTCGACAACGTCATTGCCGCCCTTAGAGACAATACCAAGGTGCGTTGAAGATCGATTCAACGCGAAGCATCGACTTGAAAGTTTTTTTGGGTTTATTTAGAGCCGAAGTTATCGTAAAATGAGAATTTTTTCAGAATTTGTCTAAAAATTCAAAACATTTATTCCGAACAAATTCTAAACAATTACTAAAAAAACATTATTATAAGAAATATATTTAATACTGGAAATAAAATTCTGATAATGTCTGACGATTTTAATGAACTAAGATTTAGAGATTTTCAAATATTTTTTCTAAACATTTAGAATATTTAAAGTTACGTGGGTTTCGAAGCAAAAAAAAACATATTCTGTATTTTAAAAAAATATAATATGTACATTATTTTATTCAAAATGTTAAGCACATAAAAGAGCGACATTTTAACAATATTTCAAAAAAATTTCATCCAAATTTTGGGAAATTTGTACTATCAGATAATAAAATTTAAAAAAATGGATTTTTTGAAATTTTCAAACCTACGTAACGCCTTAATTCCAAAAATGTATTCTAAAAAATCTTTAACAATTCTGAAATTATCCTAAAAAATATTTAATGCAAAAAACAAAGTTCTAGAAATTTCGAAATGTTTGCGCAAAAAATATTTAGTTACTAAATATTTTTGTACACATTTAAAGAATTTATTCTAAAAAATACTAAAGAAATTCTGAAAAAAATTATTCTAAAAGAAAAACTTTATTCTGAAACTGAAATTTCAAAAATGTTTATTTTGACAAAAAAATATTTAGAGATTTCTAAATATTTGTATAAAAAATTATAAAAATGTATATTTGATTCTAAAGAGTCTTAAAAAAAATTGAACATTCTAAAATTATTTTCATGAAAGTATTTTATTGTAAAAATAAAATTCTGAAATATTTATACAAAAAAATATTTAGGAATTTTCTTTTACGAAACTCTAATTTGTAGGCATACGTGTTAAGTTTTAAGAATTTTACGAATTTATTCTAAAAAATACTAAACAAATTGTGAAAAAAAATTATTCTAAAAGAAAAACTTTATTCTGAAAGTGAAATTTCAAAAATGTCTATCTATTTTGACAAAAAAATATTTAGAGATCTCTAAATATTTGTATAAAAAATTATAAAAATATATATTTTATTCTAAAGAGTGTTAAAAAAAATGTCAACATCCTAAAATTATTTTCATGGAGGTATTTTATACGAAAAATAAAATTCTACTAATTCTGAAATATTTGTATGAAAAAATATTTAGGAATTTTCTTTTACGAAACTCTAATCTTTAGGCATACGTGTAATGATAAAGTGAATGTTTCACATGTACCTTGAACAATTTTTCAGATGGTATGGCTGGAGACCCCGACGAATCCTCTACTGAAGTTAGTCGACATCAAAGGAATTTCCAACATTCTCAAGTCCACACGTCCCGAGATCATTTTGGTCGTGGACAACACTTTTCTCACTTGCTACTTTCAGGTGAGAAGCGCACACGTAAAGGCAGTAATTTCATAACGAAAGAATGAAGAAAAAAACAAAGCAGGAAAAATTCACAACAAAAAACCCTGGCACGTTTTTTTCGTACAGCAACCTCTGGACTTGGGCGCGGACGTTGTAATGTACTCGTTGACCAAGTACATGAACGGCCATTCGGACGTCATAATGGGCGCAGCGATAACGAGGGACGACAAGCTGGAGAAGAGATTGCGTTTTCTACAAAATGGTTTGTTCCGCGACAATGTTTTTTCCTCTTTGTTCGGCCCTGTGTCATGATCTAACGATTCTCTATTTAGAGGGCAATTTTTTCCAACGATTTTCAACATACCGATAAGAGAAAAAAGGGAAGAAATTAAAAAACAAAACATTTTTTCCTATCGCGTTACAGCGCTTGGCATCGTGCCGTCCCCGTTCGATTGCAGCCTCGTAAATCGTAGCCTGAAAACTCTCGAGATTCGAATGCAACAGCACATGAAGAATGGTTTGGCTGTTGCGAAATTCCTCGAAACTCATCCACTCGTCGAAAAAGTCATCCACCCGCGTAAGACGTTTTTACGCAATCATATTGGAAAAGAAAACGAAGAAAGAAAAAAAATACGTTTTAACACCAAATGTTTTTCTGAATTTCCCTTTTTCCAAATATTTTATGTCATATTTACTTGTTTTTTTTTTCTTTCTCGTTTTTCTAGTTCTTTTGTCTCACCCTCAAAACGAGCTCGCACTCGAGCAGTCGACCGGTCACAGCGGAATGGTCTCGTTCTATCACAAGGGATGCTCAACCAAGTTCCTGAAATCCCTCAAATTGTTCACCCTTGCCGAATCGCTCGGGGGATACGAGTCACTCGCCGAATTGCCGTAAGCTTTTTTTTTTTCTCGCGGAATATTCTGCAATACACTATCGGCGAAAAATTTCCGGTCAAAGATTCAAAAAAAGTTCCGGGACGATTTTTTATGCCATTTCGCCGATAGTTGACAAATGAATTTAATAAACGGCATTTTGAAGAGGAGGAATTCACCTTCATTCCGGTTTTTTTAAAAACATTTTTTACTATTTTTTTTTACGACTAGGACCCGTTTTCGAAAACGATCATTTTGCGCCTTTTTTTTTCCTTTTCTGGTGGAGTCCGTTTACAGACAAAATTTTTTTTTATGCCTTTCTTTGACCGGAATCTTGAAGGCGGAAGCTCATGCTTCAATTTTGTTTTTTTTTTAAGTTTCGTACGATTTTTTTTTCTAAAGATATTTTGATTTAAAAAAAAAAAAGAGACAATTTGAAAAATAACGCGTAACGCGAAAACGACAAGGATTCAAGGAAAACCTCAAGATATTAAAAAGTTGAATCGGTTTTCGTTGAGTTCGCGAGAATTTTTTCAGATTTTTTTTTCGAAAAAAAATCAGATTTAACTACCGTAACTCGAGAAAAAAATGTGGAAAAAAAAATCTCAAATAATTCTATTGCGTTGAAAATAGAAATATAAAGTTATTTCCTTTCTTGAAATTTTACCAGAAACCTTTGAGTTTTCGAGTTACGGTAATTAAATATGATTTTTTACCGAAAATAGATGAAAAAAAAATGTTGCAAAAAAATCTGAAAAAATTCTCGCGAACTCAACGAAAACCGATTCAACTTTTTACTATCCTTGAATCCTTGTCGTTTTCGCCTTACACGTTATTTTTCAAATAGTCCCTTTTTTTTAAAAAAATCAAAATATCTTTAGAAAAAAAAATCGTACGAAGCTTAAAAAAAAACGAAATTGAAGCTTGAGCTTCAATTTTGGAACGTTTTTTGTCAAAAAATTTTCCTCAATATATTTTTAAAAAATCGAAATACTAAAAATAAAAATAAAATATATTATAACAAAAATGTCATATCGTACGCTTTTTAACAGATCGGTGATGACTCACGCATCCGTACCGGAGGCTGACAGAGCGCTGCTGGGGATAAATGACCAGTTGATACGGCTCTCGGTTGGATTGGAGACCGAGCGGGATCTGCTGGCGGATCTCGATCAAGCCTTGAACGCGTCTATGATATGAGATCTGCAAATTGACACTTCGATTGTGAAACAGCTTCTGCAATGAGTCTAGAAAAATCAACGACTACGAGAAGAATTATATTTTTTTAATAGCTCCAATTTATGATTTTGTTTGCTCTTCGCGATAGTAATATTTTTGTACCTTCAAGCGGGTGAGAGGGTGAAAAAGAATGGAGAAGTGGATGGGGCGGGGGGGAGTAAAGACTTTTTCTTCGTTACTAAAGCGCTGACAAATTTTTTTTACACAGAAACATTTCATAACTTCTCGCAGATTGTCAACTCGAGCATGTACGACTATTAAATATAAGTACGTATGACAAAATTTGATCTGCCACATTTATTTGTACACGCGAGACAAAAGTCCGTCAGACTTTTTCGAAATTCCGATCGAAAAAGTTGTCGACCTCGGCCACCAAACAGGAAGCAAACGAATGTTCGCACCTTTTTTAAAAAATATTTTTACACTCTTGTTTGAAAAATATTCACAAAAAAAAAAAGAAAAGAAAACAATCAAAATGCAGCGCAGCCTCAACGCGACTGAATGTGAATATATTCGCTTCGAACTTGACCCATACGCCGGAGGATTCGAAGGCCGGACGAGGGTCGAATCTACGATTGTACTAACCATTGGAAACGAGCCAACGGCACACACACACATGTACTCTCGTTAGAAACAGTCGTTTTTCCCTCCGATAAAGAGTTGAAGCGAGAAATCAACAGTGAAACAGGCCTGGAACAGCAGGGAAGTAAATTTGAGTAAAAGAAAAGAACAACCGGTTTCTCTTCCTGATACATCGCGGGGACTTTGGTCGAGAAATTGAAGAGCGTAGGCTCGTGTGAAGGCGCCGAAGTGATGAAAAAAGTTTACCAATCAATATTTAGATATTGCTAAATATTTTTCGAAAAATTCTAATTTATAATATTTAATTCTAAAAAAGAAAAAACAAATTTTAATCTAACAATTCTTCGAATCTTAACAAAAAAATAAAGATTTCTAAATATTTTTTTTCTAAAAACTCTATGTATAATATTTAATTCTAAAAAATACTAAAACGTCATGCTAAAAATTAAATTCTAAGAATCTACAAAAAGTATTTAGGTTTCTAAATATTTTTCGGAAAAATTCTAAAAATGTATATCTGATATCCAAAAAAGGTATATTTAGTTCTAAAAGTAAAATTCATATGGGCGTGGAGGATCGACGTCGGGTAAGAATTAATCAGCTCGAGCAATATTTAATGTGTGTGTGTGTGGGTGAACTGACCATCTTTTCGAACGATATATTACCAGCAACATGCAAATTTCCAATTTCCAATTTTCCCTATTCCTCCGTCCTTCGTTTATATCTTTTTTGCACGAATGAAAAAATCCAGCTCCGCCGGAAGCCAGCGGGGCATCCGCTAGGCGCAGCGCACACACACACATAGCACACACAGATTGCTGAATAAAAAGCCAAGGAAGAAGTGGAAAGTCTCGATTGTGGAGGGAGACAGGACGGGAAGCGTGACGGAGCGAGATGGGTGAGACGGGGGGTGGATGGCAATCGAGAGGTTAGTGCCTGGAACGGAGAATAAAAGCGGCATTACGAGATTGGTGAGTGACCGGGCGAGTTAGTTACCAAGATCGCCTCTCGCAAATGTACACCCACATACAGGTATATATAGTCGTATGCGTATAGTCGAGCCATAAAGCCGCACGCGTCCTGCGAAGCTCATTCGCGCGTCCGCAAACGCGCATCATCCGCTCGATCCAGTCGTCACCGCGGGGACGAATCTACATATGAAATTTATCCGCGCACGCAGCATGATCTCTCTGTAAGTACGAAGAGAAACAATTAGATAAATATTGAAAAGACGAAATGTAAATAGAAAATATAATAGAAATAGAAATACATATATATATTATAATTTATTAATTAGAAAAAAATAATTAAAATATTCTGTATTGTTTTTGTATCAATATATATATATATTGATAGAAAAACAATATAGAATATTGTTTTTTTTCTAATTTGTTCCCATATTTTATATTTTTTATAGATAAAATATATATACATATTTTTTAATATAAAAAATAACAACAACAAAAAATTAGATACAATTTTTTTATTTATTTATCTATATCTTCGAAAATTAAAATATTTTTAAATTAAAATTTTTTATCTAATAATATTTCTAATATGAAATTAGAAAACAATACTTAAAATATTCTATATTATTTTTCTGTAATATAGAAAATATAAATATTGATAGGAATATTTATATTTTCTATATACATCAATATTTATATAAATAAATATTGATGTATATAGAAAATATAAATATTGATAGGAAAATAATATAGAATATTGTGTTTTTTCTAATTTGTTCCCACATTTTATATTTTTCTTCGACATATATGTATTGCTTTCTATCGATATTTCTCTCATATTTTTTAATATAGAAAATATTTTTTAAAAATTTCGATACAATTTTATTTATTTAACTATAACTTCTAAATTTAAAATATTTTTAAATTAAACATTTTTATCTACTAATATTTATAATATGAAATTAGAAAACAATACTTAAAATATTCTATATTATTTTTTTATAAATATGTATATAGAAAATATAAATATTGATAGAAAAATAATATAGAATATTCTAAGTGCTTTTTTTCTAATTTTTTCCCATATTTTATATTTATCTTCAACATATATGCATTGCTTTCTTTCGATATTTCTCTCATATTTTTTAATATAAAAAATATTTTTTAATTAAAATTTTCTTTTTAAGTTCTTTACATTTTACAAAATCGGAAATTTTCATCTAATATTATAATATTTCTAATATTTTCTATATTCTATACGTATAATACAGCGATGAAGAAAATCGTAATTTTTTCTTTGTTGCCACACCAAACAATACTAACATGCAATAAAAAAAAATTCTCGCCCACAGCGGGTTGTTCAGCGCAGCAATACTTCCTCAAATTATATATATATAAATGATTCACCGATTTCCACAAAAATCCTTCGAAACTGTTCTATGGTAGACAATCGGCGTAGAAAAATCTTTAGATCGCGTGTAGCAAAAAAAAAAGGCAAATCGTGCCAGCTAATAACCAGCTCTCGTTTTACAAGGCCCGCCTCCGTGTTGCTTTATTTTTCTCCGTCGTGTACTTTTCGCCCGCGTCCTACGAAACGCGCCGTGAGCTGAATTCGCATTTAGATGAGCGGTGCAACACTTTTTCTTGGAATATTTTAGCAATTTCGAAGGCAACTTTATTGAGATTCTTACCGCGAACGTCCCTCCGTCCAATGAAATTCATTGGAATTTCATTGCTCGAAATTATCATTACTACAGTTCAGCTGTATTAATATTGATGATAATAATAAAAGAAATAAATGGCCCAACAACAATAAAAATAATTTTAGAATAATATTAATTTAGCAATAATAATTAATATTGCAATGGAAATAATAATTATAGAAACAACGCTCGCGGCACTGCATTATTTTTTTTTTGACAATCTTCACGTAATTGTTAATCTTTTCTCATTTTATATCGGCCATTGATAATTCTGCCGATAATTGCTTTGCAGTTCAGAGAGTGAACGTTTAGATATGGAAAATTTCGAATGCAACGTTTTCATATATTTTTCATCCGGATATCAACACACAGAGAGTCACGTGATCGAATCATATTAATATTTATCAATTTGTTTATATCTATATATCCATGCGTATAGCCTGACGCGCAATTCAGAGTACAAATAATATCTCGTTGCTCTCTTTGGCTTCAGCGCGTTGGGTCTGTTGACGTTGTCGGCGCTCGGAAGATGTGTCAACGTGACGGATGTGGCCCAGGACGATCCTGAATTTTTGACACGTGCGCGAGAGCTCCTTGCTCGATTGAACCGCGAACACGGCGAATGGAACAATCGCCAGACGAAGGCGGCATGGGCCTATGCGTCGAATTTGACCGACGACAATCTCGCCTCGCAGCTCAACGTTTCCGCCCAATTTGCCAATCACGTGCGAACGATGTGGCGAGAGATAAACGATTTTCCGTGGCGCGGTATACGGGATTACGACACGCGAAGACAGTTCGAGAAGCTCTCGACTCCTGGTAGCGCTGCACTTCCCGAAGCGGTAAACTTCGTTTTTATTTCGTAGGGATTGTTTTTCGTCTTTGTGGAAGATCGTTGAAGTTGTTACGTTTGGGATAAACTCGTGATTGCGATAACGTCGATGTTGATGTCTTCGGATAACTTTGGATCGAATTAGCATTGAGATGCGTTTGAAGTTTACTCCCGGCCGCTGGTTTAGCCTGCGAAAAATTTCTTCTTTCCAGAGATACAAGGAGTTCGGTGAAATAACGAGTAAAATGCAGAGCGCGTACTCGATCGCCAAGATCTGCGATTACAAGCAACCGAGCAAATGCGATCTCAGCCTCGAGCCCGAAATTACGGAACTCTTGATGGAGACACACGAACCCGATGAGCTCAAGCACTTGTGGACCAAGTGGCGCGACGCTACTGGCAAAAAGGTCAAGTCCGATTTCGTAAGATACGTCGAGCTGAGCAATGAGATTGCACGGCTCAACGATTACGAGGACATGGCTGCTTATTGGCTCAAGGATTACGAGGCCGAGGATTTTGTTCAACAAATCGGTAACGATATGTCCATTAATAGATTTATGAATTCAAATCGTTACACTTAGAGACAGTACATTATTTGTTTAAACTCAAACGTATTTTAAGTTTGTTTGGGTTTTTAAGTTAAGCTTACTGTTTTTTTAAAATTATCTGTTCCGCAAAATGGATGTCGTAAAAAGTATTATGATGTAAGAAGGGTAAAAAACCCGCAAGGATACATCGTATTAGTTACCATTACTATTATTAATGCATTATTATTATTATCGTTATTACTGTGGGAATAAACGGACAATTGTTAAAATCGATGCAGAGACACTGTGGACGGAACTGAAGCCCTTGTATTTGCAATTGCACGCTTACGTGAGGCGTCAATTGCGACTGAAATACGGAGAGGAGATTGTAAGCAAGGACGGCCCGATACCGGCTCACCTATTGGGAAACATGTGGGCACAAACGTGGGGCGACATTGCGCAATTTAGTACGCCATATCCGGGCAAACAGTTGCCGGATGTGACAGATGCTATGATCAAGAAAGGTGAGTTTTCGCATATACAGGGTGTTTGGCACATGGAACGACAACATTTTTTGAGGTATTTGTGTGGGGGGGGGGGGGCGTTCATTTGCTAACTTTTTCACCCTTGGACTAGCTTGTGTTAGAAGATCCCTTAATGGATTATTGCGATATTAGATTCTATTCGATTTTGATTATATTTTAGTCGTATTCTATGAGAATTAAAATGTCATTTGATTTTTATTTTATATGTAAAGAGGAGAGCGAGACGATAGAGCACCTGTTGGTATGTGAAAAGGGATGGGAACGAGTATCTGAGAAGGCAAAAAGAGCGTGGACGAATGGGTGCGTGGAGTAGATATGCTGGAGATAAAGGAAGAAATGATAAATATGTTGAGGGGAAAGATCCAAAGAGGAATATGCGGGTATTATCGGGAAATAGAGGAGTGGTGTAAAAAATTGGAAGGGGAAGGAGAGAGAGTGAAGGAGGGGGATAGTAGAACAAGAAAAAGACAAAAAAAAGATGGAAAGAGTTGAGGGGAGGAGCAGGCGAAGCGAAAAATAGGTTAAGATAGAGAGTAAGAAAAAACATATATGTTTGTAAAAGACTTGTATTAAAAGTCATGAAAATAAAACTCGATTATATTATATATATTAGTTGGGATGTCCTAAGTGTCACGGTAATTTAGATAACTTTTTTTTTTAATTTTCTTTTAAACTATTCGAAATTTCGCCTTTAAATCGTCACAACTTTTTTATTTCTGACTGTAATAGCACGAAATCATTTTTCTTATATTCTGCAATGTAAGTTTATTATAAATAAATCATTATTTGATACAATTCGTTTCAAGAAAATGACTCGTGAGCTTCCAGTCTTAAAAATGTGCAAACGTATGAAAAATGTCAATTTCTAAATTCATTATAACAAAAACTAAAAGTTATTTTGAACTTAGCTTTATGTTAAAAAATTCTCTAGTTTATAGCCTTTCCAACGGTAGGCTACATGTCATAGAAATCATTGATTATGTGGTCAAAATAAGAGATACTAGTTTGCCAGAGTCAAAGAAAAGACTTTTTATGTTTTTTTTTATGAAATTCAAGTTATAAATTTTGCTCAAATTGAACCTTACTCCGTATGCATGCAACAAAACTTATTTCGTGCTCTTACAAACACGAACAAAAAAACTTATGAAGATTTAAAGGCACGAACTAACGGGTAATTGAAAAAAAAAACCGAAAAAAAAAATCATATCTCAATTACCGTGATACTTAGGACACAAGGGTCTAAGGGTGAAAAAATTAGCAAATGACACATCCAATCCCAATAGAAACACACACACACGCATACGTATATATGTGTAAATCCGTATTTGAACAGGATACAACGCGACAAGTATGTTCCGCCTAGCCGAGAGTTTCTTCATATCCGTAAACTTGAGCGCGATGCCGGAGCTCTTTTGGAATAATTCGATACTGGTGAAGCAGCAAGACGTCGAGATGATATGTCACGCGGGTGCCTGGGACTTTTACGACGGCGATGACTTTCGCATAAAGCAATGTACGCGAGTGAACATGGCAGATTTGGAAACGGCCCATCACGAGATGGGACACGTGCAGTATTACCTCCAGTACAAGAATCAGCCGACGGTCTACAAGGAGGGAGCAAATCCGGGATTTCACGAAGCGGTGGGAGACACGATATCGCTTAGCGCCTCAACCCCGGGACACCTCAAGAATCTCGGCCTCTCGGATCAAGTGTTCACGGACGAGGAGGCCGTGCTCAATCATCTGTACTTCGTTGGTCTTGACAAAATTGCCTTTCTCCCGTTCGCTTATATGATGGACAAATGGCGATGGGCCGTTTTTCAAGGCCGAATAACGCCCGACACGTACAATTGTAATTGGTAAGCGACACGGCCCATCCAATTGGAGATCACCTTGTATTTGCTTTTTTTTTTTCCCCTGGAAGAATTATTTTCCTCAGCAATTGATTGAATTTACTTCCGAATGAATTTTCATTGATTCAACGTGAAATGGATTTGTAATACAATTTTTTTTTTTACATTAAATTGATTTGCAAATTGATCAATTAAATTGCAATTTAGTAAATTGAAAATATATGTTTATATACATTTTTTTTTGGTATCATTTTGATAAAATTTTCCATTCAATAATAAAAGTGTATTAACCCGTTCGTAGGTGGTCACTAGCCGAGGAGTATCAGGGCATAGAGCCGCCGGTGGATCGTTCCGAGGACGACTTCGATCCGGGCTCCAAGTATCACATAATCGCCGACGTCGAGTACATAAGATACTACGTCAGCTTCGTGATACAGTTCCAATTTCACAAGGCTCTTTGCACGGAGGCCGGCCAGTACGATCCGTCCAATCCGCAGAGCAAACCTCTCAGCCAGTGCAACATTTACGGCAGTCAAAGAGCCGGTGCTCTCTTCAAGTAAGCCTGAAACCGATAAATGACAAAAAAAGAAACAGCAAAAGTAAAATATCTAGAGAAAAATAAGAATAAACAGAATAATTTTTGAAAAATTCCTCAGTTGATTGGCGTAACGTTTCTCTATTTTATCGCAGATCCATGCTCGAGCTGGGCTCGTCGAGGCCGTGGCAGGACGCGATGGAAAAAATCACCGGTCAGCGAAGAATGGACAGCAGCGGCCTCCTCGAATACTTCACGCCCCTGGCTGAATGGTTGAAGCTAGAGAACGAGAGGACCAACGAGTACATAGGATGGAAACCGAGCAAACGAAGTAAGTTTCGCCGAAATGACAGAGGTCGCTTCCTTGAGATACCTTATTTTCCAACTGAAGATATCGAAAAGTATCCAAAAATCTTCGTATTGGTGGAAATCCCGGATGACGCGGATGCACTAGTTTTCGTCTTTGAAGTAGTAGTCTCGCCAACGCGTTTTTCTATATTTTTTTTTAACAGATTTTCTACAGATTAAAAAAAAAATTCTCAATTACAGAGGAACATATGACGAAGTGGGTAAAAAAAAATTATGAATTTTGACCGTCTCGTTTCGGAGATACAGCGATTTAAATTAAGGGGAGAAAACCCTTTAGACGCCCGAAAATGAGCCATTTTTTGTGAATTTTTTTTCAGGGTGATGAAATAATCGCATCATTTTCAAATTTTAATGTGATTTTATTATAGGTTTAAAGAGCTCAAAAACATTTTTTTTTACGAAAGAAAATGGCGACGTTATAGCCTTTTCCCCCAGGCGTCTGTCCTGTGCTATCAAAAAATGCTCCATTTTTCACGCTTTTCAAGGATGCAGTGGCGAATGTGCAGTTTATCGGTTGCCATTGTTCTTGCTACTTTATTTTAAGGCTGTGATGCTCGCCCAATAAATTCGTACAGCGTCTTGAACAGGGCTATGCCAATACTTTAAAATCCTAAAAGGACGTTGAAAAATTTAACTTGAAAGAGTATTCCCCAGCCTGCTAGAAAAATCTGTAAAAATTAATTCACACACCTAATACATTGCTCTCTCGCTCCCTCCAAACGCACCAAACCCTCCAAATGTCAATTCTGCCCAAAGTCATCCGAAGATTACGAGCCTCATTCCCGTGCTCTCATCAACATCGATTCATAGCTTTTCCAGTTCGTCCCAAGCGTAGAAACCCAACCCAATAAAGTCTCATACCGCCTTTCTCTTCAAGCTTGCAGGGGCAAGGTCGAGGCAGCCGGAAGCAACGCCACCCTCGTCAATTAGTTTGCTCCACTGCACTTCCGCTGCCGCCGTCCCCGACTAGAACTACGATAATCCGGGGACCGAACAATCCTTCATCCCATCGTAACACGACATCTACATGAAAAACTCAAAACGCACGTTAGTGGAACTCCGCGAGGGCGTACTTATCGTTGTAAAACTGTTGTAAAGGTAAAATCGAAAAAAATTATGCCTACGTTAAATAAAAAATGGTGTATTTTTTCGTCCGTAAACGCATCAATCTTCGCCTCATGATCTTCCAACAATTGCATACATTTTGAGGCATCGCATTTATTAAAATAAATTCAAGGGAGATCCGTTACACGAGCACGAGTCGATCGGACGAAAAGTTACTAACGAGCGTGACGACACAGGACGAAAAATTAAAGAAATTGTACCAGCACTATTCACAAATTTGTCATCCCTAAAAAATAACTGGGTACTTTTTTTAAATAAACGAGTTACAATTATTGTAACTAGTAGACTATGAGACTAATTGATGCCTTGCTATTCGGAAATTAATTGGGGAGCGCTGCGCCCTACGAAAAAAGAAAGGACACAATAAGACAAAAATATCGCAAAGGAACTTTATCGATTCGCTGTGAGCGCGCGATTTGTACAAAATTTGCCGTGATACACGAATTTAAGTATCGAGAGGGATACACCCTTGATCCTACACGTCATGCATTCATCTCGCCGTTCAACATCGGATCCGCGAGAAATTGTAAGAGCAAAAAACAGAATTTTTATATTTACGAATATCTGATTTTCGTTTTCCGTCGTCTCTCGTGGGCGCGGCGTTTTCGCGTATTTGGCGATTATTTCGCGTTAATTTGGAAGAACACGAGCACTCGGTAATTTGGATTTGGCACTGGAGTGCGAGAGCGATCCGGCGTGACAAGAGGTGGAGCGAGGAAAGGAAAGCGAAGTTGAGAAATTTGGTGAGCCAGGACGAGATTACTTGGCTCTGCCACGGCCCCGACCGCGTTTCGTCGCTTTCGCGTCAGTCTTGTTCGCCGACGTGGTTTTGTTACCCGCCGTTGCTTTCTTGGCCTGAAACAGAACGAAAAGCGATGAGAGGAGCAAAAAAAAAAATGT
Organism: Ophion ventricosus; assembly: GCA_963932345.1. Lineage (NCBI taxonomy): Eukaryota > Metazoa > Arthropoda > Insecta > Hymenoptera > Ichneumonidae > Ophion > Ophion ventricosus. The sequence continues at coordinate 17,505,031 of OZ010723.1, read as the reverse complement.
CTTCGCGATTTATCAGTTGTCCTCAAGTCATCAAGAATTTTATTCCACGGGCTATTTTTTCTTTTCATAATAATAAAAATCCAACGCTTTTCAACATTGAAATTATGCAAAACCGACGAAAATTGAATTGAAAAAATAAAAATTAAACGAGACTTGACGTTGCGTCGATAAATCGACAAAAATCGGAAAAATAAATTACGTTGCCATGGAGGATTTTTACCTTGATCATTCTGTCGGCGTCCATGTCCTCCTTATCCTCATCGGAATGATTATCGCCTGACTCGTCTCCCTCCATGAAGCCCTCGTCCTGCGAGGCCTGATTGCTCTTCTTCTTTGGCCCGGCGTGAATGACATAGGGCGCAGGTGCCGACGATTTGTTGTATGCCCTCGTGAACGCTGCCTTCACCTTGAGCGACAAAATTAAAGATCGTTTTTGTTTTCACCCCGCTTATCGTTGACAACTCGTGTCAACGAAAAAAACTGAGCGAAAAAAATTACGGAGCATCTCTCTCGCCAAATGGAACGAATAAAATGTGAATAAAAACGAGCAAACCTTGCTGTCGATAGCCTGAAGCGGATCCTGCTGACGTGGCCAGAGGGACACTTCCACCAAGGATTCCAGATCCTCTCTGACAAAAAAAAAAAAAGAAATTAGATTTTATGGTATGTGGCTCGCCATAACGATTAGTTCGCGATTTTTGTTGTTCGGTTTGGGTTCAAATTTATTTCAAAGTTATTAATTATTTAAAATACGAAATTATTCTTATTGTTTATTAAAAATCATTAATATTAATATCTAATATTGTTTATTAAAACTGTTAATATTAATATAATAAATAATAAACAATAAATAATAGTTCATGAATAATAATTAATAAAAATATAATAATCTATAAATTAATATTAATTAATTTATGGATTCTTAATTAATAATATTATTTATTTATTTATTAATAAATAATAATCCATTATTTATTATTCAAAACTCTGATCATTATTTCAAAAAAAAATACTGCAATTGAATTCAAAATTATCATATCATTCATTGATTATTCTAAAATTATTATTATATTATTAATATTCAACTTTTCGAATCGTTGTTTCGAGAGAGTTAATAAACATTAAACAATTACAGAATATACTACAGCAGCGAAGATTAATTGATCAATGAAAACGAATGAACATCGGTTATCGCAGAACAATTACCTCAACAAATGATAATTGTTCATGACACTGAGAGCCTCGTCGATACCGTCGTTCTGACGAAGCGCCAACGGGCGAACGATCGCATCCCTCAGATGGCCCAGATAATCGAGATTGATGGATTCTTTGCTCGCGCCGGTCGCGAGCCTAGAGTGTACGGTGATTTCTTGCAACAGTCTGCAAATAAATTTTGATAAAAATGTGACATCGCACAAAAAAATTGCCACGAGAGACAGAGAGAAAATGAAGAAAAAAAAAAACATTCTTTAATAAATGAGAATGGATGAGAGCAGGAGTCGTATGATTTTTCTCATTACGTACCTGTCGAATTTTCCACGCTTCGAATTGCGGCCGAGCCAGGCGGGAAAATTCGCTTGGGCGTTGAGTCGACCCGACATGAGAGTGCCCGGTATAACGGAGGCAAAGCACGCCTGGGTAGGCAGCAGAGACCACGCACCGTTTCCTCGTATCGCGTTCTCCACAAGATCGGACATCGCCAAACTGTCGGCGCTGCGAGCTACTCGGTCCAGCGTCTCTTCCCTTAACGCAGAAAATGAGTTCGATACCGATTTTTTCATTACGAATCGTATGAACGAATTTATTTTAGCATTTGGGTTTGGGTTTGTGTTTGTTTGTTCGGGTTTAAATTTGGGTTTAGGTTTGTTTAGGTTTAAGTTTGTTTGGGTTCAAGTTTGTTTGGGTTTAGGTTTGTTTTGGTTCAGGTTTGTTTTGGGTTTACGTTTGTCTAGGTTTAGGTTTGTTTGGGTTTACGTTTGTTTGGGTTTAGGTTTTTTTTTGGATTCAAGTTTTTTTGCGTTCACGTTTGTTTGGGTTTAGGTTTGTTTGGGTTTAAGTTTGTTTGTTTGGGTTTTAAGTTTGGGTTCACGTTTGTTGGGGTTCAAGTTTGTTTGGGTTTAGGCTTGTTTGGGTTTAAGTTTGTTTGGGTTACCGTTTGTTTGGGTTTAGGTTTGTTTGGGCTTAGGTTTGTTTGGTTTTAAGTTTGTTTGTTTGCATTTAAGTTTGGGTTTGATGGATGGATGGATGGTGAGAGAGTGGCTCAGTCGAGCACACGCCAATATCGTCAAATTTGACTTAAATTATTATCAAAAGTAGAAAATTAACTTTTCTAACGAGGGGACCTTGCCAGGCACGCAATCGATTTCGGGACGTCCTTTCAGGGTAGTGTAGGGTTCGGTCCCAAGTGTCACCATTCACCCTGGTGGGCCCTCGTTTTCGCGAAATCGAATGCATGGTTGGATTGGAAGCATAAAAGAGAAAACGGTATACTCGGAAATAAACAACTACAACTAATAACTTCATTGTCCGTGAATATGTTGATTTTCAATTAAATACATTTTTTTAACTTCAATCGTGGCAAGAGTATGTGTCAATTGTGTGTAAAATCCCGATCCCCTTATCCCAATACACTCATCAGAAGAAAAAAAAAATACTGAAAATCGACCCGTGGGCCCCAAGCTCACAATGACGAAAAATATTCAAAAATTCAAATAAAACAACAATTGGCCCCAGATAAGATTGCACGTCGGGTAAGTCGAACCGGTAAATATTGATCTACAGAAAAATCGAATGAATCACTTAAAAAAGTAATTTCCAAAAGGAGAACCAAGTGAAATTATTAAATTAAAAATTAAATTAATTTGACCGATGATAAATCGATGCGTACCTTGGTGCGTTGGGTGTCACGGATAGATAATTCTCTTGAACGAAAAGACCGGCAATGTTGTAATCGTGAAAGAACAAATCGCTCTTGTCGTGTATACTCATGCTCTTGTGTTCATCAGCGCTGAAAACTTTGCGTATAACGTCCCAAGGTCCAAGTCTGAGGTCCTTCTTGGCCTGGCGAGTTTTCGGATCTTCGGCATTGCCCGAGGTACTCGCGCCAAGCATCGCCAGCTGATTGATCACTTGTCGAACGTCCTGATTGGTCGACATTATCAAACGATCGATCTCCTCGGTCGTTACGTTTATGTTCTCTTTGTGACAGAGCGATTTCATTGCTCCCTGCAACGACGAATTAATTTATCGGGATATCTCATTGCCCGCACGTATGAAAAGTCAAAACGAAAAGCTCACTCTTATCTGTTCGACCCTGGGTTTTTGGAAGCGCAGGTCAAACGTGTAATTCGAGAGTGTTCGCATTTTCGGATGTTGACGATCGTTGCAGATACAAATTATCGGGATTTCCGAGTTCTTTATGAGTGTTATTAGTTCTTGAAGACCACCGCGATCCTCGTTGCCCGCCATTCCGTCCACCTCGTCCATCAGTAATACGTGCTTCGTCGATAGTTTGCTAGCCGGGCGATCTGTGAAATTCCAAGCTCACTTATAGCCAAACTTCCCTCGCAATAATGGAATAAATATTGATAAATAAATATATACCTGTAAAATATCCCGTTACGGTATTGTTCGTCAAGATTCCCGAGATTTCTTGCTTCAGCAATGTTTTGCTCCTCGTATCGGAGGCATTGAATTCGAGGAGATCGAGGCCGAGCTCCGAGCAAACTACCTCAGCCGTGGTTGTTTTGCCGACCCCTGGTGGACCCGAGAGCAGGCAAGCCTTGAAGAAAGCTCCGTCGTCGTTTTTTGCGTACAGACCTTTGCAATATCCAAGAAAAAAGAAAATCAATCGTGTATAGGCAAAATCTTACTGACATTCTCAACTCGCATTGTCCTTCTGCACCTTCATTTGTGTTTATATTTTTGATAATGTGAATACGATTATTAAATTATAGCAAAAACGGTGTTTTTTTAATCTTGAAAACATATTTCACATTTACGATACGCACCGAAAATTCGTTCCTCTATAATACGATTATTTATATAGCAAATTAATCTCACCCGGTCTGGCGATTTTCGCGCTTCCATGTTGATTCTTGTGCCAATTGCTTAACCAGGTGTGAAGCTTCTTCGCGTTGCTCTTGTCACCGTGTTGCCCGATTATCTTGCTCATGGATTTTGGCCTGTATTTTTCGACCAATGCCATCTGCTGGTCGCCATGGGACTGCTATCGCATAGAACACACATATTTACATGTGTACATTTATTTCAATAATATAACTTTCATTTATTTATTATTTAAATCGTTTTCGGGACGTCCTTTCAGGTTAGTGTAGGGTTCGGTCAGTAAAACCTCACCCACGCGGGTCCTGTCCATTGCCCGTCTCGTTTCGTTTGCCAGTCACTACGTCTCTTCGGTTTACATGTCATGTCCCCTCATTCATACTCCAGACATCCATCATCTTAAATTATTACATGAATAAATTGAAATTATATCATAAAAATGTATATATATATATATATCATTTATATTTTAATGTTTACGTCCGATCCATAGAAATTGAGTAATCTCCAAAATTTGCAATATTTACAAATACACTGAAGATTAAGGGGCCAGTCCACTTTGAAGATTTCAAAAAATCGACTTTTTTTTTTTACTGTTTTCGAAAGTACATACATTCAGAAATGTGTCAATATTGTGTCAATATTGCCGATTGAGTTTAGGCAAGAGTTTTTCATAGTATAAACTTCAAACGCATTTTTCTCGAAACGTTTTCAAAATCTAGCTCCATCGTATCTCTAAAACTAATAAACCGATTCTCTTGAAATTTGAAGCACATATTGTAAACATGATTCGCAACAAGATGACCCTCGATGGTTTTAAAATTTTGATTTTTACTCTTTTTTTTTGCGAAAAACTGCGAAAAAAAACGCGTTTTTTTTTACTTTTTTCGTTTTTCATCTGCCATTTTATTATTTTTTGATAAAACTTTATATCCGAGGGTCATTTTGTAGATGGTGTCATACTGAATCTAATGGACTTTGATTTTTTTGTTTCAGACAAGCCATTGCCGAGTTGTGATGGAGCTACCTAGCCCACCTATTTTTGAGGGGTTACGTTAAACTATAGTTTTTGTACTTAAAAATGAATAAAAATGAATAAAATTTTTTTTTTAAATGTATTTCAAGACTTTATTTATCAAGCCCGGCAACTTTTATATTCATATCTTTTATAAAATCCTCAAAAAAAAAAAATCGCGAAAATAGCCTTTTTTTCGTGGCTCCAAAGTGGACTGGCCCCTTAAGCGAATAAATACCTGCGAAGTATCAGGAGCACTCGCGGAATCTTTGCTCTGCGAATAGTCACTTTTGGATGTGCTCGGTTGTTCCTCGTTGCGCCTCGGAGACGGTGATTTCTCATCTTTCAGTGTGCAAACTTTTTTGGGACTCGGACTCCTCGCGATCAGGTCGGGCGATCTCGATCTCTTTCGGGCTTTCGACGCGTTGCGCGGCTGAACGACAGCGGACGCTTTTCCCGCTGGTCTCGTTCTGATGAGGTTCAGGAGCTCGTCCTCGGATATTTTCTTTGTTCCGAGAGTGTTAGCCTAGAACGAAGAGAGATAGGGAGCGCGTTTGAAGGATGTTATTGAGGAGGCGAAGACTGAGAGGACGAATAGAAAATGAAATAGTACTTTTTCGAGCTTCGAGGCACCTGCCTCGTCACCGACCACCAGGTAGTCGGTCTTCTTCGACAACGACTTGACTGTACGGCCACCGTACTTCTGTATCAATTCCTCAGCCTCGTCGCGCTCGAGCGAGTCCAATACGCCGGTCAGAAGAAACGTGAGACTGGCCAAGCAATTGCTGGCACCCTGAAACATCGAAGAGCCTCGTGAAGGATGGAAAAAAAAACGCTTACGATGCCTTCCTCGTCACTTTTCTTTCGCCTCGGAGCGAATCAAAGCAACGAGGGAACGGTTGGATTTAAAAGTACGAACTTCCGGTATCGGTTTAGAGCCGGGATTTCGTGCGCCACCGCGTTGCAAATAATTCGCGTACAGGACCGCGCGTTGTTTCTTCTTCTCGATTGCCTCTTCGTATACATCGGCAACGGGCTCGTTCATTGGTTTGTTCTTCTTCGTATTTTCGTGTCTCTCGACCACGACTTGGCTCGCTTTCTTCGTTCCCTTCAACACGCCAAAATTCAACTTGCCCTTTCCATCGTTCGTTTCCTTCGCGTCCGGCGTCGCGGTCTTGCTCGTTTTTGCCTTTTGGCCGTTTGCATCTTCACGCCCGGACTTGGCTACGCTCGGCTTTCCCTCGTCTTGAAATCCGAGAAATTTCGGATGAAAAAATGGTTTTTTTTTTTGCAGAAAAAATTAATGAAAATGACACCAGTGCCATAAAAAAAAAAGTCTTCAGACGACTTTTCAAGCTATTTCGATTCTCCGATATCTTCGCGTATCGTACAAAGTGTAATCATTTTTTTCGATCCAAAGAAAATTGGATGAAAAAAAGAAACGCTGAAAATTTCGGTACGTCCGTCTCACCAATGTCGTGGCGTGTCTTCTTCGCGTCCACATCCTCCTTGGACGTCTCAACGTGCTTGCGTTTCCCATTGGCCTTCCTGTCGTCTGGCTTCGAGTTCCCATATTCCGTTTCTATCTGCGAGGTGTCCAATTGGCTCAAGGTTTTCTCGAAATCGTCGTCCTCGTGGAACTCGGCCTCCTGCGTAATCGGATCACCTGTGAGAAACGTCTCATCCTCGCGACATCATTTGAATCGTACGAAACGAGTGGATCGAGTAGAACAGTGCTTCGCATCAATAATTTCTCTTTACGCGCCCCGAAAACCTTGTATACCAAGTATACTAGAAGTTTCGTTAAGGCCTTAGGCCACTCTAGAGGCCAAAAAAAAGGGCATATTTTGTGATTTTTTTTTTTTCAGCGAAACCATAAAATAAATCGGAATTAAAAAATAGGGGTTTTATCATACACGTAATTGACTATACGAAATTATTTTTTCACAGTGATACATGTGAAAATGGCGACTGTGCAGCATTTTTCCGATGACGCCTTTATTTCTGGAAGGTCAACGGCCGGACCAACAGCTCCTATACTTTTTGAGTTATGGTGAGACACTAAACTTTTTTTGATTATGTATAAGAATAGTTATAGGAGTACGTAGGATTTTTTTTATATAGTTTTTTGTCAAAATGATGCATTTCTAAAACAAAAAGTATAAAATGTCATGTGAAAATCGTCATAAAATTGTTTATAAAAAAGGAACTATGCAATATAATTTTTAAAATTCCTACGTAGTGCCTCAGAAAATGTAATTCTAAATATAGAGTTAAAATTTCAAGTGAATCGGTTGAAATTTGGTTGAGTTATGAGTCCGGCCGACTTGAAAAATGTAGTTTTGAGATAAACGCGTTTAAAGTTAGTAGAAAGTCACGACATGAATCAAGAGAGGTTGCGCTAGAATTCGAGAATCGAGTATTTAGAGATTTTTCACACGCATAATCGTTTGGAATATAATTTTATAGGTACTAAGGTACATTTTTAACAAAAAAAAATCGATTTTTGGAAAATCCTAGGGTGGCCGAAGTCCTTAATAGTCCGAAAACCGAACGGTTCGAGCTCAAAATTCACATCTTTACTAAACTAAAACATTAAACAATATTTTTATGTACAACATATGTCATTTAAAAAAAAAAAAAATCGGAAAGATTATCGGATTTTATGGAAGAACAAAAAAAATCATGAAAATCAGCATCTTAAATTAATCTCTCGGCGAGATGAATTTCCGCTTACTAAAAGTATTTGGATTGCGGTGTCAAAACTTCTTAAATAATAACTGCATTGTTTATCAATATTATCTATACATGTAAAACTGTTCCTTGACCGACTGACTGACAGACAACGTATACCCTAAACCACTAAAGATAGAAACATGAAATTTGGTACATGTGTTCCTTAGAAGGTGTAAAGGTGCTCTAAGAAAGGATTTTTCGAAAATCACCTCTTAAGGCAATGAAAGGATGTGTAAAAGTTTGTGTAAAAAAATGTATTCCGTGCGTGTATAAACTTGAAACGTGGTATAAATATTCTTCAAAACAAATAATAAAATGCATACTTTAGGATGTTTTAAAACAATCTCCAATAAGGGATGCAACTGGTAATGGAGTTTCTATCCGCCGAATTCCACACGGGCGAAGCCGCGGGTGGAAGCTAGTTCGATATCAAAAATAAAAACTTGTCAAAACTATGTACGAATTGTGTCTAAAATGGTGACCCTGTGTCGATACTTCCGTCAGACGAAAATGCTTTAAAAAAATAGACCAAAACGGACCTTTTTCAGAAGTTTCTTCGCCACGCTGGTAGAGTTGACTCTCTTAGCGGGTTTGCTACCAAAGATATCGTGCAGCGACACAGCTTTGAGGTTCTCGCTCTTCTCGGCCTCGCCGTCCGTCTTTTTCTGGCTACTTTTCTTAGGAGCAGGCGTATCGTCCTCCGAGTCGCTCAATATTACAGATTTCTTCGGTTTCTTGACAGCCTGCGACAAAAGCTCGATGAGCAACCAAGCAACTCCGACATTTTAGAAGATAGGAGAACAAACTTTGGATTTGCTCGTAGCGGCGTTGACATCGTCCTCGTCGCCGGACGAAAGAATCGTGGAGGCTTTGGGTTTCGGTTTTTTCGTCTCGCCCCTCGGCGACACGCTGAAGAACGATCTTATGTCCTGCAATCGAAATTCTATTCGTTACTCGATACGTCAGGTTGAAATTTTTTCCTGTGTCTCTGTGCGATCGACGCTGACATAACCTACCCGTGGCATATTTTTTCCTTTCGCGACGCAACTGCGACGATCAACGCGCAAAACGTGTCCGCGAGAAAATATCCGTTCAAGCGTGCGATCGAGTCTTGTTTTTTTTTTTTTTTTTTTCCACCGGCTTGATTTCGCGAACGCAACGTCAAACGCGCATTAATCGTATATCTTCGCAAAGAAATGGCGCGCGTGTTTATTTTCACGTCCCGCGTAAAATTCAATCAAATTCATCCGCGTACAGTCGTAGGAAAAAATTTCTCCGTGTTGAAAAAAACTTGTTTTTTCCATCCATCTCCATCGGAGATGAGCGCGATGCTCACAAATGCTGAAAGCGTCTAAGCGCCCAATTCAAATGCGCTCTGCGTCGCGTTTCAAAACGTTTTTGCCACGTGCCGAGATGCAAATAAGCGAGTAAAACGTGTGTATAATCGGGCTTGTGATAGACGAAAAATGAGCACCGACGAGACTCGTCACGTGCGACATAACCTAGAAACAAAATTCGCGACAATTTTGCAAGATCGTTGCGCGATAGTCTCGAGAAGCGTGACCTAACCTCAAAATGGTCAAGGAACAGTACAGGGAAACCGACGTAGCGAGAAAAATGTACGTTTATATCGTGTCACGAGTGATCGAGTACGGACGCACCGAGACGAGGATCGATCTCGGAATACTAAAGAATTTTGAGCAAAAGTTTCTCAGCCGTAGACTTCCTAACCTCAAAATGAATCGTACGCGATTGCCGTCGAGTACTTTACCAACAATCGAATTCTTTCAGATCGCATGTTTCCTTCGGAGTGGACAGTCGCCACAACATGGAGCGTCAGGCGCACATCCATGTTGTGGCGAAAAATCTCTACAGTCAGGACAGCCAGCACACTCCGGTACAATTCGGAGTACTCGACAAACGAATGGTAGGCAAAAGTGTACTTCACGTATTCTCGAAACTCCGTGCTTGAGCGGACCTCTTAAAAATTTGCGTTCTATCGTCTCGCTGTTGCAGGGCACTTGTTCCAACGCGAGTCCCTGCGCCACCTGCGGCAAGTCACTCAGCGAGTGCATCGGCCACTACGGCTACATAGACCTGGAGCTGCCGGTCTTTCACGTCGGATACTTCAGATCGGTGATAGGAATTTTGCAGACGATATGCAAGGTGCGCTCTCTCTCTCTCTCTCTCTCTCTCTCTCTCTCTCTCTCTCTCTCTCTCTCTCTCTCTTGCTCGCTTGACTCAAAAAGAAAGGAAAAAAAAACGGAGCACTTTCCGTTGCAGAAATGTTCTCACGTGATGTTACCGCCGAACGACAAGAAGGCTTACCTAATGCGCGTCCTCAACCCTAATCTCGGATATCTCAGTCGCAAAGCGTTGCGCAAGCAGATCCTCGAGAAAGCCAAGAAGACGACGACCTGTCAGCATTGCGGCGATCTCAACGGTACCGTCAAGAAGGCAGGCCTCCTAAAGATCGTTCACGAGAAGTACAAAACCAAGAAGAAGACCGATCCAATAGTGCTGGAAAAATTGTCCGAGTACAGCAGCGTTATCGAAAAGAACAAAGAGCTCGAGAGCATCATTCAGAGCGGATTGATCCACGTTCTCAATCCTTTGGAGGTATGGGAGAATAAAAAAATAACTAATTTCGAATGCGTTTTTAAAGTTAATTCGGCGCGAGGAATTTTTAACCATTTTTTTTGCGACCATTTTTGTATAGCATAGATTACGGTAGAAACTCGATTACCCGAATCAATTAGAATTGAAGATGGTTCGGATAAGCGAAACGCAATTTTTTTTCCCAAGGGATAATATACGACAGAAATAAATATACAATCTATATAAAATAGTACATTGTCATGGTTTTTACGCATATGGAAAGCAGGAAAAACTAGGAAAATTCTGGGAATTCCTTCCCTCATAGAATAATCTATATTATTAAACCTCAAAGATTTTAAACGGATAAGATTAAGTTGGTCTGTTTATCTATGACTTTTCTGATTTCGCAAAATTAAATTAACGCAGAACTCTTTTTTTAATGAATTTATTTTTCGAAAAAAATATGAAGTTATAGTTATTACCCGTGACGTTCTCCCCGTAGAATTTATGACGCTGTGGAAGTATAAATATTTGATTTTTTTTCAGAGTTTTTCCTTGTAAACAATTATTTTTGTTTTTTTTTTAATTGGACGGCACCAATATTATCAGGCCCGTGGGCGAACTTACGCGTGAGCAATTTACGTAAAAATGACCGTGGGAGAAACGATCTTCCCTCAAATCTAACGCACGAGCAAAAATACGCTGTGCGTTGTCTGTCTGTCAGTCAGTTAGTCTGTCGGTCACGGAACAGTTTTATATATTGGGTGAAGTAAAAAGTTCTGAGCGTTTTCCGCTAGATGTTTTTAGTGAGCCATATCTCACGATGTATACGTCGCATCGGCTCATATACGGCGATTTAAAGGTGACGCTTAAAAAAAAGTTCTTTGACAGTTTTGTGTTTGGTGAAGCCAGTTGCGTGTTACAGCGTTCCAAAATGGAGGTAAAAAAAGCGAAAATTCGATACATTCTTCAGTACCACTACGACCAAGGTGAAAAGGCGGAGCAGGCGGCGAAAAAAATTTGTGCTGTTTATGGAGCCAATACAGTATCGAATGCAACAGCAAAGCGATGGTTCCAACGATTCCGTTCTGGTAATATGGACGTCGAAGATGAGGCACGCTCTGGTAGGCCAATCGTCGAAAATGTCAATAAAATCATGGAAATCGTCGAGTCGGACCGGCATGTGAGCAATTATTCCATTGCCCAGGAACTGAAGATTAGCCAGAAAACCGTTGGGAACCATTTGCATAAGGCTGGTCTCAAGAAGAAGCTCGATGTATGGGTGCCACACGAATTGACGCAAAAGAACCATTTCGACCGAATTGATGCCTGCGATTCTTTGCTGAAACGTAACGAAATCGGCCCATTTTTTAAGCGGATGGTGACTGGCGATGAAAAATGGGTCACATACGAGAACAACAGCCGAAAAAGATCGTGGTCCAATCGCGGTGAGCCGGCCCAAACGATCGGCAAGCCCGGATTAACGGCCAAGAAGGTTTTGCTGTGTGTTTGGTGGTATTGGAAGGGAATCATCCACCATGAGCTCCTCCCATCCGGCCAAACACTCAATTCGGACCTCTACTGTCAACAAGTGACCAGATTGAAGCAGGCGATCGACCAGAAGCGGCCAGAATTGGCCAATAGGAAGAGTGTTGTGTTCCATCAAGACAACTCCAGGCCGCACACATCTTTAACGACGCGCCAGAAGCTCCGAGAGCTTGGATGGGCGGTTCTATCGCACCCGCCGTAGAGTCCAGACCTGGCACCAAGCGATTATCACCTTTTCAAGCTTTTGCAACATTTTCTTGATGGTACAAAACTGGCCTCGAGAGAGGCTTGTGAAAATGAGCTGGTCAAGTTTTTTTTACCAATAGGAACGAGGACTTCTTCAATCGCGGAATTATGAAATTGCCTTGAAAATGGACAAAAGTTATCGAACAAAACGGCGCATATTTGATCTAAATCGGATAATCCTATTTTAATTTCATCGTCGAAATAAAGCGAAAAAAAACGCTCGGAACTTTTTACTTCACCTAATATATAGTTAAGGGATAGTTTCCTTCTTAAACTACTACTATTTTTGCCCTTTCGCATATATCCCATACCGCGTTCATCCCTCTTCGTATTTTTCTCCCTATTACTTTCGCGTGTTTCTCAAAAGTATTCCCCGTTGACAACCACATTCGCCAATGTTTATTATTTTAACATCACAGTATAACAATAATAGATAGATTTGTGATACGCACCGCTCTTGATCGTCTGTGAAAATTCTTACTGCGTGAATCTCAGGTACAAGGTATCCTGGAGCGTATACCAGCAGCGGACGTGCCGCTGCTGTTGATGAATCCGAATTGCGCGCTTCCCAAGGATCTGATACTAACGAGGATCCCGGTACCGCCTATATGCATCAGACCGAGCGTGGTGTCGGATCTAAAGGCGGGTACGAACGAGGACAATCTTACGATGAAACTCTCCGAGATAGTGTTCATCAACGACGTGATACAGAAGCACAGGCAGAGCGGGGCCAAAGTTCAGATGTACAACGAAGACTGGGAATTCCTGCAGCTACATTGCGCGCTCTACATAAACAGTGAGATGTCGGGCATACCGCACAATATGATGGTGAATGCTGTCAGTGATGTTATACCATTGACGATGACGATCTTTCGTATCGAAAGAACGTAACGTTAACACGATTGTTTGCAGCCAAAAAAATCGGGTCGAGGTTTGGTACAGAGATTGAAGGGTAAGCAGGGTCGTTTTCGCGGCAATTTGTCGGGTAAGCGCGTCGACTTCTCCAGCAGAACTGTAATATCACCGGATCCGAATCTTCGAATCGAGCAGGTCGGTGGGTCCTTGAGTATCGATAGTTCGCGTTGGCGAGGCCAGACAGACGGGTTGGCACGGCCTAATAAATAAATAATTTAATAGAATTTGAACCATTTCTTTCGTCGTAATTTCGTCATTTCTTTAAAAAGTAACTATTTCATTACGTAAATTAAATAGATATTCAATCAATTGGTAACATTGCGTCATTTGTCCCGAAATTCCTTAAGATAACAGTCTCGCCACAGTGACGTTGAAAAGTTTATTCTCCGCTCAATCGATGAAAGCTTCGAAATATTGCCAAATATCCTTACAATGTAGATTGTACATTAGGGTGGTCCAAATTTGAGCTCTATTTTTTTTTTTCCTTTTTCTCACCAACCAATTATCTTCGTTGAAAGAAAGAAAAAAAATTATCGCGGAAGCTGCGAGCGGTTAAAAAATATTTAGACGTAGCTCCGATTTTTATTCCAAAGCTACGATTTTTATTTCAAAGATATCGGGAAAAAATATCGAATCGCTTATTTGCTTTGCATCAGGTCGGTGTACCGATTCACGTTGCGAAGATTCTCACTTATCCGGAGCGTGTAAACTCGTCCAACATAGAGTTGATGAGAACACTCATACGTAACGGGCCCGAGGTACATCCGGGAGCGAATTTCGTTCAGCAGGGAAAAACGCAATTCAAGAAGTTCCTGCGCTACGGTAATCGGCAGAAAATAGCGCAAGACTTGCAGGTATGTCTCCGAGATACGTATCGATAATCCGCTCGTTCATTCCAACGTCGAATCAAATGCACGTTTTTTTTTTTTTTTGCAGTACGGTGACATAGTCGAGCGCCACTTGAGAGACGACGACGTGGTACTCTTCAATCGACAGCCCTCACTACACAAGCTTAGTATAATGGCGCACAAGGCGAAGGTCCTCGAGCATCGAACTTTCCGGTTCAACGAGTGCGTCTGCACTCCTTACAATGCTGACTTCGACGGTGACGAGATGAATCTTCATCTGCCGCAAACCGAGGAAGCCAGGGCTGAGGCATTGGTCCTTATGGGCGTGAGTAACGTTTGACCCGACTGAGGAATTTTCGATGAGCGTGGCCTGAGAAAAAAAATTTATCGATTTAAGCAATTAAAAAAAAAAGATTTTTCGCACCTTCCAATTCAGGTTCCGGCCTTAGCTTCCCCGAGCTTCAATTAACTTCCAGTACAATTAATTTCCAGTACTCCCTCAATTTATCCACTCGAATTTTCCCTGAGCCAAATAGATCTCAGGATCAATTCCCAAAGACGAACGCTGTCATTTTTCCCAATTCGTAAACGTTTCTGGTGCTAAAAAAAAACGACAAAAGGAGTCTCATCGAACACGCCCGAATTGCAGAACAAATCGAATCTGGTGACGCCGCGAAACGGAGAGCTGCTGATAGCCGCGACGCAGGACTTCATAACGGGTGGTTACCTCCTGACGCAAAAGGACACGTTTCTGAACAAATCGCAGGCCTGCCAGTTGGCGAGTTGTCTATTGGCGGGTCCGGACTCGGGCATGAGCATAGATCTTCCACGAGCGGCGATACTCAAGCCTACCGAGCTGTGGACCGGCAAGCAAATATTCAGCCTGATACTCCGTCCCAACCGGTATTGCCGTATAAGAGCCAACCTGAAGACGAAGGGAAAGGCTTACTCGCGCGACGAGGAATTGTGCTTCAACGATTCTTGTACGTATCCGCCCCCCCCCCTGTCCGTACACGGAGAGAATTAAATGTTAAAAATTACCGTGCAGTAACGGTAACCAGATGACAACCCTGAAACTTCGCTTATTATTACTGAGTAAAACACAGATTTTCACGAAAATAAAATAAAATTACTTCTTCAGATAGAAATTTTTACCAGATTTTCTAGTAAATTTTCATGTGTAACAAAATACGCAAAACTTAAATTTAAAAAATATATAATATCAGCAAAATTTTACTGTGCATTTTATTATTTTATGCCTTTCAAAAATGTCTATAAAAAACGTATCGTCTTTATAACAGTTATTTTAAGATTTATTATAAAATTTAATGAGTGTCATAGGAAAATGTATTGTGCTCTCGGTAAAAATTATCGTGCGCGCTAACCTTCTTGTATAGTAAAATTTTAGCTACGTATTTGAAATTTTCTGTAACGTGAGTTAAAAAAAAAACTTGCCGCATACGAATTATTATGCTTTTCTCACTTGTCACCACATTGAAATATATCACGGTAATTTTTACCGTGTAATTCACGACAAAAATTACATTTTAATTCTCTCCGTGTAACAACAAAAGTGTGAAGCCTCCGTGAAATATTTTTTTTTCAGTTGTCGTTATACGAAACTCAGAGTTGATAGCCGGCTCGATGGACAAATCGACGCTGGGCTCGGGCTCGAAGCAAAACATTTTCTACGTGTTGCTTCGTGACTGGGGCGAGGACGCGGCAACGATAGCGATGTGGCGTCTGGCCAGGATGGCCAGTTATTTTCTCATGAACAGGGGATTTTCCATTGGCATCGGTGACGTCACACCCGGCCAGGGACTCCTTCGGGCGAAGCGGGATCTTCTCGACGCGAGGTGAGACCCGGATGAACTTCGATCTTGATAAAATTATTAGAATGAAAAGTATCCTATGTCTTAACGCAGGCCATAAGCTATCTACGTGTTAAATTTCATTGAAATCGATCAAGCCGTTTTGGCGTGATTGAGTAACAAACAGACAGAAAGTCAGATTTATAATATTAGGCTAGTTAGTTATAATATCAGTAACATGAAAAAAAAAAAATTCCTATTCCTTGCCTTCAAAATCCTTGAATATCATGAAATTTCAGTTCTGATCAAAATTAGACACCCTGCTGGTAATTTTCACTATCGATTTCTCGTCCAATTGTTCAATTTTGTGGCTTCCAGTTACGCAAAATGCGAGGAGTACATAAGACAACAGGCGGAGGGACGATTGGTACTGCAGCCCGGTTGCTCCGAGGAGGAGACCCTCGAGGCGATGATCCTCAAAGAATTGTCGATAATTCGTGATCACGCGGGTAAAGCTTGCCTGAAAGAACTTCATCCGAGTAACAGTCCCCTCGTCATGGCTTTGTCCGGAAGCAAGGGAAGCTTCATCAATATATCACAGATGATCGGTAATAACTCCGATCTAAATCCAACCGAATTCCAAAATTGATTCAATTATTCCCCAGGGAATATCAACAATTGGCCGAGATTTAATTTTCAATTAGAATTCTGCCAGATTGAATTGCTCGACTTCCGGTTACAGCTTGCGTGGGCCAACAAGCTATAAGCGGTCACCGTGTGCCAAACGGTTTCGAGGATCGTGCCCTGCCGCACTTCGATCGACACTCCAAGATCCCAGCGGCCAAAGGTTTCGTCGAAAATTCCTTTTATTCGGGTCTCACGCCAACGGAATTTTTCTTTCACACAATGGGCGGTCGCGAGGGTCTTGTCGATACTGCGGTGAAGACTGCCGAGACTGGTTACATGCAGAGGCGACTTGTCAAGAGTCTCGAAGATTTGTGTCTTCATTACGACATGACCGTGAGAAATTCGGTCGGCGATATCGTTCAAATATTGTACGGCGGTGATGCTCTCGATCCGACCTACATGGAAGGTCAATATCTCTCTCTCGTCACTCCGTAAATTCACGTTCTTTTTCCATCGTGATCATTCGCTCCTGTAAAAAATTCGAAATGTTTTTTTTTTTTAATTTTGTTTGCTTGCAGGCAAAGATTGTCCGGTCGATTACAAAAGGGTGTTGGATCACGTGCGCGCGAAATCGCCGTACAAGGAGGAGGAACCTTTGGACGGTCAGGACGTGATAAAAGCGACCACGGAATTGTTGAACGGTGAAGAATATTCGTGTCTGAGCGATGAGTTCAAACAAGAATTAGCGTGAGTATGAAAAATCTCGGATGTCTCACACGTTGACAACTTCCGGTTGTTCGAGGTACAAAAAAAGAATAAAATTCATATCGACAGGACGTTTTTGAAAACGATATCGCGAAGGATAACGCGCCTCCGTCCGAGTGCATCGAGCAAGTCGCGGGTTTGCTCGCAATTGGAACGTCTGACGGTCTCTCAACTCGTGGAATTCATTCATACGTGCAAAGAGAAGTATATGCGAGCGAAGATCGAACCGGGCACCGCGGTCGGTGCACTAGCGGCTCAGAGTATCGGCGAACCCGGCACGCAAATGACCCTCAAGACCTTTCACTTTGCCGGTGTCGCGTCGATGAACATAACACAGGGCGTGCCGCGAATCAAAGAGATCATCAATGCAAATCCGAAAATTAGCACGCCCATTATAACCGCGGCACTCGTAAGTTTCTTTTTCTCACGAATTTCTTCGTTCGTCTATTTTCCATTTATCGTTAAACAATTTTATAAATTATGAAAATTAAGAAAATCCTCAGTGATGTATTCTTGTTCTGATGAGAGAAAAAAAAATGAATAATTTCTTACCGTGCGACGATTCGCGGCGATAGGAAAACGACACGGACGCGGAGTTCGCTCGTCGCGTCAAAGGACGAATCGAGAAAACTACCCTGGGCGAAGTGACCGAGTACATCGAGGAAGTTTATCTGCCCGATGATTGTTTTCTCCTGATCAAGCTTGACATCGACAGGATAAATCTACTCAAGCTCGAGGTTGACGCCAACTCGATTCGTTACTCGTGAGTTTTGAATTTTTTTTTGTTTCGTTTAACGGGTTACCTGGGTTTCGAAGCCAAAAAAAAGCATATTTTATGTATTTTTTTTAAAATATAATATATAAATTATTTTATTCAAAATGTTAAGCACATAAAAGAGCAAGATTTCAACAATATTTGGAAAAAAAATTCATCCAAAAATTTGGGAAATTCAGCCGGTGCGATCTGGTTTCCGGAGACCCCTCAAAAAAAAAAGTGTCCTCGTGGTGGCCAGGATAACTCATGATAGCTTTATCTGAAATTTAAAAAACCAATTTTTTTCTGTTAGTAGATAAGTATAGCTCGTGATTGAACGAAGGATTTTTTAAAAAATTGAAATTTGAATTTTCAGCAGAGTTGTATGCAAAATAGTTCAATTTTTGGTACAATTTACACTACGTATAGCCTTGTAAAATTAATTGTTTGGGTTTGTTTGGGTTTGCTTGGGTTTTTTACAATTGCGTACAATTTACACTACGTATAGCCTTGTAAAATTAGTTGTAAACGAAAAAAAACCTTCGTTCAACCATTAGTCAATGCTATTTTGAAGAAGTGTGCAAAATTTCAATAAGATCGGTGCATTAGTTTTTGAGAAATCGTGTCCACCGACTTCAAAAATAGTGTTTTGAGAAAAATGCGTATACCTGCGTCGCTCCCGGCCGGTCTTTCCTAGACTTTTACTCCGATTGAGTTAAAACTTTGGGAAAATATTCTAGACATATTGTACCATTAGATGATAAAATAAAAAAATGGATTTTTTGTAATTTCCAAACCCACATAACCCCTTAATGTTCGTATCGTAATTTTAATTTACTGTTTTTTTTTTACTTTCCTATCTCTCGCCAGGATATGCACGTCGAA
This sequence comes from Ophion ventricosus, assembly GCA_963932345.1. NCBI lineage: Eukaryota > Metazoa > Arthropoda > Insecta > Hymenoptera > Ichneumonidae > Ophion > Ophion ventricosus. The sequence continues at coordinate 17,486,218 of OZ010723.1, read as the reverse complement.
GTTGAAGCTAAACTCGAAACTCGTGAACGTGCGGGGTGACTCGATAATAACGGTGAATCCGAGCAAATTGAAGCATAGCTTGAATTACGCGTTGACGCAGCTGAAGGAAATGGTGCCGAATGTTGTCATCAAGGTACTTCAAACCACACTCAAGCCATTTATTTTTTTTAAAACAAAAATAGCGAAGTTAAACGAATATTTTCTTCATTCTTCTTTCTTCATTTTCCACAATATATTTGTATTTGTCGTTATACGATGATTTTCTTATTCTTTCCGCTTTCTCCTCTAAAATTTTCTTTTTTAGGCTTTCTAATCCTTTTTTAAAAATATTTTCATCTATTCTATCCAATTCCCTTCTTTCCCTTATCATTTTTATTATGTCTTCTATCCCCATATCCTTTAAAACTTTCTCTAAATTCTTGGCCCACTTTGACGGAATTCCGTTAGCAATTGCCCTTATCTCCTCCATCAAAGAGATTTTTGGCCATCTCGATTCCTCCATCCTCAGCACATCTCTTCTGTACCTTAACGCTCTTTCTCTTATCAAATAGGCCGTAGTTGGCACTCCCAGCTCCCTTCTCCAACTATAGTTTGGTATTGTTTTAATTACTCCTAACGCCATTTTACTTTTTTTTTTCCATAGCGTGCCCTCCACTTCATGATTCTCGTTTGTCTTTTTCAATTTTCAAAAAATCTCACTTAGGGCTTGCCGACGGTCGCCCGCGCGGTAATTCACAACGACGATTCGAGCGGCAAGACGAGATACAAGGTATTCGTCGAGGGTGACAACATGCGCGAGGTTATGGCGACACCCGGAGTTCTGGGCTGCAAAACGACGTCCAACAACACGATCGAGGTGAAGATTTCTTTTTTTCCTTGCCCTCAATTTTCCAAATATTCCTTCGTAGGCCCTTCCGAGCTTGTTCGTAAATAAATAAAACAGCAATGCACCTAGAGTGTAACGAAGAAGCTCGATAAATCAATTCACAGCTCATCAACCAATAAGGTATTCGAAAAATTCGATTACCTGAATATATTGACTGAATTCGAAGGCGTTAAGATTTTTTCTCTTCTCTCAGTTAAATAAATTCTCAAATAACAGTCGATGGATTCTTAGATAAGAAGATAACTGTTAGATAATACATTCATTATTACCAATTGTCCTTCGTCTTTATCCATCCAAGGTCTTCAAGACATTGGGAATCGAAGCGGCGAGAGCGACGATAATGACGGAGATTAAGTTGGTAATGGAGAATCACGGAATGAGCATAGACCGGCGGCATCCGATGTTGGTGGCCGATCTTATGACGAGCAGGGGCGAAGTCCTGGGCATAACGCGTCAGGGCCTCGCCAAGATGAAGGAGTCCGTACTCAATCTTGCCTCGGTAAATATAAAATTCGAAAAACAAAAACATTGCATTTTCTTACATTATTCTTTTTTTACATTGGAATTTTTTTATTTTTACGAACAGTTTGAAAAAACGGCCGATCATCTCTTCGACGCGGCGTATTACGGCCAGAGGGACGCAATATGCGGAGTTTCCGAGTCGATAATTATGGGAATTCCCGTCCCGGTTGGCACAGGAATCTTCAAGCTACTTCACAAATATCCTTTTCTGATACTCGTCATTCGTGTGTGCGTGTGCGTGTGCGTGTGTATGCATGCATATACTAACGGCAAAAAAAGTCTATCGTTTTCAACTTTTCCGTTCCACGGTGGACAATTTGAAAAGTGCACCCGCACACTTTTCTCGCTGATAGTGTACCAGGTGTACAAGTATGAAATGCGGATTTTTTTTTCGAAAAAAACAAACACGTTAAATTCGGAAGAATGATAAAAAGTGCTTTATTCAAAGTATGCTCCATCGCTTGTTATACATTTTTTTCCATCTTTCGGGCAATTTGTGAATATCACGCCAGTAAAAATCTTCCCCTTTTGCTGCGAACCATTAATCGAGCCATTTTTTCACATCTTCGTACGAACCAAAGCGCTGCTCAGCAAGTGCGTGACCCATCGATGCAAACGAGTGGTAATCGAAAGGAGCCAAGTCTGGTGAGTAAGCCGCATGGTGTAGAACTTCCCAGCTGAGTGCTTCGAACGTGTCGCGAACCGGTTTAGCCGTATGCGATGGAGCATTGTCATGAAGAAAAATGACTTTGCGTTGCCTCTTTCGGTATTCTGGCCTTTTTTCAAGCAGCGAACGGTTCAAATCGGTCAATTGTTGTTGGTAACGTTTAGTATTAACCGTTTCCCCAGGTTTTAACAGCTCATAATAGACCACGCCCCTCTGGTCCCACCAAACACAGAGCATCGTCTTTCTGCCAAAGCGATTCGGTCTTCCGATCGATGTGGATGGTGCGCCTGGGTCTACCCATGATTTTTTGCGCTTGGGATTCTCAAAGTAAATCCACTTTTCATCCCCTGTAACTATACGATGCAAAAACGACTTCCTTTTGTACCGAGCGAGCAAAATGTCACATGTGTTTTTGCGCTTTTCCATTTGCCTGTCGTTCAACTCATGTGGTACCCATCTACCGGTCTTCTGAATCTTTCCCATCTCTCGTAGCCGATTGGAAACAGCTTGTTGACTAACGGCCAATTGCTCGGCGAGTTGTTTTTGTGTTTGCGAATCATCTTCGTCCAACAATCCTTGCAATTCCACATCTTCGTATTTTTTTTGGCGCTTTTCCATGTTTCTTGTCTGCAACATCGAATTCACCACTTTTGAAACGCCGAAAGCATCGTTCACACGTATCTTGCGATGGAGCATGTTCACCATAAGCTTCTCGAAGTAATCGGTATGATTCAGCAGCAGTTTTCTTCAAATGAAAACAAAAAATTAATGCTGTCCGCGAATGCTCTTTGTTCGGTATAAATTTCGACATATTGAACACAACAACACAACACTATGCACATACTTTTCCAATTTATCACTCGTGCGCGTCTGACACTTGATGACACAACAAAATGACGCAGTGTCAAATCTTTATAGCACAAACTGCATTGGCGCACCATCTGTTGTCTGAAATCCGCATTTCATACTTGTACACCTGGTATGTCCGCATTCAATGTTTTTTTTTTTCCTTAAAAATTGCTTACATCGGACAAGGACGAACCACAGGAGCGGCGGCTGGTCTTCGACGATCCGCGCTTTCACAAAAAAATTCCAAGGACCTCGAAGAGTTGAAGGAATCGGAATACGTGATGACCAATAAGGAAATGAATTTACGCGTGATGAGGCGCACACGTGAGAGAAAGAGAGCGAAATTAGGACACATTTTTGGGGACATTGTCAATCGACCAATGTTTCGCGATGGCGTCAAACAGACAAGCGGACACTTCATGATATCTGAAAGAAAGAAAAATCCCGACGAACTTTAATTACGTGTTTTTTTCTTTCTTTTATTCTCAATTAATTCCCTATATATATGTACATTTTGCGGTGTTTTTTTTCTTCTTCTCGTGGAAGAGCAGTGGGAAAAATGGAGAAAAGACGAAAAAAATTCATAACAAAAACTAGAGATCAACGAAATAAAGTAAATATAATGTTTAACAAGTACTTTTTTTTTCTGCATTTTTGTTCGCGCAAAGCAAGCGTTTGATCCTCGCGTAACAAAAATATCTTCGTGTTGCGTCGTCTCGTGGAGCGCAAGTGGAGATAAAGTTGGGCAATATTTATATATCATATTTTATATGATACGTATTGTATTATATCATAATTCTTATTTATATATTTTAGGATACGAGCTTTATGTATATGAGTGTGTGTATGTATATATACACAAACACATATATAATGTAAAAGTTATTGGTAAAAAATATATAAATTATAATAATCAAACAAGATATATATATATTATATATATACATTTGAAAATTATTGCGTTCATTTATATTATTTTGATTTTTATTATACACTGGTGGATAGGAGGTCGGGGTTCGGTAACGGTGGTACTTCGAGTTGAGCAGCGTTTTGTGCACGGCCGATACTCGGAGTTATAACCGTCTAGCCGTGCACCGGCTGGCGTATCAGCCAGTCATCGGAAATACTTCTGAGACTTTGGTGTAGATACTTGAGTAAAGAACGTTTGTGCACCAGTCAGGAGAATATGGGGCCGTCTATAGCGGTACGGGGTTCACAGTTTCCCCGTACCTTTGGCAAATGCGGTATAGCCCAAAATGGGTGTGGATGCAACGGAGTCAGCTTAGAGGGAAGCACCGGCAGAAAGTGATAGGAAAAGCTTCAACTGGGGGAACGGTTAACGCGTAAAAACCCGCAAGGGTATACGTTGGAACTCAGAATATATATAGAGGGTGGTCCAACAGTTGTGTCAAAAGAAGTCAGGAGGTAACCAAGATAATTGCCAACCAAAAAGGTCGTAGGCGCAGATTGATCCGTTTCTCAACGATTCCAAAGCTCCAATATTGGAATATTTTCCAAATTCCAATATTTTTGGAATATTTTTTCAAATTCCAATATTTTTGGAATATTTTCCAAATTCCACTATTTTTTGTAAATTTTCCAAATTCCAATATTTTTAGAATATTTTCCAAATTCCGGGTTCCGCTACCGTACGCACTTTATTGATATATTGTCGACATATCGATTAGCTTTTTTTCCTGATTTTTTCTTCTCCAATGTGCGTTCCCATTTCATGGGATCTCTTTATTTGCATCGCTCTCTCATATCCTCCTCTCAGCATGCTTGACAAACAAAACGGAAGAGAGCAAGCTCCGTTAGCTCCGAAGCTTCCGGTTGGCTCGGATTTTTTCGAAGGAGCCATGGAGTATGAATTTTTTTTTCTTCTCGTTCCAAATATTACGTTTGACGAATATTCGGAGGGGCGTTATAACGCCGTGTTAAAAAAGTCATTTGATCTTAAAAAGTCTACAGATGAAAGGACACGAGGCTAAATTTTGTGCGATTCGGTGGAAATTTCTTTGAGAAATTCCGTGAACAAACGATCCTTCTCCAATTTCTCCGGCGTGAGCAGTAGAATGGCTGTTTTGTAGACGTGAAGAATATCGTATGGCTTGGGCTCCTCCCTCGTGATCTCGACGAAGAAGCTCTTGAGTCGGGCGACCGAAACGTCGTAGACGTTGATCGACTCGCGCTGGCAATAATCCCACCAGAGTTTTATTGGCTTTTGATAGCGCTTTACCGCGCCCGCGTTGCACGGCCATGACAACAAGAGCTCCTCGTGGACACCGTGAAGGGCGCGTGCCTGCTTGAGAATTTCAACGATGCCCGGAAATACGTCCGGTCCTTCCCGCTGCAACGATACAAAATTCGATGCTTTTTTTTTCCTCCTCTACGACACACAATCGCATGTACGTTTACAACAACAACAAAAATGCCATCTATCGGATTCGGCGGGACAGACGAAGTGGGTGGAAAAGAGAAGGGTGGAAAATAAGAATGGCATTAAATTCTTGCGGGTGCATGTTGCAATTGCAACCGGAAGTTGGGGGAGTTGATACAAGTTGGCGCAACGAAGTACTTCGAGAGGGATTTTTCGGAAAAAAATGTTTCGAACAAAAGTTTTACAGTTTGGGGGAGGCGGGGGGGGGGGGGGGGATTATAATGTTGGATATTATTTTATTGGTGGCAATTTTTAAGGTTGTTTCAAGGTCACCTATACGTTTTTAATCGAGAGGCACAGTTTTTTTTATTTGAAAATAATTTTTTGCGTAACAAAATGGTTTGCTTTTGTCTGAAACTTTGTTTTCTTTGACGTGAATTTTTCAAGATATTTTAAAATATTTCATATATGTTAATAATATATTTTATAATATTAATATAATATAATACAATATTATAATATAATATAATATTATATTATAACGGAACATAATAATATTATATTATATATTATAATAGAATATAATAATATTATATAATATGATATAATATTAATATTGTATTATATTATAATTGTATCATACAATATAACATAATATAATATAATATTATATATTATAATATAATATTATATAATATAATATAACATTATATATTATAATATAATATATATATATTATAATATATAATTTTATATTATATTATATTATATTATATGTTATATGATATAATATTAATATAATAATATTATTATACAATATATAATTATATAATATATAACTTATTATATAATTTTTTTTCAATATATCGTTAATACTTCGTACCATTTATTACAATTTGGATAAATATTCGAGATATCGTAAGTATTTCAATACTTCAAATTAATTTTTAAAAAAGTCTACCTTTTTCTTCATCCGGTACTCTTCGTCGGTGATGCCGCACAACAGTCTTTTGACCCTCTGGGACGTGGTCTCCTCGTCTGCAGATTCGAAGCTCAACGAATCCCTCGTAGTCGAATTGTTCCCGACGTGTCGCGGTTCGCGGGGATCTCCGCTTCGGCTCGACGACCTCAATTCTCTGCGACTCGTGTATTCATTGGTCGTTTCCACCAGCTGGCCGTGTTTCTTCAACGGGTCGCTATCCCCACGACGAGGCGTAAATTTGTTCGTAGGATTTTGGACAGCATTATTCGCCGTCCTTGGAACGTCGTTGTCGGATCTGTGATCGAGCAAGGCTCGTCTGCTCGTCGTGTGATGATGATGCAAATGCGTAAAAATTTTGCCCGCGTCCGTCAGACTCTCGACCACAGCGTCGATTTGTTTGGACGAAACCCCGTGTCGATCTCTCAGGGCGGAAAGTGCTGTAACAATGGCGCTTATTCCCGTGCCTAGTTGATCCTGCATCTCGTTGTGATATCTCGCTTTCTCGCTCGTTGCGACCGTTGACTTGGTTACTTCCGGTACGAGATTGGAAGCTTCTTTCTCGGCTGTATCGCACTCTTCGAATAATCCACAATTTCTTACCGTCTCGTATTTCTTTCTTAGCTTCATTCTCGTCTCGTTCAGGAGACCTGTCGAATTAGACTACGTGTCAATAAATATGTACGCACTGGCTTATGACAAAATTCAAGTAGAAAAAAAAGACAAAATAATGACGATTCGTTCAAAAATAAATGTCACTCAAATTGCTTAGTTCGAATAAAAATAACTCGTCAAAATCTAGTTTCTATAGAAACTTTTTACATTTTTTACATACTCTCATCGGAAGATCTATTGAAAATCAACCTGTTTTTTTTTTCCCCAAGCGAACGAAGACCCGTCGATTACTCTACCTTCCTTCAATATCCTTCTCCACTCCTCGGGCATCGCGAAATTGCCTTCGTTCCTTCTCGCTGAGTCCTGCATCGTCAAATCGGATTGCGCCGGGTCGTGCTCTCGGTGGTCTTTGGGCACGCCGTAGACAATTTTGGCCGAGCTGTCCGCTGCGTCTTTGCAGTTCCACTCGTCGATGTCAAATTCCGTGGCGAGTTCGTAGCGCAGCAAGCTCTGGTTGTAGTCTTTGGGATTTTGATTTTTGGCGTCGCTAGGATGTTGGAGAGCGACGGAGTGATCGTCGCCGGTGTGCAGCAAATCGAAAGCAGGCTCCATGATCTTGTTGGGATTAGTACGAGGATCGTGATTGGCTCGCGACGAAGGAGACTTGGCGGACGCTTCGTCGACGACGAATTCGTCGCAATTCCACTCCTTCATATCCAGGAGCAAGTTTTTCGTGATTTCGTTGTTTTTTTTTTTGATTAGGTCCAATTTTTCTCGCGAATAAGAACGATCGACGCGTGATTGTCTTAACGTCGCGGGTAAACTTTACCTTAGAATTGATTCGCTCGTGCTCGAGCAAAAAATTCCTCACCGTCGTCGTTGCTCTTCTCTTTTGTTTGACGTTTAATCGATCTAGCCGATCTTACGACTGTCCCTTTAAACCGGATCTTCTAAGTACTCCTAACCTCACTTCCGCCACTGCGAGAGAATGTTGCGCCGCGCAGCTTTTGCTCCTGCGCGTTTTATTCACGTGACGTATCCAATTATTGCCGGGGCGCATCGCGCTTTATTTATTACGATAGTCGTGAAATAATCCGAGGCAAACAATAACAAGCTCGTCGCTCGTCTCGTTCGCATTGTTATTGACGGACGCGACCGCCCTCGTAATGTGTCATGGCGGAATTGTGAAGCGGCCATCCGGTTGCGAGAACCGGAAGTGCAGTGAGCTTGTACATAAAAATATCATCTCTGTGTAAAGATTTGCAAGCTCAGTGCTCTTCCGGTTCTCGCAACCGGAAGTGCGTCAATCCTTCGTAACTCATACCGCAAGTCGTGCCTTTTTTTTTTTTTTTTCAAAACTATGAGCACGCGTCTATAGTTGCGGAAAAAAAAATCCGGACTCCGTAAAATGGCATCGTAACCATGGCATCCTCGCCATTTGTTTGATCCAAATTCACCCTTCTCCAGAGTCCTCAACCCCTACGCGGCAATTTTACGTTGTAAAAAAAAAAAATAAACCATCTTCCAACACTCTGCCGCATGCGACATTTTCGTCAAGGGCTCGCGACCGGCGGACACCATCTTAAACATTTTATACGCATTTACGTCGAATCTTTCAAAAGAAAACAAAAAAAGAAAACATTCTCGCTGCAGTCTCGTCCCAGTTGTGTACATATCAATTTTTCGAAACAGTAAGACGAAAAGAAGAAAACGTCAGTCGGCATCGTCATGGTTAATCAGCGTGAATTTTGGAAAGAGGTGCGAAAAAACAATCCTAAATACAATACGAAGCCGCGAGTCGTGCCGGCTTTTACAATTCAGGCTATGCAGGTGAGAATCTTTTTCACAAATCAATTTACGAGCATTCGATAATGCATATTTTAATTGTTCGGTTGCTTCGTTGTGATTCTCGATTTATGTGAAAGATTAAGTGTTTTGAGAGTAGAACGTTTGAAAAATTAATATTGTTTCATTTTTTTCATTGACGAATTACATTTAGTTATGCGAATTATTAATTATGTTAATTTGTCTCGCAGTTTTATCCGTTATTCCGAATGCATAATATTAATATTACTACATTAATCTATTATAATGTATCAATATTATTACATCAATATAATAATAATAATAATTTATATTATTATGATAATAGTAATAATATTATAATAATAATATTAATATTATGATAATAATATTGATATTATGATAATAATATTATTATTATCACGCGAGAAAATATAAGTGGCGGGAGCCCGACACGGTTAGTTTGCACTCAGTTGAAACGGACCACTTTAGGAGACCGAAAATTACATGGTTTGTTGGATTTTTTTTTATTGTGAAAAAAAAAACGGAAATTTTCGCAACTCTGACAATAATTTATTCATATTTTCATACATCTCTGGTAATTTTTTCAAATTATTTCATGCATTAATTAAGATGTAATCCGCTGTGTCCCGTGACGTGTCCTCATCGTCGTTGTCGATTTGCGGGAATTGTGCAGCTCGCAATTCGCATCTGAAATAGTCCAACAAATTTTTATATATTCGTGAGATGTTTTTTAAGAACATGAACCTAAATTTTGAAAAAAAAAATCGAGTATTGAATGTTGGAACGTGTTTGAAAAAAAATGATCGATTTTTAGCATTTTTTCCCTGGCATTTTGCAATAATAAATATGTTTTAGACAATCTGATCTTTCCAACTGTAGGTTCATGTTTTAATAAATTATATTATGTAAACTTGTTCCAAATTTGAAGATGATCCATCAATTAGTTTTTGACTTATGATTTCCGCAAATTGAAAAAAATGTCGTTTCGAGAAAAACACGTTTAAAGTTTCACAAACGAAAAACTCAAAGTCAAATGTGTTTAATCAAATGATAAAGTGTGTTACCGATTAATCAACGATTCCAGCACCATACAGCAGTCCTTCCTCTTCCTCATGCAACTCATTTGAAGCTTGCATTTCCTCTTTACGAGCTTTTCGAGCTTATTTTGTCTCTAATAAACTTTTTCTATTTTGCCGAGCCACGCGCATCTGATCCGTTTGCTCGGCATATCCGTAGCTCTGCCTGCCAACTACGATTTGTAGTTCATTCATAACCATGAGTAGGGCGGAATTTTCTTCATTGAATAAAATAGCAGCAAGAAATGCCGCTACCTCGATTCTTTTGTACCCAGAATGGAGATGTTTTGGAGCTAATCGCCAAACGGTCGAGTTTGGGTTTGTTTGGGTTATGAAAACCCAAACAAACCCAAACAAACTACCTAACTGAGCGCGCTTAAGAGTCTTTATCATTTATATACATACCGTTAGAAGGAATCCGAATATCGTTTTGAAATTTTCAGGATGTATTCTCAAGATATTTTGCTAACGATTTATGAAATAAAAAAAAAAATTGATTTTTTGAAGCATCTAAAGTGATTAGCCCCCCTCAAGCGAGATTAATAAATTATATTGTTATTATTATTGTTTCGGACGGATTGTAATGTTTCACTCTCAAATTCAATTCGAAGGAAAACACCGTAGTAGCCAAACCGCCACGCTGCGGTCTCTTCAAGCCGATAAAACCAAAGCCCTCCTCGTTTCGCAAGTTTTACGAACGCGGGGTATTCCCGGTTACGATGGACAGCGACGGTACAACGATAACGTGGAAAGTTAACATCGAGGATCTCGACTTTCATCATTATTTGCCGATGTTTTTCGACGGTTTGACGGAAACTGAGCCACCGTACAGTTTCCTCGTCGAGCAGGGAATAACGGACATGCTGGAGCACGGGGGATCCAAAGTCTTGCCGGTCGTGCCTCAATTGATCATACCGATAAAGAGTAATTAACAGTTGTAGAATTAAAAGAGGAACGAGAACAACAAAAAACATTCAAACGACGATATTATTGCAGACGCGTTAAACACGAAAATTCCCGAGATAATATGCGTGACGATGAGAATTTTGCAGCGTCTGGTAAAATCGGGTGACTGCATTGGCGAAGCTCTTGTACCGTATTTTCGGCAAATATTGCCAATTCCAAATCTACTGAAGGATCGCAACGGTGAGAATTTTTAAACGTTAGCAATTCTCCGTCATTTTCTCGATAAATAGTTGCCCGTTGAAATTATTTTGAACCCTCGAAATCAATGACGAGACCATTTTACGATTTTTCTTTCCCCTTGACCATTTTTGCGTTTCTTTTTTACAGTGAATCTCGGCGAGGGTATCGATTATTCGCAACAGAAAGGAGAAAATCCGGCTGATCTTATACAAGAAACGCTGGAAATGCTCGAGCAGTACGGTGGCGAGGACGCTTTCATTAATATCAAATACATGGTCCCTACTTACGAGTCTTGCATGATGAATTAATTTGGATTCGCGTTGCCCCGCCAGGCCCGACGATCTACCCAAACATTTCGTTTTTTTTTTTTTTTCGACGAATATACTCGTGGAACAGGCCACAACGATTTTCAACTCACAATCAGCGAATTAACACGATCTCTCATTTAAAATACACCATTTTTTCGAGACTGCTGCGCTACAACGAGGCAAAAATACTCGAAAAATTCTAGATTCCAACTTTATTGTACATTCTTGTAAAAACGCACGAGCTCGAAACTTCGCGTAAACGCGAAATAGCAAGAACAAAAACGTACTGTCACGAATGATATGCGAAAAAAGAAAAAATCTTACGGATTCGTAGCTCTCGTCGAATTTCCCGTATTAAATATATCGCACACTTCGCTCTCGATGCACTCGCGTAATTGGAGCATTCTGCAGCATTATTTTCCAGCGTCCTCCTTCAAGGTAACCGTTCTATTGAACACGAGCTAAAAAAAAAAGGAGACAAAATTGTTAGAGCTGTCAAGTTCTTTTTTTCATAAAAAATACAATTTAGTTATTAGAAGTTGTAGATCAATTCTGAGGTAATCTAGGTTTTTTTTTAAGAACGATACCTTTTGGCAAATATTCTGAATAAATTATATATACACTACCGGCGAAAAGTTTCCGGACAAAAAATTTTTAAAAAGTTCCGGAACAATTTTTTATGCCATTTCGCCGATAGCTGACATAAATGAATTTAATAAAGGGCATTTTTTTACTATTTTTTTTTTACGACTAGTACCCTTTTTCGAACACGACCATTTTTCGCCTTTTTTTTTGTTCCTTTTCTGGTGGACCCCGTTTACAGACAAACACTTTTTATGCATTTCTTTGACCGGAATTATGAAGGGGGAAGCTCAAGCTTCGATTTTGTTTCTTTGAAGCTTCGTACGATTTTTTTTTCTAAAGATATTTTGATAAAAAAAAAAAAGAGACAATTTGAAAAATAACGTGTAACGCGAAAACGACAAGGATTCAAGGAAAACCTGAAGATAGTAAAAAGTTGGCTCGCTTTTCGTTGAGTTCGCGAGAATTTTTACAGATTTTTTTTCGAAATTTTTTTCTTCCATCTATTTTCGATAAAAAATCCGATTTAATTACCGTAACTCGATAACTAAGGGGTTTGTGGTAAAATTTCAGGAGAGGAAAAAATTTTGTTTTTCTATGTTCAGCGCAATAGAATTATTTCAGATTTTTTTCTCGAGTTAAGGTAATTAAATATGATTTTTTACCGAAAATAGGTGAAAAAAAAAATTCGTACAAAAAAATCTGAAATAATTCTCGCGAACTCAACGAAAACCGATTCAACCTTGTCGTTTTCGCGTAACACGTTGTTTTTCAAATTGCCTCTATAAACAAAAAAATCAAAATATCTTTTTAAAAAAAATCGTACGAAGCGAGCAATAATTACAAATTAGATGAAGAAAATAAGAAAAGAAAATTGGATATACAAAATTTTCGAAACGGTGATTACAATCACGCGGACAAGAATTCTAAACGCAATATAAAAAAGTTGGATTTAAATTAGAGTAAATAAATAAAAATAACGTTTACAAGCGTTTCGATTGAAAAAAAAAAAAAATAGCGGTAGCAGGATCTCGAACCCAAAACCAGCAGTGTACTAGCCGAAGAACTTAACCGCTACGCTATCGCGCCGCTTCGAAAATTCTTATTTCTCGAGGTTCAAAAATCGTCACACAAATTTTGTTTGGTCGATATCGCGACAACGAGGGCCCACCGGGGTGAACGGTGGCAGGGGGTGACACTTTGGACCGAACCCTACACTACCCTGAAAGGACGTCACGAAATCGATTGCTGGCCTGGCAAGGACCCCTTGTCAGTGTTATGAGGAATCAAGACTGGAATCTGAAGAGAAGCTTTCCAAATAATTGTTCGTATGCACGAAATACAACCTTGGTAGACGAGGTGTCTGGATCAACGGAGAAGAAGCCGAGTCTTTCGAATTGAAATTGCGTGAAGGGTTTGGCGAACGTGGTCAAACTTTCGTCGATATAAGCGACGACTTCCCGCTTGCTCGCGGTATTGACGTCGCTCAAAAAGCCATTAGGCACTTGATTCGTATCCTCGGGATTCTTGTGATTGAATCTAGAAGAAAATAATCGCGCGAATCAAATAAAAAGCTTCACACAATTTATACATACGGGGTGTGTCTACTCACAGTCGCTCGTAAAGCCTGACCGAGGCGAGTTTCGGCCTCGACACCCAGTGTATGAAAGCCTTGGGTTTATTCTTGTCCGAAACGGGCTCATGTTTTACGCTCAGATTCGTTATTTTGCCGCTCGAGTCTTTCTCGACGTTGCACAGGGTGAGAACGACACCGGCGTGCTTCAAGCCGACCGATTGCTTTGCCGTTAGACGCCGAAAACCTTTTTCCTCTTGCTGCAAAAATTAAATATTAAAAAAAAAAAAGACAAACAAACCTTCGTGAACTCGGGAAAATTTCGAGAAGATATTCAAAAGATTCGTTCGAAAGGAAGAAGAAAGTTTGGAAGATATACTTGAATGCGGGAAAATGAAAGAAAAAAATGAAGAAGGAAGTGGTAGTTTGGAAAAGTGACGAAGAGGCGCTAAAAGTGAAAATTAATAAAGGAAAGAAAGGAAAACCGAACGAAGAATTGTGCGACTATGGGAGAGTATTCGAATGCATGGTGAGAAAAGAAGCATAAAGGAGAAAAAGGACGAAAGATAAATGTTAAAAAAGAAGGAAACGTCTAAAAGGGTATCAATGTACAGAGGGGGGGTCTGTACAGACCCTCTGTACAGTATTGCTAATGAAAATAGCAATAGACGTATATTTTCTTTGTAAAACATTCATATGTGTATTTTATTACTTCGCAAAAAAGAGTATGCGGAACATCTGGCAGATCTGAGCTCACCTCTTTGAAGTCGGAAGCCTCGATATAGAGGACCTCGGAGAAGGTGATCGTGTGCTGGCCCTTCTCGGGATCGTTGGGAAAATCGGGTACCTCGAGAACGATCGGATCGTCTTGGGGGAAATTGATAATCGTCACTTTGACAGGATCGAGAACGGCCATGTGCCGGGGAGCCGAAATGTTCAAGACGTCCCGTACAGCGGCCTCGAGGTTACCGGGATCGACGACAGCCTGAGCTCCCGTTACGCCCATTTGGGCGCAAAAATTGTTGATCGCGAGGGGCGGAAAACCCCGTCGCCGCAACGCCGTGAGCGTGAACAATCTGCGTTAAAAAAAAAAAGAATAATAATATCAATTATTATTAGAAAATTTGTTACTCATTTTATAGTCCGACAGTATTTATTTATTCATTTTTCAATTATTGCAACATGCGATAAATCAAGACAATAAAATAACACAAACTTTATAAAAGACATAAATATCAAGATTTTGTGCGAGCGGCTCTTAATTCAAAGTTCAAGGCCTTATATACGCGAAAAATTTCAAAATTTTTCATTTTTTATTTATTTTTGATTCCATTAGCCTGAACGGTTAGGAATATTTTAAGCTTTACAGAATTGAAATAGCGCAGGATGCTATTAAATAAGGTAAGATTGCGTTTATAATGCGCGCGGCGCGCCCGACCGCCAACTTCAAAGCCATTTTTCCACGATTCACTTTTTTGAACCTTGTGAAAGTTCTAACTCTTGAACGAAGGTTCAGATCACTTTGAAATTTTTACAACATATTCTTAGTATCATCACCTATCGTGTGAACCACAGAAACAAAAATTTCAATGACACAAAAAAATATCAAAAATAAAATATCGACAGAAAATTGAGTAAAAAAATGTTAAGTTTCGAATTTTTATTATAATAATTTAAAAAAAAATAATATTGTTGGTTCACACTGAAGATACATTTATTATGCAATTATAAATATGTTCATTTTTTTTTTTCAGACACCCACATCGATGCCGAGAACTTTCACCATCAACGCGCGCGCAAAAAAAAATACATTGCTCTATTATGTTATATCTCCGCCATTTGTTAATGTTTCTGATTTTTTTTTACATATACTTAACCATGTGCATAAATGATCTGTAAAAAAAAATGTTGTCAATATATGCGTTATTTTTTTTTAACCGCGCCTAGAAACGTACCTTCGAAAATCGGCGAAATCGCGTATATAAGGCCTTAAGGGGCCAGTCCACTTTGAAAATTTGAAAAAATCGATTTTTTTTTACTGTTTTCGAAAGTACATACATTCAGAAATATTGTGTCAATATTGCCGATTGAGTTTAGGTAAGAGTTTTTCATAGTATAAACTTCAAACGCGTTTTTCTCGAAACGTTTTCAAAATCTAGCTCCATCGTATCTCTAAAACTAATAAACCGATTCTCTTGAAATTTGAACCACATATTGTAAACATGATTCGCAACAAGATGACCCTCGATGGTTTTAAAATTTTGATTTTTACTCTTTTTTTTTGCGAAAAACTGCGAAAAAAACGCGTTTTTTGTTTACTTTTTTCGTTTTTCATCTGCCATTTTTTTATTTTTTGACAAAATTTTATATCCGAGGGTCATTTTGTAGCTGGTGTCATACTGAATCTAATGGACTTTGATTTTTTTGTTTCAGACAAGCCGTTGCCGAGTTGTGATGGAGCTACCTAGCCCACCTATTTTTGAAACGTTACGTTAAACTATAGTTTTTGTACTTAAAAATGAATAAAAATGAATTAAAACATTTTTTTAAATGCATTTCAAGACTTTATTTATCAAGCCCAACAACTTTTATATTCATATCTTTTATAAAATCGTCGAAAAAAAATCGCGAAGATAGCCTTTTTTTCGTAGCTCCAAAGTGGACTGGCCCCTTAAAAGCATTCTCAATGCTAAAAAATCTATTAAAAAAAAACGCTTTGGCGAGACTACTGCTTTAAAAAACTACCGAAAAGAATAATTTTCACGTACCTCGGATCGTCCCAATCGGCGACTACACCCTCGTCAATGAGCTTGGCAATTTTTCTCTTAGATACAACGGTATAGCCGACGTTGAGTCTCCCGTATTCCCATTGTACGGGACAATAGAGCTCGAGAACGTTGCAGAGCCAATAATACGAGGATCTGCGCGATTGAAACTCTTTGGTGCACAGTGAGTGCGTTATGTTCTCGATGCTGTCGCAGAGACAGTGGGTAAAGTCGTAAGTAGGATAAACGCACCATTGATCACCGGTGCGATGATGGGGAGCGTATTTTATTCGGTAAGCGACGGGATCTTGTTTGCCCTCCTCGAGGGTGACTTTCATACGTAAGGTGGCCTCGCCCTCCTCGAGCAATCCGTTCTTCATGTCCTGATCAAGTAAAAAAAAAAAATGTATGTTACTCTCAGGCAACAGTGAGAGCAAGGAGGGGCAGGAGAATTTGAGACGGATGTAAATGAAACCTCGAAGAGTTGCAGGCTCTCGGAAGTGGGCCTGTCCCTCCAAGGACTCGGGGGTGGATTGAATCCCTTCATCTCGTCGCTGCTCTGATGGCAAACGTACGCGTGGCCCTTCTCGATAAGTCGGACCGCCCATTCGTAGAGCTGTTGAAAATTGTCGGACGAATGAGTGATCTTGGCGGGTTTGTAGCCTAGCCACTCGACCATCTCGCGTATACCGGTGAAAAATTTTTCCTCTTCCTTTTCCGGATTCGTGTCGTCGTAGCGGAGATAGCAGAGACCGTCGTGGGCGGCCGCGTATCTGCGTACGTTGTAATATTTTTGAAATTCTCATCGTAAATTGACGGCTCTTTCGAATGTGATACTAGAAGAAAGCTGATTTATCTTGAAAATAAGTCAAGTATAAGAATTGTAGAGCAATTGAAGATTTTGCTTTGATAATATTTTCATTTAACAATCGTTCTGAATCCTACAGTGTCGTTATTTCGTCCATTAACTGGTCGGTTTAGCCTTGCTGCGAATCTCGTACCCGAAATTTATGTTGATCGCCTTGGCGTGACCTATGTGCAAGATTCCATTGGGCTCGGGTGGAAATCTCGTTCTCACCAAGCCTCCGGTGATCTTGAGGTGCTCAGCGAGCAAACGATGCGTATTCGGTGTGATCACGTAACCCTCGGTCTTGTAATTGTCGCCGGGCTTGTGGAAGTGTACCTTCGTCTTCATGAGCTCGCTTATGGTTCTCGCGGCGTCCGTACCCTCCTCGATCGTCTCCGTTGGCTTTTGCTCTGAAATGTTTTTCTTTTTTTTTTCTTCTTCAAAATACCTCGTGTCTCTTTGTTCTCAACATAAGAAAGAGAAATCGCTAATTTGTTTTGTCTATTCGTTTGTTCGTTGTTGTACAAAAAAGCCAATGAAAGCCAATTGGCTTTAGTCAATATCTGACGTAATTTCTTATTATTAATTTTTTTCGGTTATGTGATTATAAGTTCGTTTTAATTTGTATATAAAACTTTTTTTTTTGTTAGCTGTATAGAAAAAATATAGTATAGAAGATATTTTTTTCCTAACTGCATAGAAAACGTTTTATTTTTCGTACTCTAGAGAAAACTTGATTAAAAAAAAAAATTATAAACTTTTATAAACTTAAAAAAATATAAACTTTTACAAACTTTTATAAACTTTTTATTAAAAAAAAAATATAAATAAAAATATAAACTTGATTTTAAAAAAAATCAAACTTTTTATAAACTTTTATAAACTTAGAAAAATATAAACTTGATTAAAAAAAATCATAAAGTTTTTATAAACTTTTATAAACTTTTTAAACTTATAAACTTTAAAAAATTATAAACTCGTTAAACTTAAAAAATATAAACTTTTACAAACTTTTATAAACTTAGAAAAAATATAAACTTTTTAAAAACTTTTACAAACTTTTATAAACTTTTTATGCATTTTTTATTTAAGAAAATATAAATAAAAATATAAATTTGATTAAAAAAGAAAATAAAGTGTCTTTTTCGTAAAAACGATCTCTCCCAGTCACTCACCGTTCTTCGTCTTTTTCTCCTTCTCGCCATCTTTTCCCTTCTGCTTGGCAGGCTTTGCAGCCGTCGCCAGGTCAGCCTCGTTCCGAGGTCCCAAAAGATCCAGCAGTTGCACGTCGACCTCGCTTTTTATGGCTTTGCCATCGGCCCATTTGAGAGCCTTGCGCACCTCTTGCAAAAGTGGCCCGGCGTTGAAGCGATATCTGCAATAAAACAGGCCCTGCGACAAATTCATTTTTTTCTCACCGATCTCCTCGCAATCGTGGGGAGATTGTAAATTCCAGAGTCCAAACGGCAATTAGACGAATATCGTCGCGTTACCTCTTCTCGACGATCTCCTTCTCGTGTTTTCTGACCAGTTTCTCCACCTGCGCTTCGATCTCTTCAGGCGTGACGACGACTCCGACGCCGCAGGCTTTCTCGAACTCGGCGATGTCCGTGACTGCGGCAACGTTGGCCAGAAGATAATCCAGAGCTGCGTCCACCCTCAACGTGGTGTCCAATTTTTTTAGTCCTATGTATTTGGCGACCAGGCCGATCTTTTCGACTATTTGAACTTTGATTTTGGACCCCAGGTGGTAGAGCAAGACGCCCGTTTCGGGAGTGACGGGCGCGTACTTGACGGCCTGCGGAAGAATATTAGTCTGACAAAAAAGCTGATGCGATCAATATCGCTTTTTCTCGGATAATTATTCTGAAAATATGTTCGAACATATTCAGAAATATTTACAACATTATTGGAATTTTTCTAGGGCTGGTTAGAGTGCAAATTTTGCCGAGAGACACGAACCAAAAGTATTAACAATCTGTGCTCTTTTTTTTAAATTTTCTACAATAAATTAGCGTGGAAGAAAAAGGAAAAAACTTTGTAGGTTAGGATCGCTTGAGTGTGCGAACCTCGCCAATCGCTGTCTTGAGATTCCGCGTAACTTGTGCATTTTTCGCAGTTTCCTTGGCCTTCTGTTCGCTAAGGCCGATGGACGCGAACAGTTTCACGTTCTCGTCCGTTTCGCTGCTCATTTTGTTTTCACCGGCTTTACGGGTTTCGCGCGAACGACGAAGAAAACAACGAAAAAAAAGTGGTACACGCGCGACGCTGCTGCCAGTGCTGCCGTATGTCACACCGGGCCACGTGCTACTGCCGCTGTAGTGCGCGCGCGTCAGACGCATGACCCGTGCGCGCCAAATTCAAACGCAACGAATATGTCTCTGCACTGTGGACGCACAGAAGTCTTGATAATGAAGAGCTACAGGTTATAAAAATCGAATTTTCGTTTTGTCGTTAATGTGTACGCGAAATTGGGGATAAATTTTGCTTCAGTTTTTGTTTTCACCATTAAAATTCGGCCACGAAAGCTCTCGTGGCATTTGCGTCACGTATTTGTGACTTGGCCCACTTTGGGGCGAGATTGTATCACGAGAAGTGACGAAAAGTGTGCGCTTTACGATACGAATAAACGATGTTCAGTTTATTGTCAGTTTATCAGTTATCAGTTTTTGTTTGGGTTTCCATAATCTAAATTTGGGTTGTGATAAACCAAACCCAAACCAAAAACCCAAACTCGACCGTTTGTCAATTATTAGCTCGAAAATATCTCCATTCTGGGTACAAAATAATCGAGGTAGCGAAATTTCTTGCTGCTATTTTATTCAATGAAGGAAATTCAGTCCTACTCATCGTTATGAATGAACTAGAAATCGAAGTTGGCAGGCAGAGCTACGGATGTGCCGAGCAAATGGATCAGATGCGCGGGTGGCTCGGCAAAATAGAAAAAGTTTATTAGAGACAAAAGAAGCTCGAAAAGCTCGTAAAGAGGAAATGCAAGCTTCAAATGAGTTTGTTCCAAGGGGACTCACGTTAAAAAAGCACCCCGACCTCACTAATTACAGTTGATTTTTAAGTGCATCACAACGTCTAGGGGTAGTTCTCGATGTTTTGTTACTGTTGGGGGTAGTTTTCGAGTCAGATTTTCTTGCTACAAATTTTTCATGTGTTTTCACAAATTTATATGAACTGAACATCAATAAAAGTGCATTTTCAGGCGCATCACCACTGCTAGGGGCTGTTTTTGATATTTTGTTACTGTTAAGGGCAGTTTTTGAATCGGATGTCCTTGATACACATTTTCCATGGGTTTTCGAAAATATATATGAACTGAACATCAATGGAAGTGCATTTTTAGGAGCATCACCATTTCTAGGGGTCGTTTCCGATGTTTCGTTACTGTTAGGGGTAGTTTTCCATTCGGATAGCCTTGCTACAAATTTTTCATGTGTTTTCAAAAATAATTTATGAACTGAACATCAATGAAAGTGCAATATTGGGCTCATCACAATTGCTAGGGGTGGTTATCGATATTCAATTACTGTTATATGTGGTTTTTGGTCCGGACCTTTTTGCTACAAATTTTCGATGTTATTACAAAGCACACACTTGAGATCGCGACTTTAAAAAAATGTTGCCTGAAAGTTATGCTCATTTCTTATTTTTTTTCGCAATTTTCGCACTTTTTGGCAGGGTGTGAAACTGAAGGGGTGCAACCCTTGCGTTTGCCGAATTTTTCATGATTAGATGCATCCTTCATCTTCAAAATGCGACCTTAACGATGTCGATATGTTCATTGTTCTGGAAGTTACGATTTTTCAAAGTAAGAGTTAAAGGGTGGAGAAGATAAAGGCTTCCCAATCTTCTAAAAATATTGGGAAGACTTTTTCTTCTTCACTCTTTAAAATCTCTTCGTTTTCCTCTAAAATTCCACCCTCTCATCAGGATCCTTCCTTCCTCAACTTTCCGCATCGTATCCCTTCCCCATTTCGACTAGTTCCCATTTAATATATTTCTGATTTCTTCTTCAACTTCTTCATATTCTGCGCGCTAATTATTTTACGAAAATATTGAAAAAGAAATGACATTTTTGTTTTAATATATAATCTTTTGTACATTTTCTTTCGGTTATTCAATCGCATTTGCAGTCTCCTCGTTTTGTTGCGCATGCTCCCGTTTGTACTTCGAAACGTAACGTGTAAGAATTTAATGAGAAACAAAAAAACTGTACAACTGTGCGCGAGCAATGAAAAAAAAAAAAACACGTCTTATTCTTATTTAGATTTCTTATCGGGTGAGTATTGGTTGAACGAAATGTCAGGAAGGGCTCGCGTACGGATGAGTTGCTTGTACCAATCGTAAGAAAGTTTGGGCGTTCTAGTTCTGTCCGGATGTTGAAAGTCGACGCTTATCAGACCGAAACGCTTCGAGTAGCCCATGTACCATTCGAAATTATCGAGCAAACTCCAAACGAAGTAACCGGCGACGTTGCAATTGTCGCGATTAACGGCTAACAGCAATTCACGCAGATAATCGTGAAGATACTTGATTCTCTGATAGTCCTTGATGCTCGTATCGTCGTCTGACACACCGTTCTCCAGTACGTAAATCAGCGGATTGTTGTAACGATTCTTTATTTCTCGGAGCAAATCGCCGAAACCTTCGGGAACGATACTGAGCCAAGGGGATGCGGCAATTGGCCAACTGTCGTTGGTACTCTCGATCACACCCGAGTCTTCGTACCACGGAGTGTTAACGGACTTTGGCGCTGACTCGGTCAGTCGAGAAGTGTAATGATTGAGTCCCAAATAATCGAAGCTACCTCTGATCATATAAATCTCTGCTTGGCTGAATACCGGTAGTCTCGATCTCGGATAACCCTCCAGCTTACTGTTCACGGCGATTCGACGTTTCATCGATGCGGGATAATCGCCTTTGCTCGAGAATATCGGATCCATCATCCAAGCGCAACCAAAGTCGAATGCCACCTTCGCGGACGTCGTGTCGTTTTGATACTTCGGATAATAATTTGGGCAATTTATCACAATGCCAATCTTGCCCTTTTGCCTGGCACGGAATTCCTTCTCGTACATCCTGTAAACTCTCGCGTGTGCCTTGAGCATGTTGTGTATACATAGGTAAGGACCAATGCCAGGTATCTTCTTTCCTGAAAGAATATATGGTAGTTCGAGAAGATCAATGAGTGCGCGGTGACAGAATGCAACAAAAAAAATAATTTAAATAGGATCTATTTAAATTTTAATCACGGAATGCAATAGGAAACCATTTGATTTCACGAAAAATCTGGTTAATTCGAATAAATAAAAAAATCAAATAGACGCATTTAATTAATACAAAAAGAATTTTTCTGTCAGTGCAGCGACGTTGGGGGTCGTGCTCTCGATGACTCGTAATCGCCCTTACCTGTACCACCTTCACCGGTACCGTAAGCCATCTCACAATATATCGAGGGTTCGTTTATCGTCGCAAACATCCGGATCATGTATCCGAGCTGGTTGAAGACAACCCGCGCGTAATCGACGAACCAAGTGACCATCAGCTCGTTCGTCCAGCCTCCCAAGTCCTCGAGAACGGCCGGATGATCCCAGTGATAGATCGTGACGAAGGGCTCGATTCCATGTGCGCGAAGACCGGCCAGCAGGTCTTTGTAGTAACCAATGCCATCCCTGCTGACTTTGTTCGCGAAGCCGGTTGGTAAAATTCGCGGCCAACTGAGCGACAGCCGATAAGCGTCAACTCCGAGATTCTTAAGTAGCGCTATGTCCTCCTTGTACTTGTGATAAGAGTCGCAGGCAACGTCGCTGTTGCTACCGTCCCAAATGGGCGAGGGAATCTGATGGGTAAAGCGATCCCAGATGCTTGGACTCTTGTCACTCACGTTCCATGCACCCTCGATCTGATACGCGGAGGTCGCTGTGCCCAATGTGAATCCTGCAGGAAACTTCAAGTATCCAGCGACCTTCCTGAAAAGTACAGTTTTTTTTATTTATTAAGGCCCCACACCACGGTTCGTGCGCGGTACGAGGGTGTATTTTTCGTAATTATTTTCAAGCAAACGACGAATGGACTTTTTTTTTATTAATACTCATAGTCAATATGTACATATAGAAGACTGTATACAATCTTTTGTACTCGAATCTAAAGTATGGTTTGCGGTGTACGCCGCTTCCAAGAGGACACTCCGACGAAATTGCTGCTCGGCGGTTGACAGCGATTAAGCCATACGGTTCATCTGAAAAATAAAATAAACATATATTTAGAAACTAGACATATAGGTTCACAGCATCACGTAGGGGAATTTCGATATCTAAAAAAAAAAATGGCGGACCAGCGAATTTTATTTCTGATTTTCATGGAAAATTTTCATCGTTCATAAAAAATAAATAGAAGGGGGCCTTTTGTAAAAAAAATCCCTACGTGGTGCCATAGAGACTGGATTTTCGAACAGTTTAAGACTTGGCGCATGCAAATCGGATGAATAGTTTTTTTAATATGTTGTCAACCAGGTTGAAAAACGTAGTTTCGAGAAAAACGCGTTCAAAGTTTTGCTGAAGGATAATTCAACATAGAAACTAAATTTTTTATTTGTCTCTTTTTTTTTTGTTTCTCACCGTTAGTCAGCTATTCCTGGAGCATACAACAGCTCCTCAGCGTCCAGAGACTCATCATTTTTTCCATGTTTTGCACGCAGACGAGCCTCATGCGTGCTTTTTTCGGCTTCGTGCTCGGCTTCGCGTATTCGCTTCTCGTCGATGTTTTGACAATATTGGTAGAGTGTTTCACCAATTTTTATGTTTAATATCTCCAATACATTTATGAGGCCAATATGACCATTGTTAAAAAGTATTGAAGCAATATTAGCGGCAGTTTCAACTGTGGGTCTGCCGCTCCACGATGTCTTTGGCGCAAATTTCCATATAACAGAGTTCAAACACTCGTTGTTTATTCTGATGAAAAGCGCCTAAACATCGTTGAAGAAGCTCGTCTTTACTAAGGTTCACGTATATCGGTTTTATTGCCGCACATCTGCCGCTCGGCGCGGTCGTGCGCTTCGAACGGTTTCACATAAAATACTGTGTCTCCGCCAATTTTACAAATTTCTTTAAAAAATTTGGTGAGAGCATTCTTAACAAATGTATCTTTCAGAAAATGAAAGAAAAAAAATGACAAGAAAATTTTTGTTTACCTTGGTATGGGGCCTTAATTGATAATTCCGCCGTCTATGCAATTTAACTAATTTTACACGGAGAGAATTAAATGTTAAAAATTACCGTGCAGTAACGGTAACCAGATGACAAGCCTGAAACTTCGCTTATTATTACTGAGTAAAACACAGATTTTCACGAATAAAAAATAAAATTTCTTCTTCAGATAGAAAATTTTACCAGATTTTCTAGTAAATTTTCATGTGCAACAAAATACGCAAAACTTAAATTTAAAAAATATATAATATCAGCGAAATTTTACTGTGCATTTTATTATTTTATGCCTTTGAAAAATGTCTATAAAAAAAGTATCGTCTTTATAACAGTTATTTTAAGATTTATTATAAAATTTAATGAGTGTTATAGGAAAATGTATTGTGCTCTCGGTAAAAATTATCGTGCGCGCTACCCTTCTTGTATAGTAAAATTTTAGCTACGTATTTGAAATTTTCTGTAACGTAAGTTTGAAAAAACTTGTCGCATACGAATGTTTTTCTCACTTGTCACCACATTGAAATATATCACGGTAATTTTTACCGTGAAATTCACGACAAAAATTACTTTTTAATTCTCTCCGTGTATACAAAACCCTCGAGGCAGTCTTTCGCTTCAGCTATTGAAAATATCTTTATTTCTTCTCGTATCAATAACACCGAAGGATGGTACAAATGGCACTTTTCATTTGGTATACTTGCCCAATAGTTGGAGCGAAAAAGCACGCGATCAGCACAAAAGTCGCGATTCTCATGACGAGACTCGACTCAAACTGGATTCCAATGAAAAGTAAACTTTCTGCAAAGTCTCGGTAATTTCCGAATCCGCGCGAGGGATCAGCACAGCGTCGAATTTCACACGTCAAGGTTGGGTGAAAGTCTCCTCGAGAATTTCAACTTTTATACGGTACACTTTTGAAAGTCACGCCCCTCGTGCTTAGATACGTTATCACGGATTAATTAAATCACATATTTAATTACGTAATACACAAATATGTAGTTTTGTCGTGTCACGATGCAAGAGAAGATCAAATGAATATGTTTCCTGACGTTGTGTTTACTGATTATACAGAGCCTGATTTTATTTGCATTAGAATCATAAGCTTTCTTCAAGAAGAGAATGACAGGAGATCATTCCGGAATCC
The DNA here is from genome assembly GCA_963932345.1 of Ophion ventricosus. Lineage (NCBI taxonomy): Eukaryota > Metazoa > Arthropoda > Insecta > Hymenoptera > Ichneumonidae > Ophion > Ophion ventricosus. The sequence goes on along the minus strand of OZ010723.1, from coordinate 17,460,835 downwards.
TCTCATCTCAACGCAATTATATCTATATACCTGTAATCTTTATTTATTCATATTCCGGATTTTTATGCGAATTTTTTCGTCATTCTGTTTTGAAAATCGAGAAGCGAGAGGGAGGACTTAGCGACCTATTGCATATTTACCGACAACAATTTCGAAATGTTTACGAAGTATGTGGAAAACGAGGGATTTTTATTTTCAATTTAACATTCATTTTTATTACAAAAATTTCAATAATTAATTCTGATTAATTTGCCTTTAAAAAAATCATAAATAAATTATAAATTTAAAAAAGGCACGTTTCTCGAAACTTTGTGTTGAAAATTATTTTTTCTTCATAATAAATTAATATTACAAATTTCGAAAGTCAATAACAATTCTTTTTTCTTTTGAAAAATAATTTATAAATTAGAATGTTTTGTTTTCACAAATTTGAGGATACATTTCTTGAAACTTGTTCAAATTTGCGGGAAATTTTTTTGCACAATTCCTCTATTTCCCTAAAATATTCACATAGACCTTTTTTTTTTTAATTTTCCCACCGAAAATATTTATAATTTCTTCCTTTATCGCCACATCATTTATTGCTTTCTCCGTTACTAACTCCTCGCCTTTTCTACAGATTAAGGGGCCAGTCCACTTTGGAGCCACGAAAAAAAGGCTATTTTCGCGATTTTTTTTTGAGCATTTTATAAAAGATATGAATATAAATGTTGCTGGGTTTGATAAATAAAGTCTTGAAATACATTTAAAAAAATGTAATTCATTTTTATTCATTTTTAAGTACAAAAACTATAGTTTAACGTAACGCCTGAAAAATAGGTGGGCTAGGTAGCTCCATCACAACTCGGCAACGGCTTGTCTGAAGCAAAAAAATCAAAGTCCATTAGATTCAGTATGACACCAGCTACAAAATGACCCTCGGATATAAAGTTTTATCAAAAAATAAAAAAATGGCAAATGAAAAACGAAAAAAAGGGAAAAAAAAAAACGCGTTTTTTTCGCAGTTTATCGCAACAAAAAAAAAGAGTAAAAATCAAAATTTTAAAACCATCGAGGCTCATCTTGTTGCGAATCATGTTTACAATATGTGGTTCAAATTTCAAGTGAATCGGTTCATTACTTTTAGAGATACGATGGAGCGAGATTTTGAAAACGTTGTTTCGAGAAAAACGCGTTTGAAGTTTATACTATGAAAAACTCATACCTAAACTCAATCGGCAATTCCTCCACCGTACAAAATCCCTTCTGATTGCTCATCATAGTCGATATCTTCAAGTCTTGCTTGCTTTCGTTTGGTTCTGGTCTCTTTTGAGCACTCAGAACTGGCGGCGGTTTGCAGAGCGAACACTCTCGTCATCGCGATTGTCTCGTCGGCGAATCCGATGGCGATCGGGCCGAGTTTGACGCCCATTATTTCCATTATCTTAAGCACCGGACGAAATCCTTCATCAAAGACACACGCCGGAAACTTTTGCAGGCAATGTCTACGATTTTTCTTGCCGTTGAACATGTGTTTAGGTGCCATATTCCATACGCGGTTGTTAAAACTTGCATTATTGTTTTGCGTATGGCCACCTAAACACCTTTCGAGCACTTCTGTTTTGGTGAGATCCTCTCGTAAATAGGTTTTAAAACTGTACTTTCTCAGAAAGAGCACGAGGATGTTTGTAATGTTGCTGAAGTGCCTTCAGCTTTGAGGTGCTTGCACCATGCTATCGAGCAGTTGTGATGTTGCGGCTTGACATCGGCTCGCTATACGCTCAGGTAGTACGTACTTTCGAAAACAGTAAAAAAAAAAAATCGATTTTTTGAAATTTTCAAATTGGACTGTCCCCCTAACAGGTGCTCCGACGTCTCATTCTATTCTTTACGTATCCTGCACTTCCATTGATTTTCCCCTCTTCCTATGTTGTCGCATCTTAACCCTTTGAAGCATAGTGACATACCGGTATGTCACCTACTTCCACTCTGTTTTTCTTGAATAAAAAAATTTTTTAGCGCATAACGACGAATGTAAATGTATATTTAGGATGTTGGGAGATCAATTGTTACTACAATATCACTGTTAAGGGCTTATGTTGCACTTAGTGGATGCTGATCATCGCTACAGTACAAAAAACACGTTTTTTCAGACAATAAATGTAATTTTGCCTAATCTAGCAGGTAAAAACCATACACAAAAAATGAATTCAGAGACGTTTTTTGGGTCGCTGATTACGAATTCGAGCTGAAAATCCAGAAATTCAAAATGGCGAATCCAATATGGCGGACCAAAAACCGGAGATTTTACTGGAATTACTAAAACATCGGAGTTGCTCAATATGTTGATTCTGTTATACTGAATTTCTAATAGAATTACGCTTTTAGCATTACCCGGAGCTAACGGCGAGGACTTAGCGAGTTTCTTTTTTCAATTTTTAATTTAGAACTTTTTAAATTTATATATTTTGACTGATTTCAAAATTAGCGACTTCAATAACCCTAAAGCACTGTAGTTTCCTCTCCATCAAGAGAATTTTATGTTTCAGTTCAACAGTTATTTTTAAATTATAAGCTCAGATTAGTATCAGTGACCAAGCCAGATTTGTGTTTCATTATCCTACATTGGAACTGCCATTTTTATTGTTCAATTTTGAACTGAGATTCGAATTCAACGACTCAAAAAATCCCTGCACATGGAGTTTCATCTTCATCAAGCTACTTTGAGCATTTTGGTCCGTCATATTGGATACGCCATCTTGAGTTTCCAAATTTTTAGTGCAGATTTGTAATCAGCGACCCCGAAAACCTCCGAGTACGAAGTTTTGAGCTGATTGCACGTAAGGAAAAATTAAGGCGGGGGCAACCACTTTAGGAGACCGAAAATTAGATGATTTTTTTGATTTTTTTTTATTGTGAAAAAAAACGGAAATTTCTGCAACTCTGACAATAATTTATTCACATGTTACAGCTATTGGGCTAGTGGTGGTTGAATAGAGGGGGGGGGGGGGGGGGGGGGGGGGGGGGGGGGGGGGGGGAGGACTCGCGTACGAAGCAGTTCGTTGTACCAATCGTAAGAGATCTTGGGCGTTCTAGTTCTTTCCGGATTTTCAAAGTCGACGCTAACCAGACCGAAGTGTTCCGAGTAGCCGCTCTCCCATTCGAAATCATCGAGGAAACTCCAAACGAAGTATCCGGCGACGTTGCAATCGTCGCGATTGACAGCCAACAGCAATTCACGCAAATAATCGTGATGATAATCGATCCTCTGATAGTCCTCGAGGCTCGTACCGTCGTCCGACATACCGTTCTCAAGCACGTAAGTAAGCGGATTGTTGTAACGTTTCTTCAATTCTCTGAGCAAATCGCCGAAACCTTCGGGAACGATATTGAGCCAAGGTGAGGTGGCGCGTGGCCAACTGTCGTTGGAACTCACGATCACACCGGAGTCTTCGTACCACGGAGTGTTATCGGACCTTGAAGCTGGCTCAGTCAGATAAGTGGTGTAATGATTGAGTCCCAAGTAATCGGAGCTACCCCTGATCAAATCGATCTCGGCTTGGCTGAATACCGGTAGTCTAGATCTCGGATAACCCTCCAGCTCACTGTTCTCGGCTATTCGACGCTTCATCACCTCGGGATAGTCACCCTCGGTCGAAAATATCGGATGAATCGCCCAACCGCAGGCGAAGTCGAATTTCACGGCCGCTGTCTCCGTGTCGTTTGGATACTTGGGATAATAGTAAGAGCAAGGTATCACAATGCCAACCTTGCCATTCTGCCTCGCGCGGAATTCATCGTCGTACATTCGGTAGACTTTCGCGTGAGCCTTGAGCATGTTGTGAACACATTGATAAGGACCAATCCCGGGTATCTTCTTGCCTGCAAGAATCGTGCGATTGATTGAACGTGTGAGTCGATCGAGAAATGAATGGAAACGGATGCTTCGATGATGAGAGTCAGCCAGCGGATGCATACCAAGCGCCGAATGGCGGAAAAAGACATTGAACATTTTGTTCTACATATGTTTTTCCCAAAAGACATCACACAATTGTACATAGGAAGTAAAGATGCTTCACTCAAAGGAATGGCGATATAGACAACGATAAATTTAAGCTGCATGCATTAATTATCGTAAATACTGCCTCGTTACAAAATTTAAATAAAATTTACGAGGAAAGACGTTAGGGTCGATTTTGAGTTGGTCACGTGCGCTGGATGACTCTTACGTACCTGGAGCGTAACCACCGGATCCGTAAGCCCCGTTACAAAATATCTCCGGCTCGTTTATCGTTGCGAACATCCGGATCATGTGGCCGAACTCATTGAATACGACCCGAGCGTAATCGACGAACCAGATGACCATGAGCTCGTTCGTCCAGCCTCCCATGTCCTCGAGAACGGTGGGATGATCCCAGTGATAGATAGTGACGAAGGGCTCGATGCCCTGTGCGCGAAGACCGATCAGCAGGTCCCGGTAATGACGAATCCCTTCGCTACTGACTTTGTTTGCGAAACCCGTTGGTAAAATTCGCGCCCAACTGAGGGACAGCCGATAAGCGTCCACACCGAGATCATTCAGTAGCGCTATATCCTCATTGTACTTGTGATAAAAGTCGCAGGCAACGTTGCCATTGTCCCCGTTCTTAATGGGCGAGGGAATCTCGTGGGTAAACCGGTCCCAGATGTTTAAACCCTTGTCGCTGACGTTCCAAGCACCCTCGATCTGATACGCGGCGCTGGCTGCGCCTAGAATGAATCCTGCAGGAAACCTCATGTACCCATCGATCTTCTCCTCAGACCTAAAGAACACGAATCCACATTAATTCATATCTACCTGTATGCGAGTTAACAAATTTTATACAGAAGACTGCTACGTTTCTGTACAAACGTTGTACATCTCTGTGCAAAGCTCAAAAATCCACGAATCGCGATTTTTCAATTGCCCCGAGTCTTTAACCTGCGTAGCTGTGCGGGAAATTGACAGGGCATCCCTAATACAGTTCAGTGCCCTTAAGGAATTATTTGTGGATTCCCTAATAGAGATTTCCAACAAAGAGCCAGACCGGGCCTCTTTTTGGGAATAAGGGTTAAGTTAGGCTGACTGAAAACTATGGTATAAGTACCAAGATCATGTAAGGGCTTTAAAGAGGAGTAAGTGTAGATTTCCAAGTAGCGATTTCTCCAACGCTACCAGACTTTGTCATTATAGAGGAAAACCAGTATAAATAGCTTGACTAAATAACTTATGGCATAATAATTTTAACAATCGATTAAATATGCATTCTAAAAAAAATGAGTGACGTCAATTTTGAGGAACGGTATGCTATGAGTTTTTGCTTCAAACTTGGGCACCGTGCAACGGAAACTTTGACAAAACTTCAGCCGGTCTACGGAGACAGTATTTTGTCAAGGGCCCAGGTTTTTCGGTGGTTTTAGGCATCTTCAGAAGGAAGAGAGTCGATTGAAGATGAACCACGCAGCGGAAGACTTTCATCTTCAAGAATCGATGAAATTTTCGACAGAGACTAGGATCTTTTGCGTTCAGATCGTCGGTTCACAGTCAGAATTATCGGGTTTCGAGATACGCCAATCCAGTCAGTTTTTGAGATACGCCGATCAATTGTTTGGACGATTTTCCGAGTTTCGGTGAAAAAAAATTCGAAAAATAAGCGAAAAAAAATTCGGAAAAAATTCGGGCGAATTTAAAATTAAAAATTAAAAAACTTTCTCCTTCTGATATTTTGTCCTGAAGTCTATACTTTTCGAGTTAAGCCACCCTACTCATCAGAGTTTCGAGCGAAAATAATCAAAAAATCTGAAAGGATAATTCTGAAAAAATTCCAGGTGATCCAGTATAAACTTACGCAACTTTTGACATCTTTGACATTTCCTCTTAAACCCTATAGTTCTCGAGTTACGTTCCATTCTCCGAAACTTGTCTTTTTTAGCCAAAAATAAAATAACTTTGCGAAAAAAAATCGTACGAAACATTAAAAAAAACGAAAATAAAGCTTCTGCTACCTCTTTTAAGTTTATCATGGATAAAAATGACAAAAAAATGTTCCATAAGGTATGCGCCCAGTTTTCGATGGTCGAAAAATAGCCAAATAGAACGGTCACGTACAAAAGCGCGTACGGGGTCGAAAAAAAAATTATAAAAAATATTGCAAAAAAGAAAAACAAAGCTGAATTTGTTCCCTTTAAAAGGCATTTTGTTAAATTTGAGTAACTTTTTTTTTTGACGGAGCTATCTAACTTCAAGTGCGGCAAGAAATATCGACTGGTTCGCTCGACTTTTGGACGGTAGTGTATATTTTTTATTTTTTCAAATAATACGTGTGCAAATATGCGACAGTTTCAAGCCGGCAACAGACTGAAATAACACGTTCCTTTCCAGAGTGTACAGACAAACATACGCACGCACGTACGCATATGGCCGCAATCGTTTTCATGAGACACCGTTGAGGGAATTTTAAAGGCCCTGATTATCGTGACTGGCCACTGATGGCCCATGTGTGGCTTCCAGACTAGGGCCTTGATAAAGTTTGGGAAAATTAAGATGGACCTGACGAAAGCCCGACCGCAATTTTGCGCACTTGGCTAGCCATTCGAAAGTTTTATATTTTTAGTTTTCGCTCGTATCGATACCACCGAAACACACGTTCGTGAAAATGGCATAAAATCAATTTGATACTTGCCGAGTAGTCGTAGCCAACAAGCACGCGAGTAGCACAAAAGTTCCGGAGCCCATGTCGAGAGTTCGTTTTGATCAGGTTTCCGAAGCAATAAGGTGTAGCGCACTTCTGGACCGATGATCGTCGCGCGATGATGTGGAATGACTGACGCCCGTGTCATGCCACGATAACGATCAATCCATCGACAACATTGTCGAATCTTTACGAAAAGTTATGCAGTTCTCGGTAACGAAGAGGCGCATGTTCGGGATACTATCTGAAAGATAAAGAAAGACGCTCCGTCATTTTCCACTTATTCTCCAGTACGTAGTTTGCTCGCATTTCCTACTCTCACAAACTCGCGAGTCATTCCTTGAACAAAACAAAAAAAAACGGGAAAATAACTATCGGGTTTAGAAATAAAAAATCGAGGGGGAAAACGATCGATTGGAAAACAAACAAAAGTAGATTACAGTTTGAATAGAAATTAAAAATGGTGTTTTCACGACTGCGACGATATCCCGCGAGAAGTCTATCTATATTTTTCTTTAGTGCAAATGAAATGCATTTACCCGAAATATAATAACGATTTATTTGAATTTTATTACAATTGGACTAATGGACCTTAAATTTATTCAATAACAATTGAATCCTCAATAAATAATTATACACGATTGTCATAATAATATAATCTTCGTGTATATTTTAATATATTATAATAGTTATAGTCATTATAATTACTATAATTTATAATGGACTTATTTCCCGGGTAGGGACTTTCTCAGTTCGCACGCGGAAACATTCACCTACTCCCGGGGGTTAGGCTCTAATAATTAACGATAATTATTATAATATTACAATACGTACATTATAATAATTATATTCGTATTATGATAATCATATATATTTTAATAAATATTTTTCGGACGATTTCTTAAGGTCTTAAGCCACTCTACAGGCCAAAAAAAGGGCATTTGTGATTTTTTTTTCAGCGAAACTATAAAATAAATCGGAATTACAGAATAGGGGTTTTATTATACACGTAATTGACTATACAAAATTATTTTTTCACAGCGATACATGTCAAAATGGCGACTGTGCAGCATTTTTCCTATGACGCCGTTATTTCTCGGAGGTCAACGGCCGGACCAACAGCTCCTATAATTTTTTAGTTATAATGAGACACTAAAGTTTTTTTTGATTATATTGGGTGAAGTAAAAAGTTCTGAGTGTTTTCCGCTAGATGTCTTTAGTGAGCCATATCTCACGATCTATACATCGCATCGGGTCATACTATACGGCGATTTAATGGTGACATTACGCTTCAAAAAAAGTTCTTTGACAGTTTTGTGTTTGGTGAAGCCAGTTGTGTGTTACAGCGTTCCAAAATGAAGGTAAAAAAAGAGAAAATTCGATACATTCTTCAGTAGCACTACGACCAAGGTGAAAAGGCGGAGCAGGCGGCCAAAAAAATTTGTGCTGTTTATGGAGCCAATACAGTATCGAATGCAACAGCAAAGCGGTGGTTCCAACGATTCCGTTCTGGTAATATGGACGTCGAAGATGAGGCACGCTCTGGTAGGCCAATCGTCGAAAATGTCGATAAAATCATGGAAATCGTCGAGTCGGACCGGCATGTGAGCACTTATTCCATTGCCCAGGAACTGAAGATTAGCCAGAAAACCGTTTGGAACCATTTGCATAAGGCTGATCTCAAGAAGAAGCTCGATGTATGGGTATCACACGAATTGACGCAAAAGAACCTTTTGGACCGAATTGATGCCTGCGATTCTTTGCTGAAACGTAACGAAATCGGCCCATTTTTTAAGCGGATGGTGACTGGCGATGAAAAATGGGTCACATACGAGAACAGCCTAAAAAGATCGTGGTCCAATCGCGGTGAGCCGGCCCAAACGATCGCCAAGCCCGGATTAACGGCCAAGAAGGTTTTGCTGTATGTTTGGTGGGATTGGAAGGGAATCATCCACTACGAGCTGCTCCCATCGGGCCAAACACTCAATTCGGACCTCTACTGTCAACAACTGACCAGATTGAAGCAGGCGATCGACCAGAAGCGGCCAGAATTGGCCAATAGGAAGGGTGTTGTGTTCCATCAAGACAACGCCAGGCCGTACACATCTTTAACGACGCGCCAGAAGCTCCGAGAGCTTGGATGGGAGGTTCTATCGCACCCGCCCTATAGTCCAGACCTGGCACCAAGCGATTATCACCTTTTCAAACATTTGCAAAATTTTCTTGATGGTACAAAACTAGCCTCAAGAGAGGCTTGTGATAATGAGCTGGTCAAGTTTTTTTTACCAATAGGGACGAGGACTTCTTCAATCGCGGAATTATGAAATTGCCTTGAAAATGGACAAAAGTTATCGAACAAAACGGCGCATATTTGATCTAAATCGGATAATCCTATGTTAATTTCATCGTCGAAATAAAGCGAAAAAACGCTCAGAACTTTTTACGTAATCTAATATTTTGCTAACGATTTATGAAATAAAAAAAAATTGATTTTTTGAATCATCTAAAGTGGTTGCCCGCCTTAACCCAGGCCATGAGCTATATCTACATGTTAAATTTCATTGAAATTGATCAAGCCGTTTAGGCGTGATTGAGTAACGAACAGACAGACAGAAAGTCAGATTTATAAAATTATTTAGGATTTTATAGCGATTTATTAGGATTTTTAAAATAATTTATATAAATATTTATAAAATTTATTAGGAATTTATAGCGATCCATTAGGAAATAAAGAATACGTATTATCGGTTCGACGTAAAAAATTTAAGTTCTCGTATTGCATATCCAAACTTCCACTTCCAGTGAGGTCGTTTTTTTTTCGAAACTGATTTTATATTTGAAAAAAAATCATGCTTCAGAGATAACATAAACACGACGACGGCGAAATTGTCGCCAACCCACTCTTAGAGTGCGCGCGCACATCACTTCTGCAACGTTGCCAAGTTTCGCGTTTCGATAGATGCATCGCAAATAATTAACTTAGCAATGACAAAAAACATTAAGAATCCTCCATAAAGTGAAATAGTACAATTTTATTTATATGTAATTAATTGTTGTTATTTTTCCCCGATATAAGCATAATTCGTTTCTCCCATTCCTATACACGTATCTTAATCTTGCGTCCCATGAATTGGGTATAATTTTCGAAATTTCCACCACGCATAAAATTTGCATATTGCGACCGTCGATCCAATCTGTTAAGTCTAAAGAATCGATTCTCGCTTAAAAAAAAAGCAATTCTAAAAAAAAAAATCGGACGCCAGAGAATCAATAATAAAAAAAAAATTTCATCAAGAAAATCGATTTTCCTGAAGATCGATTCAGAATCGACCATCCCTATTGACCCACACTACGACAATGACGCGTCGATTGTATTTCAGTTGGACACAAGATTGGGAAGTACTCGGGTACGTATCAATTGCTTGTACCAATCGTAAGAGAGTTTCGGCGTTCTTGTTCTGTTCGGATGTTGAAAGTCGACGTTAACGAGACCGAAGCGTTCCGCGTAGCCTCTAGACCATTGAAAATTATCGAGGAAACTCCAAACGAAGTATCCAGCTACGTTGCAATTGTCGCGATTAACTGCCAACAACAATTCCCGAAGATAATCGTGAAGATACTTGATCCTCTGATAGTCCTCGAGGCTCGTACCGTCATCGGACAAACCATTCTCCAGTACGTAAATCAGAGGATTGCCGTAACGTTTCTTCAATTCTCGGAGTATATCGCCGAAACCTTCGGGAACGACTTTGAGCCAAGCAGAAGCGGTGCTTGGCCAGCTAACGTTGACACTCTCGATAATACCGGAGTCTTTGTGCCACGGAGTATTATCGGACTTTGGTGCTAACTCGGTGAGATAGGAGGTGTAATGATTGAGTCCCAAATAATCGGCGCTACCCCTCACGTAATTGATCTCGGCTCGGCTGAACGACGGCAGTCTCGATCTCGGATAACCCTCCATTCTACTGTTCTCAGCGATACGATGCTTCATCAATACGGGATAGTCACCCTTGTTCGAGAATATCGGATGTACCATCCAAGCGCAATGAAAGTCGAACGCCACCTTCGCTGACGTCGTGTCGTTTTCATACTTGGCAAAATGACTGGGACAATGTATCACTATGCCGATTTTGCCCTTTTGCTTGGCACGGTATAACCTGTCGTACATTCTGTAAACTCTCGCGTGCGCCTTGAGCATGTTGTGCACGCAGAGGTAAGGACCAATGCCAGGTAGCTTCTTTCCTGCAAATAATAATCGTGCGATAACATTGATACGTGCGGAAATTCGTTGGGTTCATAGGAAGTATAGGGATTAGTGTGGGAATCCAATTGGATATCCGAAATAATTTCTGCACAGGGAATACGCGACCACAGCGATATTGAGGTCGTAGGAACACTGACAGAAAAATTCTTTTCATATTAACTAAATGTGTCTATGTGATTTTTTTTTTATTTGTATAAACTAAATTTTTCGTGAAATCAAATTGTTTTCTATTGCGTTCCATTATTAAAATGATTTATTTTTAATATATTTATTTATTCGCATGAATATTTATTTAATATCGTCTGATAACTAAATATTTTACTTATTTCGAATAAATCGGTGATTTAGTTTCAACTGGCTGTACAAGACAAAAGAGAGAGACGGAAAAATGGTGCAAGATTCGGTCTCTCATAAATCTCATGGCTTTGTTTGGCTCTACTGCTCTACTGCTAAAAGATAACTGCTAAAAATTGTACTGCTGAACGGACTCTACTGCTAAAACTGTACTGCTAAAAGCTCTAGTGCTAAATGGGCTCTAGTGCTAAAACTGGACTGGTAAATAGACTCTAGTGCTAAAAGCAGCACTGCTAAAGAGTCTCAACTGCTAAAACGCAAAAGGGTATGTTTTTGAAAAGTTTTATTGGAAATCATTGAAACTGCTAAAACGCAAAAGGGTATGTTTTTGAAAATCATGGAAAAGTTAATAAAACATTGAAAACAAAGGGAAAATGACATGAAGTTTTCTCAGAAAAATTCCAAAAAAATTTCTCAGTAAAATTCCAAAAAAATTCCAAAAAACACGCACACCTGCGGTGCTCCCGAGCCTGCGCAAGCGGCGAGGAAGGAGATCATGGCAGAAATTAAGAAGAAGGCCGCGACGACTAGTGACAATCGTCGTACAGTATAACCTCCCGCCGAGTGCAGCACAATGGCGCCGATAGCAAGGTAAGTTTACTCAGAAAAATTCCAAAAAATCGTCAAAAAACCGCGAAAAGTACAGTATAACCTCCATCAGTGGGACTTATATGAGCTCTCTGTCAGAAGCTAGTTTTAGCAGTCGAGTTTTAGCAGTAGAGCCCGTTTAGCAGTACAGCTTTTAGCAGTGGAGTCTTTTAGCAGTACAGCTTTTAGCAGTGGAGCTTTTAGCAGTAGAGCCTTTAGCAGTACTTTTTTAGCAGTAGAAACCGACCACGCTTTGTTTACATTTGAAGACTGTTGTAACATTCCGCAGTTGAGAAAAAGGGTTAATTTTTCTACACATAAATAGTCGCATCTGTTAATAAAAGACAAGACGATTCTTTTTTTTCCAAATAACAGCCTTGTTAGTGAAAAAAAAAGAAAAAAAATTTCTTTTTTTTTCACCGCGCTTTTATGTCGTGAACCTATATTCTCTTCTCGTATTCATGCGATATATTTTATCATTATTTATTTAATTTGAGTATATTTAATATTTAAAAAAAATGGCTTAAACAAATAAAAAAATAAAAAATTGAAACAGAGTCGTAGTAGGCCGTGAGACAAAGAAAAACCTATTTTATTTAATTAGATCCTATTTAAATTAAATATTCGTTTTTTTTTTTCGGCAGTGGCAGGATGATTCTTAATTGCGCCCTTACCCGCACCACCGTTGCCGGTTCCGTAAGCCATTTGACAATATTCCAACGGTTCGTTTATCGTCGCAAACATCCGGACCATATATCCGAGCTGGTTGAAAACGACCCGAGCGTAATCGTAGAACCAAGTTACCATTAGCTCGTTCGTCCAGCCTCCCAAGTCCTCGAGAACGGCCGGATGATCCCAGTGATAGATCGTGACAAAGGGCTCGATGCCATGTGAGCGAAGACCTGTCAGCAGGTCTCTGTAGTAACCAATGCCGTCCCTGCTGACTTTGTTGGCGAAACCCGTTGGTAATATTCGCGCCCAACTGAGTGACAGCCGATAAGCGTCCACCCCGAGATCCTTCAGTAGCGCTATATCCTCATTGTACTTGTGGTAAGAGTCGCAGGCAATGTCGCCATTGCTACCGTCCGAAATTGGCGAGGGTAACTGGTGGGTAAATCGATCCCAGACGCTTGGACTCTTGTCACTCACGTTCCATGCACCCTCGATCTGATACGCCGCGGTCGCTACGCCCAACGTGAAATCTGCAGGAAACTTCAAGTATCCAGCGTACGTTCTGATAAACACAATCTTCTGTTAATTCTATTAAATTCTATTAAACACTAGATTTACCAGACCAGTCATTCTGACTGGTCGTGCAATTTCAATTCAAAATTCCTACTGCATGTAAATTTGCTTTCCGAAATGATGTTATGACTTTTGTAGCTATAAGTAGAGAATACATTTTATGAACTTAATGTTACTTTATATATATTCGTAACAAATATATTTTTTGTTATTGACACTTATATCAGTACCTGGTCTGGTAAATCTAGTGTTAATTATATAAAATTTCTAACAAGGGGTTACGTGGGTTTGAAAATTTCCAAAAATCCATTTTTTTTTTAAATTTTATTAACTTATAGTACATGTCTAGAATATTCTCCCAAAGTTTTAAGTAAATCGGAATAAAAGTCTAGGAGAGAGAGAGAGAGAGAGAGAGAGAGCCTTTGGGAATTCCCCCCGTTGGGAAAGACCGGCCGGAAGCGACGCAGGTATACGCATTTTTTTCAAAACACTATTTTTGAAATCGGTGGACACGATTTCTCAAAAACTAATGCACCGATCTTATTGATTTTTTTTAAACATGTCGCCATTTTATATCTTATAAATAAATTTTTCATCCATCATCTAGAAAGTTCGAAGCGTGTTACGTATTTTTTTGAATCACTTCGGACGGATAGTTTATGGTTACGATTTTTTTTTTTGAAAACTGACTGGGTAGAATCGACCCAAGTGTGACCACTCCGATTGAATTTGGAAGTGTGACTACACGGAGAGAATTAAAAAGTAATTTTTGTCGTGAATTTCACGGTAAAAATTATCGTGATATATTTCAGTGTGGTGACAAGTGAGAAAAGCATAATAATTCGTATGTGACAAGTTTTTTTTTTAACTCACGTTACGGAAAATTTCAAATACGTAGCTAAAATTTAACTATACAAGAAGAGCAGCGCGCACGATAATTTTTACCGAGAGCACAATACATTTTCCTATAACACTCATTAAATTTTGTAATAAATCTTAAAATAACTGTTATAAAGACGATACTTTTTTATAGACATTTTTCAAAGGCATAAAATAATAAAATGCACAGTAAAATTTCGCTGATATTATATATTTTTTAAATTTAAGTTTCGCGTATTTTGTTAGACATGAAAATTTACTCGAAAATCTGGTAAAATGTTCTATCTGAAGAAGAAATTTTATTTTATTTTCGTGAAAATCTGTGTTTTACTCAGTAATAATAAGCGAAGTTTCAGGCTTGTCATCTGGTTACCGTTACTGCATGGTAATTTTTAACATTTAATTCTCTCCGTGTACGAAGGGTTAACCGGTATATGCGAGTTAAGACAGGATATAAAGAGTGTCCCAAAATGACCTGACATCTTAAATTGCACTTTTTTTCTTTGTAGTGAACATAGAGTACTAAACTTTGACAACTGGCGTCAGGAAGATATTGACGTTTGGTCATGGAGAATTACACGATCTTTCGCGTCTACAGTATTTCGCGTTAGCTATTAAAAATATCTTCATTTCTCCTCCCATCAATAGCTCAAAAAGACTCGTTCGTTCAAATCGCACACTTTATCATATACTTGCCCAGTAATTGCAGCCGAAAAGCACGCGATCAGTACAAATGTCGCGGACCCCATGTCGAGCCTCGTGCCCAACTGGATTCCAATCAAAAGTGAACTTCCTGCTAAGTCTTGGCAATTTTCTAGCACGCGTCGGATCGGTACAAGCGTCGAAATTTCACACACCAACGTTTGGAGCAAATTCTCCTCGAGGATGTCGTCTTTTGTACGGTACACTTGTGACGCGCCGCTCCTCACGCTTTTATACGTTATCATTGATCTAATTAATCACATCTTTATTTATGTATATCACAAATATATGGTTGGGTCGTATCGCGATACTCGAAAAGATCAACCGAAAATGTTCCACGATTTTCTCTTTACTGGTTAAACAGAGAACGCTTTTATTTGCATTAGAATCATCAGCTCTTGAAAGCCGAGAATGACAAGAGATTGTCCCCGAATCCTGTCATCTCAACGGAATTATCTAAATCCCTGCAATCAATAATACTGATTTTTATCTGAATTTTTCGTCATTCAGTTTTGGAAATCGAGAGCCGAGGGGCTGAATCAGCGATCTATTGTATTTTTATTTTCCGAAAAATAAATTTCGATTTTTAATTTACCTTCCAAAAATTAATGATGAATTAGAAAATTATTTTGTGTTCATATTAATTTGAAAAAAAAAATTCGAAAGATAATTACAATTAATTTTTCTTTTTAATTTTGTTTATAATTAATAAATTCCAAAAGAGAACACGGAGAGAATTAAAAAGTAATTTTTGTCGTGAATTTCACGGTAAAAATTACCGTGATATATTTGAATGTGGTGACAAGTGAGAAAATCATAATAATTCGTATGCGACAAGTTTTTTTTTAACTCACGTTACGGAAAATTTCAAATACGTAGCTAAAATTTTACTATACAAGAGCGCACGGTAATTTTTTACCGAGAGCACAATACATTTTCCTATAAAACTCATTAAATTTTATAATAAATCTTCAAATAACTGTTACAAAGACGATACTTTTTTATAGACATTTTTCAAAGGCATAAAATAATAAAATGCACAGTAAAATTTCGCTGTTATTATATATTTTGTAAATTTAAGTTTTGCTTATTTTGTTACACGTGAAAATTTACTAGAAAATCTGGTAAAATTTTCTATCCGAAGAAGAAATTTTATTTTATTTTCGTGAAAATCTGTCTTTTACTCAGTAATAATAAGCGAAGTTTCAGGCTTGTCATCTGGTTACCGTTACTGCACGCTAATTTTTAACATTTAATTCTCTCCGTGTACATTTCTCGAAAATTTATGTCGAAAATTGAGAGAAATTTCGGCGATCTGGTTTTTCACCTTGAGTGCAGTTACACCCAACAATGGCGCTCGTATATTTTAATAAACCGAGTTGATTTTTTGGGATCGGAATAATTTACGGTGTGTTTGTTTGAATTTTTGTCAACAGTTCACTCGTGTATTTCGTGCAGTGGTGTAAATATGTCTACTCCTCGTGACTGAAGCTCGACGCCTCAAAACAATATACATTCTGTGTAATTGATGCGTGAAAGAAAAAAAAAAGATTTTATTAAATTGCAATACGGGTGGATCGATCTCAAAAGGATTGTCCCGAAAGCGATCGATGAGTAGAGAAAAATGCCGAAAATAAAAAACTTTTTCTAGCCGATCACCTCGTGGTCACTCGTTGTTACGAGGTGCATCATTGTATGGTTGGTCGTTGAACAGAGGAGCGGCAAGAGCTCGCGTACGAATCAGTTGTTTGTACCAATCGTAAGAAAGTTTTGGAGTTCTTGGTCTGTCAGGATTTTGAAAGTCGACGCTAACGAGACCGAAATGTTCGAGGTAGCCGGCCTGCCATTCGAAATTATCGAGTAAACTCCAAACGAAGTATCCGGCGACGTTGCAATTGTCCCGATTAACGGCCAACAGTAATTCCCGAAGATAATCGTGAAGATACGCGATTCTCTGATAGTCCTTGAGGCTCGTGCCGTCATCGGACGAGCCATTCTCCAGTACGTAAATCAGAGGATTGCCGTAACGTTTCTTCAATTCTCGGAGCAAATCGCCGAAACCTTTGGGAACGATATAGAGCCAAGACGAGACGGCGCGTGGCCAACTCTCGTCGACACTCTCGATCACACCCGTCTCTCTGTACCACGGAGTGTTATCGTAGTTCGAAGCTCGCTCGGTCAACCGTGAGGTGTAATGATTGAGACCCAAGTAATCGGAGCTACCTCTTATCAGATCGATCTCGGCTTGGCTGAATACCGGTAGTCTCGATCTCGGATAACCCTCCAGTTTACTGTTCTCACCGATTCGACGCTTCATCACTTCCGGATAATCACCATCGGCTGAAAATATCGGATTCACCATCCAACCGCAGTTGAATTCGAATGCCACGTCCGCTGTCTCTCTGTCGTTCGGATACTTGGGATAATAGTAAGCGCAAGGTATCGCTATGCCGATCTTGCCATTCTGTTTTGCACGGAATTCCTCGTCGTACATTCTGTACACTTTCGCGTGAGCCTTCAGTATGTTGTGCATACATTGATAAGGACCAATTCCGGGTATCTTTTTGCCTAGAAGAATCGTACAATTGTATTAACGCAGTGAGCCGATGCGGAAACGGACGCTTCGATGATGAGAGTCATCCAGCGGAAGCGTACGAAGCGCCGAATGGTGAAAAAAAAAGGAACCAAACGCATTTTACTCTACACATTTTGCTGGGAACATTTGAACATCCTCCACTCACAGTGCAAATCCATGTGCGTTATTTGTTACACGTAAGGTGTATAATTTTAGGGTAAAACAAGGCATTTACGCGTGTTTTAGATATAGTTCAAAGACATTTGATGCACGGAGAGAATTAAAAAGTAATTTTTGTCGTGAATTTCACGGTAAAAATTGCCGTGATATATTTCAATGTGGTGACAAGTGAGAAAAGCATAATAATTCGTATGCGACAAGTTTTTTTTTTAACTCACGTTACAGAAAATTTCTAATACGTAGCTAAAATTTTACTATACAAGAAGGGTAGCGCGCACGGTAATTTTTACCGAGAGCACAATACATTTTCCTATAACACTCATTAAATTTTATAATAAATCTTAAAATAACTGTTATAAAGACGATACGTTTTTATAGACATTTTTGAAAGGCATAAAATAACGTGCACATAAAGTGCACAGTAAAATTTTGCTGATATTATATATTTTTTAAATTTAAGTTTTGCGTATTTTGTTACACATGAAAATTTACTAGAAAATCTGGTAAAATGTTCTATCTGAAGAAGAAATTTTATTTTATTTTCGTGAAAATCTGTGTTTTACTCAGTAATAATAAGCGAAGTTTCAGGGTTGTCATCTGGTTACCGTTACTGCACGGTAATTTTTAACATTTAATTCTCTCCGTGTGCGTATTTTAAGACACTTGAGCCATATTAAGGCCTTAGGCCACTATAGAGGCAAAAAAGGGCATATTTTGTAATTTTTTTTTCAGCGAAACGATAACATAAATCGAAATTACAAAATAGGGGTTTTATTATACACGTAATTTACTGTAAAAAAATATTTTTTCACAGCGATACATGTCAAAATTGCGACTTTGCACACGGAGAGAATTAAATGTTAAAAATTACCGTGCAGTAACGGTAACCAGATGACAAGCCTGAAACTTCGCTTATTATTACTGAGTAAAACACAGATTTTCACGAAAATAAAATAAAATTTCTTCTTCAGTTAGAAAATTTTACCAGATTTTCTAGTAAATTTTCATGTGTAACAAAATACGCAAAACTTAAATTTAAAAAATATATAATATCAGCGAAATTTTACTGTGCATTTTATTATTTTATGCCTTTCAAAAATGTCTATAAAAAAGTATCGTCTTTATGACAGTTATTTTAAGATTTATTATAAAATTTAATGAGTGTTATAGGAAAATGTATTGTGCTCTGGGTAAAAATTATCGTGCGCGCTACCCTTCTTGTATAGTAGAATTTTAGCTATGTATTTGAAATTTTCTGTAACGTGAGTTAAAAAAAAAACTTGTCGCATACGAATTATTACGCTTTTCTCACTTGTCACCACATTGAAATATATCACGGTCATTTTTACCGTGAAATTCACGACAAAAATTACTTTTTAATTCTCTCCGTGCAGCATTTTTCCGATGACGCCTTTATTTCTGGAAGGTCAACGGCCGGACCAACAGCTCCTATAATTTTTCAGTTATGATGAGACACTAACGTTTTTTCGATTATATTGTATATCATCAAGATTTAGGATCAAGCGATCGATTATGCCAAGTTTCCAATAAATCGACTGAGCAATTGTCGAGCCATTAATTAAACTAATGAGGAGTATGCGAAAACTCAATCTATATTGAGTTTTTAGTTAATTGTTGATAATAATAAGATAATCTGAACGTATTAATGAAAAATTAAAAATTGAGAATTGTTTCGTTGTTGGACAGTTGAAAAGGATGTACAGTCACTGACAAAACTTCAGTCAAGCACACGCCAACATCGTCGAATTTGACTTAAATTATTATTAAAAGTGGAAAATTAACATTTCTAAGTATGAATTTATTATTGAATTGGCTATTCGTAAGGCTGAAGAACCAACACGCATAAATCGTGTAAAAAAGAATCAAATAAGAAAAACCAAATATGCCTAGAAATAATGCACTCAAGTGGGCAATAAAAATAGCATGAAGCGAATCCCAAAATTACATACTTGAAAATGTGTGAAAAGTGACGTCAAGGTAACACATGTAGCTGCGTATTAAATAAACACAACTGGATTTGCAATGCATATGTATGACGACGTAGGTACGAATAAATTGAAGCTTCATTCATTAATAATCATGAATACCGCAAGAAGCCTCGTTATGAATGTTAACGAAATATTACGAGGAAAAGCTTTGAGGTCGATTTTGAATTGTTCACACGTGCGCTGGACGACGGTTATCCTTACCCGGAGCACCTCCACCGAATCCGTAAGCCCCGTGACACAATACCGCTGGCTCGTTTATCGTCGCAAACATTCGGATCATGTGACCGAGCCGATTGAAAACGACCCGAGCGTAATCGACGAACCAGGTGACCATCAACTCGTTCGTCCAGCCTCCCATGTCCTCGAGAACATATGGATGATCCCAATGATAGATCGTGACCAAGGGCTCGATGTTCTGCGCGCGAAGGCCTTCCAACAGGTCCCGGTAATAACGAATACCGTCTCTGCTGACTTTGTTTGGGAAACCCGTTGGTAAAATTCGCGCCCAACTGAGAGACAGTCGATAAGCGTCCACACGGAGATTCCTCAGTAGCGTTATATCCTCTTTGTACTTGTGATAAGAGTCGCAGGCAACGTCACCGTTGCTACCATCCGCTATGGGCGATGGTATCACGTGGGTAAATTGATCCCAGATGCTTGGACTCTTGTCACTCGCGTTCCAAGCACCTTCGAATTGATACGCGGCACTGGATGCGCCCAACTTGAATCCTCGTGGAAATTTCATATATTCATCGACATTCTCCGCCGTTCTGTAAACACACACACACACACACAATTCCATTAATTAATAATAATAAACCGCTATAAGAATTGAAAAACATTGATACAAATCTCCGACACGTTTCTACGCAATTGTTCGTCAAAGAAAAAAAAAGGGTGTGAAGATCGCGAAATAAATCGATCCACGATTCTTCAACGTTTCCGGGATACCACGTGCGCGGCTATCGCAAGATTTTTACCAGGTGTACGAGTATGAAAAGCGGATTTTTTTTCTAAAAAAAAAAAAAAACACGTTAAATTCGGAAGAATGATAAAAAGTGCTTTATTCAAAGTATGCTCCATCGCTTGTTATACATTTTTCTCATCTTTAGGGCAATTTGTGACTACCACGCGAGTAAAAATCTTCCCCTTTTGCTGCGAACCATTAATCGAGCCATTTTTTCACATCTTCGTTGGAACCAAAGCGCTGCTCGCCAAGTGCGTGACCCAACGATGCAAACGAGTGGTAATCGGAAGGAGCCAAGTCTGGTGAGTAAGCCGCATTGGGTAGAACTTGCCAGCTGAGGACTTCCAACGTGTCGCGAACCGATTTTGCCGTATGCGATGGAGCATTGTCGTGAAGAAAAATGACTTTGTGTTGCCTCTTTCGGTATTCTGGCCTTTTTTCAAGCAGCGAACGGTTCAAATCGGTCAATTGTTGTTGGTAACGTTTAGTATTAACCGTTTTCCCAGGTTTTAACAGCTCATAATAGACCACGCCCCTCTGGTCCCACCAAACACAGAGCATCGTCTTTCTGCCAAAGCGATTCGGTCGTGCGTTCGATGTGGATGGTGCGCCTGGGTCTACCCATGATTTTTTGCGCTCGGGATTCACAAAATAAATCCACTTTTCATCCCCTGTAACTATACGGTGCAAAAACGACTTCCTTTTGTACCGAGCGAGCAAAATGTCACATGTGTTTTTGCGCTTTTCCATTTGCCTGTCGTTCAACTCATGTGGTTACCCATCTACCGGTCTTCTGAATCTTTTCCATCTCTCGTAGTCGATTGAAAACAGCTTGTTGACTAACGGCCAATTGCTCGGCGAGTTGTTTTTGTGTTTGCGAATCATCTTCGTCCAACAATGCTTGCAATTCCACATCTTTGTATTTTTTTTGGCGGTTTTCCATGTTCCTTGTCCGCAACATCGAAGTCACCACTTTTGAAACGCTGAAAGCATCGTTCGCACGTATCTTGCGATGGAGCATGTTCACCATAAGCTTCTCGAAGTAATCGGTATGATTCGGCAGCAGTTTTCTTCGAATGAAAACAAAAAATTAATGCTGTCCGCGAATGCTCTTTGTTCGGTATAAATTTCGACATATTGAACACAACAACACAACACTATGCACACACTTTTCCAATTTATCACTCGTGCGCGTCTGACACTTGTTGACGACACAACAAAATGGCGCAGTGTCAAATCTTTATAGCACAAACTGCATTGGTGCACCATCTGTTGTCTGAAATCCGCATTTCATACTTGTACACCTGGTAATTACGCAGCTATCAGTGATGAGAAATTACAATTGTTACTTGCCTCCCGGTAGATAAAAAGCACAACAGCACAAGAATTATCAGGCTCATGGCTTTGGAAAAATAAATTTCAAACGAAATTGTACTTTTCGCTGAGTCGCGTTAATTCAGTTTATGCGAGAACGGTTCGCGGATTAATGTCACCCTTCGAGCGATCGAACGGTAAAGTCACTCTTCGAGCGTGCCACCTTTTGTGCGAAACACTTGTGGAGCGACGCGCCTCGTGAGAGATACGAGAAATGTTTATTGAATAAATAACGCGTTCGTTAATGAGTGCTGGAAATATTTGTGCGCGCTTCAATATCGCAATATCGAGTTATGTTAGTCAACGATACTTCCCAATATTGGGTTTTTCGATCCTACACACGCCATTTATTATCATCAGATTTATAGCGGCTTAGCTTTTAGTCGGGCTTTTTTTTCTTTCTCGTAAACGATTCTTCTTCTCTATTCTTCGTCTTTCTCATTAAGGGGCAACGCCACTCTAGGACTCTGGAAAAATCGATTTTTTCTTTACTTAAACAATACTTTAGGGTCATAAAAACAATATCCAGCTGGTCCTATAGTGAAAAACAAAAAATTTAACGGGTCAATTCTCGATTTTGACACAGCGCCTCGGAGCGCGCGCTCAGCACGATAAAACACTCACGCGGCGAGCTCTAATTTCTCTTTTTTTAAAATACATTTTGTATACATTTCTGTATAAAAAAAAAAAACAAAAGGCCTTGGAGGAAAAGGCAAGCTAGCTGGCGAATTAATTGACGAGTTGTCAATTTATTATGGTCTAGCAATACGTAGAAATAATATTTTACGAGAACTCCGTCCTCCCGTGAAGGGGTTTAAAAAAAAAAAGGCGATTTCAAAGATTGGCTTTGTCGCCGCCATTGAGCATCAGAATGATAAGATTTTTTTTTCATACTTCAATATGTGTTGAGGGCTTACGTTGACCTACCTAGGTGTATGTTAGCCCTTAAATGAACCCTCTGAAAAGAAATCCGATTCCTTTTTCCAAATGCCCAAAATAAATTATTATAGTTTGGCCTTTTTTTCGGCCGCTAGAGTGGTGTTACCCCTTCAACTATTCTTGTGTCTATTCTTTTTTCTCATAAACTATTCTCTATTCTTTTTTTTTTCATGAAATATTCTCTATTCTTTTTTTCTCATGAAATATTCTCTATTCGTTTTTCTCATAAACTTTTCTCTATTTTTTTTTCTATTAAAATATTCTTGCCAAAGTGCGCCAAAAAGATCCTTTTTTTTTCCCCTGGATTTTCCATATCGATTATTTTTCTCCGGGAAGCTTGATGCACGGAAGGAAAAAAAAAGAAAAATCATTTTGCGCAATTGAAATGAATGTGTGAATCGAGCTGCGTGGGACTCTTCGTTTATTCCAGCGTCGCGAGAGCGACCGTTTCGGAAACGTGTTCGTTGCCTCTGCGCGGATAGAGGGCAGGGTTATTATAAGCAGATGAAAAGGCGGAGGCGATTTGCGGGCGTCCGATGTTTCCCCCGAAGTATAAATTTGGAACCACCCGCACACGAGATATTCTAGCCAAAAATGGACACAAACGCCACTCGATTCAATCACGGGGGGGGGGGGGGGGGGGCTCGAAACTCATCATCGGGCAGGGGTCTCTCTCATCAAACCTCTGCCCTTACACTTTTCGGGCTTTCTCTAATTTTGAGATATCAAGATGAAATTTTTTGCCTCCCAGATTTTCATGAAATTTGAATTTTTTTCGAAAATCTACTTTCACAATTTTAAATGATAAATTGGATATAGCGTAAGAGTGAATATTTGGCCCTTATCATTGAAAATTACACCCCAATTTTTGCACTTGACTTTTATTATTATTATTATTATCCATAACGATAATCATTGGGCGAATTATTGATTAATAACAATGAAAAAGGCTGCCACGCTATTTTTGAAGAATGGCAATTTTCCTTCACGAGACAACTAAATTTAGATCGCTCGGCTGGAGGTGACCGCGAGAGCTCGCACTACATTTCGACACGAGTCCCTTTCCCCGATGATGTACCTTTTTTTAATTCATCCATTTCCCACTTGGCACAGACGAGAAAAAGAAATATCTCTCTTTCGAATATGTATGTGAAAAATAATTTTCCAAATTCTTACTCGCGATATTAACTTTTATTACGAAATATTGTAATGAAAAGTCCATTTTCTTGATCCATATTTACCAGTTGAAAATGATTATTTATTATTGTTTCCATTATTAGTAATTTTTCAAATATTAAATATATTAATATTTTTATTAGATTCTGAATATCAAATATATATTGAAGTTCTTGTTAATTTTAAATATTATTAAAATTATTATTTTTCCAGTATCTTATTATTGTTATTGTTTATAGATATAATAAAATTGAATAAAAAGTTTCCGATTATGAATGGAATGCAAAGATTATTTTTTACAATTAAAATCGTTCCGACAAATATTTACAATTTTTTATATTAAGATAATTATAAATATTGAATAGAAATTCATTTTTCATATTGCGCAAACAATAATTCTAGCGTAAATTTAGTTTTTGCAATACGTTTGTCTTTTTTTTTCAAATTTTATTACGAACGAAAGAATAATTCGCGCCTCCTAATTGAAACGATTAGAAAAAAATGTTTCATTAATTATTGAATCTAATTGGACTTTAGCTTGCTAAATAGCTAAAAAATATTAACATTTTTTAAACTTCCGTCACGAATAGAATTTAGGGGTACTCCATTGTACTGGGAGCATATCGCGCATTATTTTCCTCGTCATCCTCATTTACTTTCGCAACTACATAACCCCGAGAAAGACGTTCCGCTTTAAAATAGTATACGCGAAAGCCAACAGCCGACTGTTTTTCGTCTAAAAGTAAAAGATCGACGCGTTGTTCGGTGGCGCGCGCTTGCGTATATTTTCAAACTATTATAACACGTTAACAAAATTTAGAGAGAGAGAGAGAGCGCGAGAGAGAGAGAGAGAGAGAGAGAGAGAGAGAGAGAGAGAGAGAGAGAGAGAGAGAGAGAGAGAGAGAGAGAGAGAGAGAGAGAGAGAGAGAGAGAGAGAGAGAGAGAGAGAGAGAGAGAGAGAGAGAGAGGGGGAGAGAGAGAGAGAGAGAGAGAGAGAGAGAGAGAGAGAGAGAACTGTCAAATTATCGCGATAATCATCCCCCGTTCGTGAGTCTCCTGACCTAAAATGTCTCAATGATCCATTTTTTCCTTTCTTTTCGAAAAGCACACACAAAAGATGAACTATCTGACCCCGATACTCGTATATTTTTAAATCGAATCTAATTCCGACCTCGTTACTTCGCGTCGAAACTTACGAATACCGTGGCATCCTCGAATGGATCAAAGGGCAGATAATTTTTTTTTGTGAATCGCGAATAGACGACTATCAAGGGCTAAAAAAATTTTCCACTCGTGGAGGGCCGTATTTTGTGGGCGCATAAGCCAGAGCCCCTTTTAAATAATTAGTAGATTACGGTAGAGTTTAATTAAAAAAAAACATTCTTGACGTTTGTGAAGAAAAAACATTCATAAACCGTCATGTGACTCAACTGGAATGTTCCAACCTTCTTAATTGTAGACGAAAATCAATTAATTGTTAACCCTCAATCCGTGAAGGTATTTGAGGCACCTTAATCCCGTGAACCTGGGTCACTACCAAACAAACCAAATTGTCAATGAAAAAATCTGAAAAAATTCATGGTCTATCTTATGGTCTGGGGGTTTTTTTTTCTTATTTTTAATATATTTTTTTTAAATTAAATAGCAACCTGCGAAGAAAATGATTTGGGCAGGACGAAAACGACCCAGGTTCACGGATTGAGGGTTAAATATTCGGGTTCGTGAAAGGAATACCTCATTAAAAAAAAGGCATTTTTTCTCGAAGCTGTAGAACGAAGGACTGCCGCCCACGATGTCCCAGCTGTTTGAATCCTGTCGAGAGGAATAAAGCAAAGAGGAGAAGGGTCATCGAGTTGCGGGTGTCATAGTTTTCCGATCATTGAAGGTGCTGCTCCAGAACGATTCGAAAATTCGGAGGGCATTTTGTCATTAAATTGTACGAGAAGTTCTCCTTTTTAAGGTATTGCTGGATGAACCGTCGGTCAAAAAGTTAGACCAAAATGGGAAAATCGTGGATTTACAAGTTTAGATCATGTAGTACATGTTTGGGTTAAGGTATTAGTGGAAAATTCTAAAATAATTCATCTATTATTATTCTATCAAGAACTGTCATTCCTCAAGTTTTCAAGAAATTGGCGATTTTTTAATATTCATCTAGTAATAAGGCCTTAGGCCGCTCTAGGATTTTCAAAAATCGATTTTTTTTTGTTAAACATGTACCTTAGTACCTTTAAAATGATATTCCAAAAGATTATGGGTGTAAAAAATCTCGAAGTACTCGATTTTCGAATTCTAGCGCAACCCCTCTTGATTCATATCGTGACTTTCTACTAACTTTAAACGTGTTTATCTCAAAACTACATTTTTCAAGTCGGCCGGACTCATAACTCAAACAAATTTCAACCGATACACTTGAAATTTTAACTGTATATTTAGAATTACATTTTCTGAGGCACTACGAAGGATTTTTAAAATTATATTGCATAATTCCAGAGGCCACTTTTGTACCATCAAGAAAATTTTGGAAATGCTTGAAAAGGTGATAATCGCTTGGTGCCAGGTTTGGACTATACGGCGGGTGCGATAGAACCTTCCATCCAAGCTCTCGGATCTTCTGGCGCGTCGTTAAAGATGTGTACGGCCTGGCGTTGTCATGATGGAACACAACACCCTTCCTATTGGCCAATTCTGGCCGCTTCTGGTCGATCGCCTGCTTCAATCTGGTCAGTTGTTGACAGTAGAGGTCCGAATTGAGTGTTCGGCCCGATGGGAGCAGCTCATAGTGGATGATTCTCTTCCAATCCCACCAAACACACAGCAAAACCTTCTTGGCCGTTAATCCGGGCTTGGCGATCGTTTGGGCCGGCTCACCGCGGTTGGACCACGATCTTTTTCGGCTGTTGCTCTAGTATGTGACCCATTTTTCATCGCCAGTCACCATCCGCTTCAACAATGGCTCGTTTTCGTTACGTTTCAGCAAATAATCGCATGCATCAATTCGGTCCAAAAGGTTCTTTTGCGTCAATTCGTGTGGCACCTATACATCGAGCTTCTTCTTGAGACCAGCCTCATGCAAATGCTTCCAAACGGTTTTCTGGCTAATCTTCAGTTCCTGGGCAATGGAATAAGTGCTCACATGCGGGCCCGACTCGACGATTTCCATGATTTTATCGGCATTTTCGACGATTGGCCTACCAGAGAGTGCCTCATCTTCGACGTCCATATTACCAGAACGGAATCGTTGGAACCATCGCTTTGCTGTTGCATTCGATACTGTATTGGCTCCATAAACAGCACAAATTTTTTTCGCCACCTGCTCAGCCTTTTCACCTTGGTCGTAGTGGTACTGAAGAATGTATCGAATTTGCTCTTTTTTACCTCCATTTTGGAAAGCTGTAACACACAACTGGCTTCACCAAACACAAAACTGTCAAAGAACTTTTTTTGAAGCGTAATGTCACCTTTAAATCGCCGTATAGTATGACCCGATGCGATGTATACATCGTGAGATATGGCTCACCAAAGACATCTAGCGGAAA
This sequence comes from Ophion ventricosus, assembly GCA_963932345.1. Taxonomy (NCBI): domain Eukaryota; kingdom Metazoa; phylum Arthropoda; class Insecta; order Hymenoptera; family Ichneumonidae; genus Ophion; species Ophion ventricosus. Next base: position 17,433,355 of record OZ010723.1, on the reverse strand, counting down.
ACGCTCAGAACTTTTTACTTCACCCAATATAATATCATCAAGATTTAGGATCAGGCGATTGATAATGCTGTTTCAAATAAATCGATTGAGTAACGATCGAGTAATTAATTAAAGTAATGAGGAGTATCGCCTTTTTTAACGATGAATTAATAGCAATAATTGTTAAACTCAACATACATCGAGTTTTTTTTTACTAATTATTGATAATAATAAGATGATCCGAACGTATTAATTAAATTTAAAAATTGAGAGTTTTTGTTGTTGTTGTTGGACAGTTGAAGCAGATGTACAGTCACTGACAAAAGCTCAGACTTCAATTATTATCAAAAGTGGAAAATTAACATTTCTAAGTGTTCATTCATTTACTAAATTAGCTACTCGTAAGGCTAAACATGTACGACATTATCTAGATTTGTAAATCCACGATTCGCCCATGTTGGACTAACCTTTTTGGCGGACGGTTCATCCAGTAATATACCTTAACTTTTGGCAACGAAGACACGTGTAAAATTTCAAGAATAAATGAGAATAATTGCAAAAGTAGCGTCAACGAGTTGGCACAACTTTTCCAAATTATTGCACACTTGTCTCGGTTGACACGTCAACGACGTAACATCGATCAAGGGATGACCAAGCTCGTGAGAATCGATGCCGAAATCCCTTAAATCGAGGGTGGCCCCTTGAAGCGAAGGTGGCTGCCTGCGATGCATCAATATTTTTGGGCTCTCTCGTGCGCTTTTCCGTTGGACTGGGCGTGGGCCATACCGCGGCAACGTGTGGGCAGCGGGCGGTGTGCGCGCGCGCGTGTTCGCTATAGCTCTGGAAAGCTGGCCGTGCCCATGTTGGGTAGCGGCTGAACTTGTGTGGGGACGTTATATCAGGCGTCGCGACGCTTCCAGACCTCAGCCGTTCCTCAGCAGTCCGCCGATTCACAACCAAACCCTTACGGTCCGTAACCCATCACGTCGTCCACTTTGTTGCGTCGCATTTACTCGTACAATTCTGAAAAATCAAAAAGAATTTTGTCTTTCGTTTTTTGTTTTTTTTTTTTAAATATTTCTTAATAATAATAATCAAACGTAAAACACGCGTATCGTTCGATCGGAGAGTTAATCGGGAATTTAAGTTGGAATATCGTTAGCGAACGATTGTGGAAGCGAATCGAGAAGCAAGTTCATTGGGAGTACAAAGTGTGATTTTCGGCGCGTGCCATTTGGATAAGTGACAAGGACGCCGGGACCCCGAGGCTCCTGCGGACTAGCCTGTAGGGCGAGAGGATCGAGAGGCTTCGATCCGAAGCCCTTTTGTCGAAGGATCGCGTGGCTTTGTTTCGAATCGGGCCTTTGTTGAGAGTCGTTTTTTTTTTTTCGTCTTGATAGAATCTCGCGATCACGAGTGGTTTCGTATTGGAATGATTTTGATTTGTTTGAGGGACTATTGATCTTGTATCGAGAGGGTAACAATGGGAGATACGAGTTTCTGGGGGGTTTTTTTTTTTTTTAGAAGGGTCACAGGCAATGGTGTAAAACGTGAAAGAAGCAGATCGGATTATAACATCGTCTCTGCTTTTTGTTTTGTTTACAGAGATCCTAAAGAATCATCAAAATGTGTGACGACGAAGTTGCTGCTCTGGTCGTGGACAATGGCTCCGGTATGTGCAAGGCCGGTTTCGCCGGTGACGACGCGCCCCGCGCCGTCTTCCCCTCGATCGTCGGTCGTCCCCGTCATCAGGGTGTGATGGTCGGTATGGGACAGAAGGACTCGTACGTAGGTGACGAGGCCCAGAGCAAGAGAGGTATCCTCACCCTTAAATACCCGATCGAGCACGGTATAATCACCAACTGGGACGATATGGAGAAGATCTGGCATCACACCTTCTACAACGAGCTCCGTGTCGCGCCTGAGGAACACCCGGTCCTCCTAACCGAGGCTCCCCTCAATCCCAAGGCCAATCGCGAGAAGATGACGCAAATAATGTTCGAGACGTTCAACAGCCCGGCCATGTACGTCGCCATCCAGGCCGTTCTCTCTCTGTACGCTTCCGGTCGTACGACCGGTATCGTTCTCGACTCCGGTGACGGTGTTTCCCACACCGTTCCCATCTACGAGGGATACGCTCTTCCCCATGCCATCCTCCGTCTGGACTTGGCCGGTCGCGACTTGACCGATTACCTCATGAAGATCCTTACCGAGAGAGGATACTCCTTCACCACCACGGCCGAGCGTGAAATCGTTCGCGACATCAAGGAGAAACTCTGCTACGTCGCCCTCGACTTTGAACAGGAAATGGCGACCGCTGCTGCGAGCACCTCCCTCGAGAAGAGCTACGAGCTCCCCGACGGACAGGTCATCACGATCGGTAACGAGAGATTCCGCACGCCCGAGGCTCTCTTCCAGCCGTCCTTCCTGGGTATGGAATCCTGCGGCATCCACGAGACCGTCTACAACTCGATCATGAAGTGCGACGTTGACATCCGTAAGGATCTCTACGCCAACAACGTACTCTCCGGTGGTACCACCATGTATCCCGGTATCGCTGACCGTATGCAGAAGGAAATCACCGCCCTCGCACCCTCGACGATCAAGATCAAGATCATCGCACCACCCGAGAGGAAATACTCCGTATGGATCGGTGGCTCGATCCTCGCTTCCCTGTCCACCTTCCAGCAGATGTGGATCTCCAAGCAGGAGTACGACGAGTCCGGCCCTGGCATCGTCCACCGCAAGTGCTTCTAAGCGCCGCCGCCCGCTCGCCAAACAAAAAACAAAACCAACACAACCAAAATCGTATGACGCCCGCGGACCATCGCCGCGACGACCCCCCCTCCCCCTCCCCCCCCGTCCACCCTTCAACGCACATACGATTATTTGGAAACGCCATCAAGGTGTACCCAACTTCATCACGAGACTCATCATCACATCGTACCGACACTCCTGCCTCGCATCAAGACATAAAACAACAAGCCAAAAACAGACTCTGGGCTTGCCCGAATCACTTTTTTGGCGTTGAAAACAAAAAAAAATAGCGTCACTGGGTGTGCACAGGCAATAATACGGAACGATGATAACGCTCACCTTACAGCGCGACCACCGTTCATGACCTCACGATGAGAGACTCTCGACCGAGCAACCTCGCCGTCACTTTGGCCGCGCCTCCCGGTGAAAATCACGCATAAGTCCGAGCGTGATTTTGCACCAGCTGGCCCAGAACCGTATCTATTCACTTCGAAACGGTGCACTGTGACCGGAAACAATTGGGAGCACCCTCTCTCCCTCTCTCACTCGCTCTTCGCTAATTCGCGAATGTTGCTGGAACTCGTCTCCTCGCGCGGTATCCACGGGGACGCATCGCTCTTTTCCTGTAACGTGACGTTATATCTTCCGTTATTGCCAATTCGAGCCAGCACAACGAAGCAAAAAGGAGACACATATTAATCGCAAACAATTAAAAAAAAAAAAAACGAAAAACGAAAAAGAAAAAATCACTACAGTGCCTGACTCCACCGAGGCGAAGCCCACCCGTCTCTCACTTACGTCTACGATACTTAATTTATTTTGTAAATATTATTACACTATATTATATTGTTATACAATGTCAAACGTCAAGGCAAATATACGTTATCTCACACCATTTTTTTTTCCGTATCCGACATTGTGTTCTTCATCATTCCTCGATCCTTCATCTTCCCCCTGGAGTCGAGAAGAAAAAAAAAAAGGAAATTTAAATTCAGCCTCGACTCCAAATCTTCGTAATTTCCACGTCATTTTCGAGGGTAAAAAAAAACAATGAAAATTTTAACAATTACATCGAGACACAAATTTAATAATACGACGAATTGGATTAAAAAGAAAGTCCAATATTTATCAGGAATAAATCTTAATCAAAATTCCATTTTTTTATAGTAAATTTGTCAGGAAAAGATTTTGATTTTTCTATATTTTTGTTGTTGAGATTTTTTGTTTTTCGATTAATCGAAATTCATGGATAAATCGATTCTCACCTGGGACAGCGAAATTTCCTCCGGGGGACGTTCCCCGGGACCAGCTGGCTATTTTGAGGGTGCGTGGGAACTACCCTCTCGGAGGAAAAAAAAAGCGCGCGAGTTGGACGACGACCGCCGCTGACTAATATCGCAGACGCGTGTGCCTCGAACCAAAAAGGTTGGAGCTCCGAAAAAGATGTTGCGCAATTGAATCGGGACCGGCGCGGCTTCAAATTTATTTCTTCATAGCTGCAAAGAAGACTTTGAGAATTATTAATACGACGCGGTGTATTTCTAAATCCGAGACGGTGTAAATACGGATATTTTGCAGCTTGAAGATTTTTCGGGACGACAAAATGTCCCTAGATGGAAGTGGAAGGTTTCCATGTCGAGCGGCTGGTGCACTTTATTGTTCCGTAATATTCGTTCAACCTCGATCAGTTGACTCGCTTCTTTTTTATTTGTTTTTCCTGAGAAAATTTGGTTTTTTTTTTCGGGCTACGAATTGATGGAATATTTTTCAAAAATTTGCAAATTCATAGAAATTGATATGAAGAAGTGGAAAAAAAAAATTTAATTAAAAATAAATGTTTTAATTCGACAAAAAAATGTGTTTCGAATTTAAACAAAAGATTCGATGCGTAAAAAATTACTTCGAGTTTGAAAAATGATTGAGTTACGAAAGAATTAATTAAAAATAAATATAATGAAAACAAAAATAATTTGATTCGAATAAAAAGAATAGAGAATGACAATTAATAATTGTCATTGATATACATTATTTAATTAATAGACATTAGCGATAAAATGACAAGCGATAATTATGGATTAATTATCGCACGGTTTCTAATTATTGATAATATTAAATGATAACAAGGAACTACTGTTTGTAGGATGTTCGTACTCTCATGACCGAATAAGACCTCGAGTGTGATACACGGAGCGGTGATCGAACGAGATGAATACTTTAAAATAACCGCATTGTTGTGACGTACGTCTATCCATTGACCTTGGCCCAATACCACACACACACACACACACACACGAACATCACTTTTTCGAAATGTTAGAAAGACATTTGTCGGGTGTATATTTTTTTTTTTCGAACGCGTGTTTACAACACGTGAATAATTCAGTTTTTTTGCGTTTAAGAAAAACTCGGAGCGATTAATTATAATTTTAATACAAGACTACACGAGCCAATTAAAGCACGAAAAATTAAACAATTAAGAAGAAAAAGAAAATTATCAAGCTGCCACGAGGAGCACCGCGAGATTTATGTCAGCGTGAAATATTTTCCACGTGGCGTCTCGAAACCTCCATGGTTTTTCACGTGTACGAAACTTTAGTTTCGAGAAATTGTAATAAAAAGTTAATTTTAGACATTGCGTCGAAGATATCTCTTAAGGGGGCTCTACTGCTCTACTGCTAAAAAAGAATTGCTAAAAATTCTACTGCTAAGCGGGCTCTACTGCTGAAACTGTAGTGCTAAAAGCTCTACTCCTAAAATTGTACTGCTAAAAGCTCTAGTGCTAAAAGCAGCACTGCTAAAGAGTCTCAACTGCTAAAACGCAAGAGGGTATGCTTTTGAAAAGTTTTATTGGAAATCATTGAAACTGCTAAAACGCAAAAGGGTATATGTTTTTGAAAAGTTTTATTGGAAATCATTGAAAATCATTGAAAAGTTAATAGAACATTGAAAACAAAGGGAAAATGATATGAAGCTTTCTCAGAAAAATTCCAAAAAAAATTTCTCAGAAAAATTCTAGAAAAATTCCAAAAAAACACGCACACCTGCGGTGCTCCTGAGCCTGCGCAAGCGGCGAGGAAGGGGATCATGGCAGAAATTAAGGGGCCAGTCCACTTTGAGGCCACGAAAAAAAGGCTATTTTCGCGATTTTTTTTTTTGAGGATTTTATAAAAGATATGAATATAAAAGTTGTTGGGCTTGATAAATAAAGTCTTGAAATACATTAAAAAAAAATTTTAATTCATTTTTATTCATTTTTAAGTACAAAAACTATAGTTTAACGTAACGCCTAAAAAATAGGTGGGCTAGGTAGCTCCGTCACAACTCGGCAATGGCTTGTCTGAAACAAAAAAATCAAAGTCCATTAGATTCAGTATGACACCAGCTACAAAATGACCCTCGGATATAAAGTTTTATCAAAAAATAAAAAAATGGCAGATGAAAAACGAAAAAAAGTATTAAAAAACGCGTTTTTTTCGTAGTTTTTCGCAACAAAAAAAAGAGTAAAAATCAAAATTTTTAAAACATCGAGGGTCATCTTGTTGCGAATCATGTTTACAATATGTGGTTGAAATTTCACGAGAATCGGTTTATTAGTTTTAGAGATACGATGGAGCTAGATTTTGAAAACGTTGTTTCGAGAAAAACGCGTTTGAAGTTTATACTATGAAAAACTCTTACCTAAACTCAATCGGCAATATTGACACAATATTTCTGAATGTATGTACTTTCGAAAAACAGTAAAAAAAAAATCGATTTTTTGCAGCACAATGGCGTCAATAGCAAGGTAAAGTTTCTCAGAAAAATTCCAAAAAATCGTCAAAAAACCGCACAAAGTACAGTATAACCTCCATCAGCGGGACTTATATGAGCCCTCTGTCAGAAGCTAGTTTTAGCAGTCCAGTTTTAGCAGTAAAGCCCATTTAGCAGTACGGCTTTTAGCAGTGGAGCCTTTTAGCAGTACAGTTTTAGCAGTGAAGCTTTTAGCAGTAGAGCCCGTTTAGCAGTACAGTTTTAGCAGTAGAGCCTTTAGCAATACTTTGTTAGCAGTAGAACCCGACCACGCTTCAGGATAGAGTTTCGAGAAATAATCCTTGTTGAAAACTGAAGAAAAAGAATTTCTTTTTTTTTTCGTACCTATCGTTAATTAAATATTAAAATTCTGCAAGTTTTGTAGTCAACGAAGATTGGAGCTCTCTTGCGGAAAATAGTGGATAAAAATGTTATATGGAAAAGATCGGGACGAGCTCACAAATAAAACAAGGGCTCCTTATGCTCGTTAGAAAAGCGCAGAATTCGCTTCTGTCTGACCATAAATGGGGATTGAACGAGGGAGGGCTGGCCGCCTCTCATCGTTGGGCTGCTTCCATCACACACACACACACACAAACATACAGAGTGTGCGAGAGTGCAATGTTTTGAGATTACGTGTAGCCGACGAAAATAGCGTGCCTTGAGCAGAAGCACTTAACCTTACCGAATAGTAGAGATATTCAAGGCATTAAGGCCTTAGGCCACTCTAGGATTTTCCGAAAAACGATTTTTTTTTGTTTGGGTCTGTTTGGGTTACGTATTACGTTTATCCCCGCGGTCGTATCGTTTATTTTCGACTTTTGCCGCAGCAGCAGCAGCGTTACACGAGCGGCAAAACTTTATCGTGAAAAATAAAGCTGTTTTTTGCCTTTTTATTGAGAGGAACAAAACAAAGCGTAATTCAATTCATATGTCATGTGATAAATCTTCTGCTTCGCCTTAAGGAAGCTTTACTAAAAATTCTGATTCCCCCGCCCCCTCAATAATTGGCCAACAATTTGTTCGATCGAAAGATCAAAATATTGATTGAGTTGTATATGGAAAGTAAAGGTTCGTCGATCGATTAGAAAAATCGATTATTGCGATTCGTGTCACTGGGACACTCGAGAAAAAATTATGCTCTGGGCTCATCGAAAAAAAGAATTATAGAAAGACTCCCTGGGAAAATTATTATTTTCAAAACGATTGTTCGTGGTGATGGAATTTTCTAAAGTGGAAGAAAAGAGATCATTGGGCAACAAATGATAAATATCTCGGGCAATGTTTCGATTTCTCGAAGTTGGCTATAATTTTTTTTATTAAAAAAAAAAGAATTGTAAGTATTATTTTTGTCTTTTGAAAATGAGGTTGCTCGTGCGTCTCGTACAAAATGGACAATGAAGAGAAAAATCTAAAATAATGACTCGCAAGCTCGACAAAGCCAAACAAGCTCAAACAAATGACCAGCATTTGCAATAAATGAAAAAGAAAAGAATTTACAAATTACTGCTGACATAACGAGGCTAGAAGTTACGCTATTAATTGAGACTTTGAGATATAAAATGACGTTAGCCCATGAATAAATGGCTTGCCATTCACTGACAACAATGACCTGTAATGCCAGGTGCTTCAGTCGTATATCTTCTTCGTCTTCGTCTTCCTCTTATTCATTCAATTCAAAGAGACACATGGCTAGTGATTTAAACAAGGACACCTGCTCGGCTCGCATGGATAAGATTTATCTCCCAATTTGTACGCGAAGATGTATAACTTTTTGCCATAACTGTATCAATATTCTTGACATCTTGCACATATATTTTATGCAAAAATGTCTCATCTACCATATTTTATGTTACATCCAATCATTTCATTATTTTGTACTTTATCACGATTATATTATTTTTATTATATTGTCATGATTTGTTTTATAAACAGTACCATGGTTTCTTTGGAGTTTGGAATCGTACAAATTTTGGCGGGAGTAAATATTTGTAATCTTTTATATAATTTACGTTGTGTGTTTATAATTTTTTTATTAATGATATAATTGAATAAATGAGCATAAATATACATATAAACACGATCATTTATTCAATTACATAATAATGATAATATTAATAAAATATTGAAATAGTATTGATATAAAAAATTATAAAGATTTATATTATATTTATGTCGTTGTATTGGGTGAAGTAAAAAGTTCTGAGCATTTTCCGCTAGATGTTTTTAGTGAGCCATATCTCACGATGTATACATCGCATCGGGTCATACTATACGGCGATTCAAAGATGACATTACGCTTCAAAAAAAGTTCTTTGACAGTTTTGTGTTTGGTGAAGCCAGTTGTGTGTTACAGCGTTCCAAAATGGAGGTAAAAAAAGCGAAAATTCGATACATTCTTCAGTACCACTACGATCAAGGTGAAAAGGCGGAGCAGGCGGTCAAAAAAATTTGTGCTGTTTATGGAGCCAATACAGTATCGAATGCAACAGCAAAGCGGTGGTTCCAACGATTCCGTTCTGGTAATATGAACGTCGAAGATGAGGCACGCTCTGGTAGGCCAATCGTCGAAAATGTCGATAAAATCATGGAAATCGTCGAGTCGGACCGGCATGTGAGCACTTATTCCATTGCCCAGGAACTGAAGATTAGCCAGAAAACCGTTTGGAACCATTTGCATAAGGCTGGTCTCAAGAAGAAGCTCGATGTATGGGTGCCACACGAATTGACGCAAAAGAAACTTTTGGACCGAATCGATGCCTGCGATTCTTTGCTGAAACGTAACGAAATCGACCCATTTTTGAAGCGGATGGTGACTTGCGATGAAAAATGGGTCACATACGAGAACAACAGCCGAAAGAGATCGTGGTCCAATCGCGGTGAGCCGGCCCAAACGATCGCCAAGCCCGGATTAACGGCCAAGAAGGTTTTGCTGTGTGTTTGGTGGGATTGGAAGGGAATCATCCACTATGAGCTGCTCCCATCGGGCCAAACACTCAATTCGGACCTCTACTGTCAACAACTGACCAGATTGAAGCAGGCGATCGACCAGAAGCGGCCAGAATTGGCCAATAGGAAGCGTGTTGTGTTCCATCAAGACAACGCCAGGTCGCACACATCTTTAACGACGCGCCAGAAGCTCCGAGAGCTTGGATGGGAGGTTCTATCGCACCCGCCCTATAGTCCAGACCTGGCACCAAGCGATTATCACCTTTTCAAGCATTTGCAAAATTTTCTTGATGGTACAAAACTGGCCTCAAGAGAGGCTTGTGAAAATGAGCTGGTCAAGTTTTTTTACCAATAGGGACGAGGACTTCTTCAATCGCGGAATTATGAAATTGCCTTCAAAATGGACAAAAGTTATCGAACAAAACGGCGCATATTTGATCTAAATCGGATAATCCTAACTATGTTAATTTCATCGTTGAAATAAAGCGAAAAAACGCTCAGAACCTTTTACTTCATCTAATATTATTATTTTTATGTAATTTAATAAATTAGCGTGTACACACACACACACACACCCATGGCAACCGTAGAATTGCCACCCTTTATATATATATATATATATATATAAAGGGTGGAAAATCTAGGCGCTGGGATTTTGCGACCGAGAAAAATATGATTTTGAATATTTTTCAAGTCCTCTTGAAAACAAAAAATAGCGTATTTTCGTGACTGGTAATATTTGCCAGAAAAAAATGAAAAATTTTGGAGAAAAAACCAACAAAATGCCATTTTGCGTACATCAGAATGAAGCTAAACTTTCGAATACGAAAAACTTGTGAAACATTTTTTTACGCATCCCGTCGTCGACAAAAAAAAAACATGATCAAAGATCCATTTTAAAGTGGATTTTTTTCAGAATGCACAATTTTTTTTTTCTAGCAGATACCACTCGTCACAAAAAATACGGTATATATTTATTCGCAAGAGGACTTGAAAAACCATTAAATTTGATATTTTTCGCGGTTCGCGAAAACTCCGCGCCGAAGCCGTAAAAAAAGTACATGGCCGTTTTACAATCGTCACCATATATTTGTACACATAGTTTTTTTTCGAAGAAATTCTTCCAAATGAGAACGAAGGATTGCAGATTTGATGCGATAACTTATTTCGAATGTCGGCGCTACAGGTTGACGGAAATTCTCCGAGAACGAAGGGAAAAGGAAAAGCAAAGTGGCCAAATACTTTTTTTACGCACGTATAAATATACGTATATATTGGCGCATAGTTTTTTCCTCGTTTCGATTACCAGCACAACCTGTTTTCTTTTAACCCGAACAAGAAAAAAAAAAAACGAACAGGAAACGAGCTTGGCTAATTGCTAAAAATGAATATTGGGCCGCAATCGAAGGAACAAACATAGATATGGATTCCTCGAGGATGTAAAATTGACTTTTGGGAGTTCGAAGCCGCGCGGTGGTCGCGACGTGGAGAAAAATGAGGATGAAAAAAAAGAAACGAAGAAATAAAGAAAACGAGTAAAGACAAGGGTGAAACGAGGAAAAATAAGAATGGAAGATTCGAAACGTTAGGTGACGAGCAAGTGATAGAGAGATAGAGAGATAGAGAGAGAGTGAGAGAGGAGGGTGGGTGGGGGGGGGGGGGGGGAGAGAACGGGCACACGATTAAAAACTGGCGAATCCAGCGATCTGCTTGGGGTTGCCCGCCTAAGTTGGATGAGCGTCGCGACGCCCCGAGACACGCGCCTTTTTCGTGCCTGTCGGGCAAGCTCCGTCTCACGGAAATGCGGGGGCGTCCGGGCGAGAGCATATATTCGACGTCGGGAAGCTTCAACGGCACAGACGCCACCACACTCTGTCCCGTGCACGGTAAGTTCACGTGAAAGCTTCGTTTTCCAGAACTCTCGCGGCACTTCTCTAGCTCTCTCGTAGCTACCTCGATATTTTTTTTTTTCGCCTTTTGGATGTAAACTCCGCTTTTTTTTTTTAATCACTTCCAATCGCTTGGATCGTTTCTCGTATTTTTTTTTTTATCGATTACTTCCTCATTGTTTTTTCAGCGGTTTTTTGAGTTTGGGTCTCGTTTTTCGGCTTCTCGCTTGGGTTAAATTTTGAAAATTTTTTGTTTTCGGGCAACTCTGTGTTTTTTTTTTTTGGTAATTTTTTTTTTTTTACTTCCGGTGCCTCGCAAAGATATTGATTTATTATTGGAGTTTGGTTAGGGTGGAAATTCAATTTGACGGATTTTATCGTTGTTTGGGTTTGTTTGGGTAAAGAAATTTTTTCCGAGATTTATTCGTTACTTCCGGTTTTTTGGAGAGACTTCTTTGCGTCCGCGAGTCTTTTAAATTCTTGCTCTATATCACTTTGCACTATGGGCAATTATTGCCTTTTCAAATATATCTTTATTTCTAGAATGTGAAAAAAAAACAAATCCTTGAGTGATTGAGCAAATGCACTAATTAATTATCCAATAATACTGCTCTGCTACTCCAATCCTCAACATTCTCGATTTTTTTTTTGCTCTCGACACGAGAAGAATTGATTAATCAATTCCGCCCTCGAAAAAAAATTGGGCGGGTCTTTTTTTTGGCACACGTTTTTTTTTCCTGAACTAAAGGAAAATTTTACTAATTATTAAAATACACTCATTAATTATTCAATAATACTGCTCTGCTACTCCAATCCTCAACATTTTCGATTTTTTTTTTGCTCTCGACACGAGAAGAATTGATTAATCATTTCCGCCCTCGAAAAAAATTGGGCGGGCCTTTTTTTTGGCACACGTTTTTTTCCTGAACTAATGGAAACAATTTTAATGACGCACGTTTTATGCCTTGTCATAATTAATACGTAGGAGTGAACGAAGAAAAATGCGAAATTATTCCAAACTTAAGACAAATAGGAAATTGAAAGAAATATTGACGGGCTCTCGCTTATTTGTCGATTGGACAAAAAGTTGGTATAGCTTGGCTAATGAATTCCATAAACTAAAGATGGCGGATCCAATACATAAAATTCAAATTTCGATAAAAAACAATCAGCACGTAATTTAGAAGATTCAAAGTGTAATCGAATTTCCGGATGTCAAGTGAATGCTGATATTTATAAAAATTTATTTAACAACAATGAAGGAGAGATCGCGATACTTTTGGTCAATAATGAATTTGTTATGATTGTTTTGGTAAACCCGTAAGTCTGTTAATAATTTTGAAAGTCTAAATAAGTAAATCCTAAAATTCTAATTCAATAAATAAAAAAAAATAAGAAAATAGATAAATCCTCAAGGACCTGTCTCACCGATCAACGTTAAAGGACATTTTTTTTCAACTCATAGATACGTTCAACAAAAATTAGTATTTTTTAACATTTTTTTTCGATTTTAATTCCCAAGCATTTTTTTTTTCATTTTACTCGACCCGGGTCGTGACAAAGAAAAGCTTTCGGATTTTTTTTTCTTCGTTACTGTTGATATTTTCCGAGAATTCTAAAGAGTTAATTCGCGGTTCTCAATTTTTTTTTCAAATCGTGCAAATTTAGTCAAGCGCGCGTCGAGTGTAAGCGGAAAGAAAACGGTGTTGAAAAAAAAATAGAGATAGTATATTGATGGATCGTTTGCAACGAATCGCGTGATGTGACACAC